>CM036555.1:1154393-1291791 GCA_020745685.1 Tautogolabrus adspersus
CATATTTTCTTTATAAATCTAAATCACTCTCTGCAAAGTGTTTTACGTTGACACACACGACCCTTCAAATACGTGTTATTGAGACCTGATTGGACACCGGCCGAGCTTCTCTTTGCTTTGAATAAAACGACTTCTACCGCTCTAAGTAAATCTGACGCCATGTTTCCCACAACATTAATGCAACTTAATGAGCGATAACTAGAGCTGATGTCTGAGGAGGTTGTCAGTCATCCAGGTCAGGTCACGTGATATTTGTGTTAGTGCCATTTTCCAGTAATAAGTGTGGTTATTATGGTTTGAATGATTCAGTTTGCTTGAGTATAGCAGAGAATATATTTGTGTTCATCTTGGGAATATTGATGAATATTTACTGTGATTATTCCTGTATTATTTTGAAGATTTGTTGTCATTCTGTAAAACGTCCGTAGTCATGTGATCAAGAAACAGGAAGTGAAGTGTATTGTTGTGTGTTAAGCTGTCGAAGTAAATAAACTAGAGACGGTGGAGCAACACGGTAGTTTAACCGTGGACATGGGAACTTGTGTACCAAGCCGACTCAATGCGTAATAAGAAGCGGATAAGAAACTGAAGATTTATTAAGAAGACAGAAGAAAACCACAACAATCCAGCTTCGATTAATAGGGCGGGACCGATAACAGAACAGATATCTTTCTTAGATCGTCTCCGATATGTAGAGATAGACAGATATAGATATGCAAACATATTTATTGGTTGTTCCTTCAAACGCGGTTATCAAACACCTGTGGAAAAGATTTTTACAGTTGAACAAAAGCCTTTAAAGGCCAGAATGTTTCAGGCCACTGAAACACTCTGGCTGATACTGATAGTTACGTGATATGCTAACATCGGCCAATATTATTAAATATCTGTTCCTGAGTCTCTTCCTCAGTAACGTTTGGATTTATGAGGCTCAACATGACCAGTGATTGGTTGGCTGATTGACAGATTATACATTCACAGCTGAGCCCTGAAGCATGCTATGGCAGCGCGTGCAGGAATCATACTAATAGTGAACTTCGGGGCCAATTTAGTCAAACACACACAAACACACAGGGTGCATCCGAATTGCAAAGTGCCTACACAATCTGTCAGTAGGCAGTAGACAGTAGACAGTACCTGCTATCCATGCTGTATACTGTTAGTACCTACTATTCAGTAGACAGCACAGTAAGCAGATATTTGTGCTTACTTCATTTGATTCATTCAGTATGGAAGTGGTCATTTGTCGTCATTTGCGTTACCTGAACCGGCCGCCTCCATCCTCGTTTTTTGTTTTTTTAGCTTTATTCAAGAAGAGTAATGCACATATACAGTCAGTAAACAAAAACAAAATCACAATGTAAATAAGTTAAAAACCGATTAAATAATAAAATAACATACAGTACATACAGGAAAGAAAGTAATATACAGAATATAAAGTAAGATAAAGCAATAAAGACGCAGATATAAATATGAAAATCATTCTTTAAACAGAGGGGGAAAGGTTTAATAATAATGCAGACATTTGTTACATTTTCTGTTCTTAATTAAAAGGAGTGATTTTAGAAGGGACTCTAATTCTAGATTAAAAATTGATTAAATTAATCCATGCTCGTTTGTTTTGATTTGGAGGCGCACGTGAAGTGACGTTTTATGGTTAATTTCGCACAGCATTGTGGGTGGTAAAATACAATTCATTTCCTGAAAGCATGCATCCGATCCATACTGCATAAAACCAGGAAGTTAGTATCCATACTGAAATGTTCAGTATACTGAGGTGGACACAAAAAATGCATACTGAATGACCACGAGAGTTCAGTCTACTGAAACTCCCTACTGAATAGTACGCACTGCATACTGAACTGTGGCTATTCGGAAAGGGCCACAGACCTGCAACACAACACCCACCGCCTCCTTTAACTTGGCAGAAAATCATTCCTTGGGTGCATCCGAATTGCAAAGTGCCTACACAATCTGTCAGTAGGCAGTAGACAGTAGACAGTACCTACTATCCATGCTGTATACTGTTAGTACCTACTATTCAGTAGGCACGCACAGTAGGCAGATATTTGTGCCTACTTCATTTGATTCATTCAGGATGGAAGTGGCGTCATTTGCGTTACCCGAACCGGCCGCCTCCATCCTCGTTTTTTGTTTTGTTTAGCTTTATTCAAGAAGAGTAATGCACATATACAGTCAGTAAACAAAAACAAAATCACAATGTAAATAAAGTTAAAAACAGATTAAATAATAAAATAACACACAGTACATACAGGAAAGAAAGTAATATACAGAATATAAAGTAAGATAAACCAATAAAGACGCAGACATAAATATGGAAATCATTCTTTAAATAGAGGGGGAAAGGTTTTATAATCATGCAGACATTTGTTACATTCTCTGTTCTTAATTAAAAGGAGAGATTTTAGAAGAGGACTTTAACTCTAAATTAAGAATTGATTAAATTAATCCATGCTCGTTTGTTTTGATTTGGAGGCGCAGGTGAAGTGACGTTTTATGGTTAATTTCGCACAGCATTGTGGGTGGTAAAATACAATTCATTTCCTGATAGCATGCATCCGATCCATACTGCATAAAACCAGGAAGTTAGTATCCATACTGAAATGTTCAGTCTACTGAGGTGGACACAAAAAATGCATACTGAATGACCACGAGAGTTCAGTCTACTGAAACTCCCTACTGAATAGTACGCACTGCATACTGAACTGTGGTAATTCGGAAAGGGCCCTTGGGTGCATCCGAATTGCAAAGTGCCTACACAATCTGTCAGTAGGCAGTAGACAGTAGACAGTACCTACTATCCATGCTGTATACTTTTAGTACCTACTCTTCAGTAGGCACGCACAGTAAGCAGATATTTGTGCCTACTTCATTTGATTCATTCAGGATGGAAGTGGCGTCATTTGCGTTACCCGAACCGGCCGCCTCCATCCTCGTTTTTTGTTTTGTTTAGCTTTATTCAAGAAGAGTAATGCACATATACAGTCAGTAAAAAAAAACAAAATCACAATGTAAATAAAGTTAAAAACCGATTAAATAATAAAATAACACAGTATACAGGAAAGAAAGTACATACAGTATATATTGTAAGATAAACCATTAAAGACGCAGACATAAATGTGGAAATCATTCTTTAAATAGAGGGGGAAAGGTTTTATAATCATGCAGACATTTGTTACATTTTCTGTTCTTAATTAAAAGGAGCGATTTTAGAAGGGACTCTAATTCTAAATTAAAAATTGATTAAATTAATCCATGCTCGTTTGTTTTGATTTGGAGGCGCACGTGAAGTGACGTTTTATGGTTAATTTCGCACAGCATTGTGGGTGGTAAAATACAATTCATTTCCTGATAGCATGCATCCGATCCATACTTCATAAATCCCGGAAGTTAGTATCCATGCTGAAATGTTCAGTGTACTGAGGTGGACACAAAAAATGCATACTGAATGACCACGAGAGTTCAGTCTACTGAAACTCCCTACTGAATAGTACGCACTGCATACTGAACTGTGGCAATTCGGAAAGGGCCCTTGTGTCTCTATCCTCCTCTGGGCGCGCTCCCCTCTCCAGTAAGCGCGCACACGCGGAATCCGTCGGGCGCGCGCCTGGCACGGCGCCGCGCACTCTAGCCCCTGTGTGTAGTAACCAGAGCAGAGTAGCTCTCAGCTAGACATGGCGGCGGACCCGAAGCCGGACTGGCTCTCCTGCCTTCCCTCTTCTTGGAGTTATGGGGTGACGCGGGATGGACGCATATTCTTCATCAAGTAAATATCACGCGGACACGTGGATTTATGGATACGCACTGCTTATATCTCCGACGCATTTTTCCTGTTTGTCTTTTTTCGGCTTCTCTGTTCACCTTTCCCCCGTTTTCTTCCACCAACAGCGAAGAAGCAAAGAGTACAACCTGGCTGCATCCTGTTACTGGAGAGGCTGTGATCACGGGCCACAGAAAAACTCCAGGTAAACAATCTGAAAATGTTTTTTTCTACAATCCCTGCTAAAATACGCACTCAAACGCGCGCACTCCGCGACTGGGAAAGGTTATCTGCGCGTCACGGCGTAGAAAAAGGGGCGACAAGTTGCTGGGAGAGCCGTGGAAGACGATGAGGGGGAGATTTCTTCTCTCTGCAGCAAAAGCAACAGCCTCCTGTGCTCCTCTCCCCTCTCTGCTCTCCTCTGGCGGACCATTACGCACGGTGTCCCCCCCTGCCTCCCCCTGCTCGCTCCACCTGGACACTTTGCGACACACTTTTTAAAAGTTCCGTCACGTAGGCGTGTGCCGATTTCAGAGCCGATTCCCTGCAGTGACATTTGACACATTTCCCCTGAAATCCGCCCATTGCTGCAGAAACGCAGCATTTCAGAGCCCGTATCTGCACCGAGCTGCTTTCAGAACAATGCAGCGCGTCGGTGCAAAGCCGATATTCTAAAATAAAACACACATCTGCCGCGAGAGAAAGAGGGCGGGAGGGCATCTTTACATTGCAGGCTGCAGATCAGTGTTCACACAGCTGGAGGCTGAGACAGGATGATTGAGTAATCCTTGAATATCTCCTCAGTTTATTGGGGAGGGGGGCGGAATGCATTAAAGAGCACAAGCCAATTGAGCTATTTGTAGTCCAGACACTGCATTGCTGTGCAGGTGTATGTGTATTAAAGGCTTTATTTCTCTGCTCAGCACCTTATATATCTGTGTTTTCTCTCCCCCCCTCCTCTGCACTCACAGATTTACCAACAGGATGGGAGGAAGGATACACGTTCGAGGGAGCTCGCTGCTTCATCAAGTGAGTTGGAATGTAGAAAAAACAGAGAGACATGCAGAGAGATGGTTTGAGTCTGAGATGGTGAGGGGCTGCTTTGTTTGATTAAGGCAGAGATTTCCCTCCACTCGCCCACCTCTGCCTGTGTGCCTGCTGCAGGAATCCACAAATATATGCTTCCCTCACACACGTGCGCACACACACACAGAACACACGCACAAAGAACACACACGCAGAAAATCTGTGTGAAAAGACACCGTTTTGACTTCCTCCTGCTGCTGTTGAGGCTTTCTCCTTCTATCAGTCATGCTCTCCTCCTTCACTTCTCTCTCTCCCTCTCTCTCTCTCTCTAACACACACACTCCCTCTCTCTCTCTCTCTCTCTCTCTCTCTCTCTCTCTCTCTCTCTCTCTCTCTCTCTCTCTCTCATGGAGGGATTTGCTCTCTGCTGTCTGTGAGACACAACTTTGACAAGCGAGTGTGACTCAGAGGCTGGTCTATGCTGAACAGGCTTTACTTGTTGGCGTGCTGCTTGTGCGTGCACGTGTGTGTGTTTTGGCGGATTATTAGTGACTCCGGCTCCTTGTGCACGTTTGCTTACATGTATATTCTGTGGACCTGTTTGACAACAAAAATGCCCTGCAGCTCCAGGCCTCTCTCACACACCGACAGCTGACACACACACACACACACACACACACACACACACACACACACACACACACACACACACACACACACACAGTTTATCTGAGGCTCTTTCGTTGGTTCTACCTACTTTCCCACCTAGTTCTCCTGCTCGTGCTGTCTGAGGCCATTTTGAGAGCAGCAGCTGACACATATGGTGAGCTAATATAGCTGCTCTATAAATAGCCTCAGAACCGCTGCTCTTTGGTATGTATGCAGGATGTTTGCACACACACACACACACACACACACACACACACACACACACACATAAACAAGGCAGGCATGCATACAGGTAAACACACAGGAGTGTGTTGCGTGGGTTAGGAGCTGGCGTGCAAACAGAGACACAGGATCAGATGTGACAAGTGGACAGCACTGAGGGCAGGTGTGAATGAACACCTGAGGGAGTGTGGGGATCAGAGGAGGACAGGAGAGGAGGTGCAGGGAGGCAGGAGATTGTGTGCAGTTGCAGGGATTGACAAAACAACAAGCAGGAGTAATTAGAACAAAGTAATTTGGAGAAACAGAGGCAAAAAAAAGTCTTGGGGAAAATGCTCAGCTACCCATCTGTGCATCGTGTTTCCATCTTTGTCTTCCATTTCCCATTGAGTTGTGCGCAAACAGCAGACATAGACCGTAACAGATTCACAGTAGACCCAGAGACCAATAATCTGCCAGAACTAAAATCTGCTGACCGCAGCTTCTCTCTGTGTTTATGGTTATTTGGTACCTGGACTTAAAACTAGCTTTTGACACAGGGCCCTCTAAAAGTCTGAGTCACAACAACATTTAGGACAAAAACTTAAGCAGAGCTAATGGCGCCAGGCTTTGTCTGCTCAGAGGTTGTCCAAATTAGATCTGCACATGCAAACTAAAATCCTGATGGCACACTTACTGGATCGTTTAAACGAAGGAGAAAGTGTGCAGCTTTTCTATCTTTGGGAGCTCAAAGGAAAAATATTGGAACCCACTGCATTCCCCTACAGTGTTCTGCGGCATGTTTTTCACGTCATGTCCGGCCTCCTGAGACCCCCGCTCCTCCCTCCGTCTGACAGTGGATCTCCTGCTGTGAGAGACGTGTGAAAGAGAAACTCAGGCAGGTTTTAGGGGCAGCGTGTCCTGACATTTTCCACACATTTTTCAGGATTGCATGTTTGTTAAGGGCTTTAGTTTGTATTTTACTCAGCTGGTTCTAATCCCCCAAACCAATTACACATCAAGTAAACTGCCCCTTACTTAATCAACATGCAGTGAAGTTGGGTCGCTGGTCCCTGTCTGGTGTCTGGCCTTGGCAGCTTTTATATCTTTGTGACTCAGGGTCCCTTGGAGTTGCAAGTGAAAATCGTCTTGAGATGATAAATGGACGGGATTAATAAAAACCTGTGACTGACACGAGTTATGTTGGAACATTTCTCTGCAGACGTTGTTGCACATTGTGTAAAAGCCCCTTTATTCATACATATATATTATTGAATGTTTATTTGCATTGAGATAAGTGTGAGTCTCAGTCTGCAGCATTAACAGCCTGAGATCAAATACAGTCCCTGTCCTGAGATGTTTTTTTTACAATGCTTAGAGATAAACAAAAATCCACCAGAGAAACAGTCTGAATACAAACTGTGCGATAAATATGTAAATAAAGAACTCCGAGTTCTGACTCTGTAGAGGAGCATTGTGCCTTCAGCTTACTTATTGATAAATACTGATGTGCTCGCTCACAGATGGGCCAACTCTCTGTGACGAGAGGTCAAAGGTGAGTCTGCTTAAAAAGAACACATGGGGTGCGACCTAACCGCTAGGCCATCGGCACCCCATGCATTGTTTCTTTTGCCAAACCGTGTTTCATGTCTGGTGCAGAATTCTGTGCAGTCAAAAGTCGACATTGCTTTCATTTCTGGCGTTACCTTTTAAAGGTTTATTATGGACTTTTCATGTGTATGTTTGAGAGACAGGACAGTGGATAGAGACAGAAACCAGAGAGAGAGAGAGTGGGGAATGACATGCAGGAAAGGACCTGGGCCGCCCGCTTGGAGGACTGCAGCCTCTATACATGGGGTGGCACACTAACCACTAGGCCACCAGCGCCCCTGGGTCCTTTTTAAAGAGAAGTTTTACGGTATTGCTTTTCGAATAAAAGCGAATGCGTCTAATA
Organism: Tautogolabrus adspersus; assembly: GCA_020745685.1. NCBI lineage: Eukaryota > Metazoa > Chordata > Actinopteri > Labriformes > Labridae > Tautogolabrus > Tautogolabrus adspersus. Next base: position 1,162,022 of record CM036555.1, read on the forward strand.
GAGAGAGATGACCTCATATAAACCCGAGAAGAGGCACCAACACACGGCCACAATGTGTTCTTATTCTCTGTGCATCGGCAGACAACATGAGATTTGTATGGTGCAGTGAAAGTGGTCAGAAACGGTCGATTCTGAAACATTTTTGTACGATGTGTTCACTGTGAGGATGTGCATCGATAGAGGACATCGGGTTTCTAACTGACGCTCACAGACTGCTGATTTCTGTTATTGGCTGACTCAGACTCGTCTGCAGGCTGAAGATTCACATTCTTCAACACAATGAGCTTCATTTGTCTCCAAACAATTAAGCACAGTCTCATATTCACTGCACAACACTGCATCATCACCACTTCTTCAAATCCTTCACATTCCTCCAGAATTCCTGCTCGGTCACTTTTTCTATCAGCTCATTATTGGACTCGTGGCCTCGCTGCTCCCTCCTCACTGATGCTTCGTCCGCCCTCTGAATGCCCGCTGACAGGCGGCCCCTCCCCACGCTCAGGCCTTCAGGGTGGGGGGTTAAACCCCCTCTGGCTTTGCAGGTTTCCTTCTTGAAGCTGTTTCTAACCTCGTTGTCGTTGTTTAGCATATAGACATATTTGAGTGTAACCGACTCCTCAGCTGAAACTGTCCCTCTGCGACATTTAAGATTCAACATTTAGTATCAAACCAGTCTGATTCAACAGGATGCTTCCATCCTGATTTGAGAGCGTGCAAACCTTCAGTGCAATATGAGGAAGAGATATTACTGCTGGTTTCTGCTTTGTGATGACTGCGTCTGCAGTCCGAACCACAGTTGTTTCAGGGAGAACTGAAAGACGAACAACTGACTGACCATGTTTTAGTTTCAGTTATTTTATGTTTCTCATTTAGAATCTGATCTGCAATCTCCTCCGAATGCCTTCAATCATTTTTCCTTTGGTTGCTGAGATTTTGAAGTGCTGCCAGGGTGTTTAGCTCTGCACGGCTGACTAATTGCTCCTGCAGCCACCCATGGAGCGTGAAAGGAGTCCTGGCTTTGGAACGAGCCATGGCAGGCTCTCATGTGTCGGGGTAGAGAGTTGACTTACCCACTCGTTTGGGGGGAAACATTTTGATTTACTGGTTGTTGCTGTGTAGGACCCAAAAGTGGCAGCAGTGGGATAGATCAGGGATAGACTGACACTTAATAATCAAGGCAAAGACACTACTACTATATCCTTAACTATCTAATGATACTAAGAAATGAGCAGGTGGGGACTTTGTGTGCTGCCCTTCTCTGACAGACTCGTTTAGTCTGAAAGCTTTGGAGGAAACATCTTTGAGACGATCAGCAGAACTACATGTTTCCACACTTCAGCACTCAGCTGTTGTGGTCGCTTTGCGTGCTGGAATCTGGAACTGATCGCCATGTGACTCACTTCCACTTTCACTTCCACCAAACACGGCGGTGAATCTATTGTGCCTCCTCTGTGCTGTATGAGCAGAATGAATAAACCGTAGTTAGCTTTGGTGTGTTTCATGGTTCTGCTGTTCACATAAAGAAGGAAACAAGTGTTTTTGGCGTCTTATTTCTGAGTCAGAAGGAGCTGGAGAAGGTTTAGAGCTGGAACTTGAAGCAACAGTCAAATGATTGGCCAGATAATTTATTAATGTTTTATTGCTTTGAGGAAAAAGGTCAAAGTTCTGTTAAACTATCCTCTTAAATGTAGGATATATCTTTAGCTTTCTTTCCTCTATGACACTACACTGAGTATCTTTGGGTTGTGAACAAAACAAGACATTTGAAGACTTACTTTTTGGACATTATACCACTTTCAGAAATGCATATCTGAAGTCGTTAGTCGTGCAGTGAGCTGGGGGATCGTGCTGCTTCAGACCCCCGGAGTATGATTTTCTGGCATGTTTGATATTTGTGTCGTACGGCTTCACACACTCACACACGGTGAGAGCAGAGCCACAAGCCGATTCCCCGACTTCAGGGCTTTTTTTTCTCTTGATTGCAACTGTGCCAAACTGTCAGACAGCGTCTCCACATCACCATGGCAACAGCAGGCATGCCCGTTTGAAGAGTCTTTCTCTCGCCTCCAATCACGAAAGAATACGTTGGCAGGAAATATCTGCAGACCTCCAGCTGACAGAGAACATTTGTTTTGATTTAGCTGCTAGTTAGCATGTGTTAGCTGGTGATGCTGAGTGTGTGTGTTTGTGTGTGTGAGAGCGTTTCTGACTGAGCCTTGCATGCAATTCCTGATGTTACTTCTCCAGTGTGAGCTCTCAGGTCGTGTCTGACGATCCGGTCTCACAGTGTGAGCACATAAATCGTGAGCTCTGGTCGTGTGGCGTAAACGATTCAGTCGTACAGAGTGAGCCGACATTCCTCCACATGACTTTCATTCAGTTGCCCAGCGTATGCCGGGCATTAGTTATACATACGCCTCCTGACATGTGCAATGCTGCAGGTGTTATGAGTGCGTGCAGTGCTCCATAGAGTCTGAGGTATTTGATGTTTGTCCTTGAATTTATGCAGGTTTGTCCCTAATTTAGTCTCCAGTGCGTCCAGCCTCCAGAGCTGATGTATGATTGTTGCTTCGTCTGTGTTTGTCTCTCTCTCTCTCTCTCTCTCTCGTCCCTCTGGGTGCCATTAGCAGACCTCTGTGTCAGATGTGAAGGAGTGTCTGTGGTGGGAAAACACCAGATTTAAAACTCACACAGTTCTCATGGCGGTTTATCCACGAGTGGCAGTGTGAATTTTATTTTAATGACAGTTTTAGCCTCTAACATTTAAAAAAATCTGACTGTGAATGTGTGGCACTCTGTGACAATGATGCCGTTTGTTTGGTGTTGTTGAGGGCGCCCCTCTCTGAACAGAGGCGCCCTTCTCTCCTGACTTAAAAATCAAAGTCATGCTGCATTCATGTGGATTCAGGCTGTGAGGAGATGAACAACACCTTTATCTGATGGCACAAAGGAAAGGTAGCCTAACATTTATGTAGGAAGGTGCTGACGACTGATGATGATGGTCTTTATTTAAGTCTCCTGCTTATCTGCTGTGAATGAAACATGTCTATCCTCATGAACTTATTGTTCATATTCTTTATTGACGTCTCAAACCGTCAGCAGCCGTAACCTTCGCTCTCAAGGACTCTTCACGTTTGTTCTTCTTCAGACTCGCTCTGATGATTTGAATGTTTCTTCACCTTCACCTTAGACTCCAGCATTTGATCAGCTTGGATGTTTCTAAACCCAGGACCAAAGATCACTTGACGAGTGTATGTCATTTTCTTTCTGCTTCAGGGCCTGCGTCCACAGACGGCGTTTTTTGCACTGGCAGCGCTCGTTTTAAACACAAAACTGATGTAGTTCAGCGCACTGACTGCAAAACTGTTTTTGTCACTGAGCTCACAGAGCTCTCAGTTGAAAACACTTCTCCCTCACTGACCTATCAAAATCAAGACGGGCGGGACTTCTGATATCTGCTTTGTCAACAACAATGGCGGAGGAGACGCTGGTCTGCCTCGTCTTTACGAGGGAACAGTTTCCAGGTGTCGATCTGCTGCTGATGTCAGGACTCCTTTACATCGTCTTTATGTTTTCTTGTTGAATTAAATAAAATATTAAACACACCTAACGGACGTTACAGAGGGAAGCAGAAGTTAACTTTCGTATCCTAGCAACGAGTGCTGGTGAGAAGAGCTCTGAAACGGAGGTCGTGATCGCTTCCAGCACAGAAAGCGCCGTCTGTGGACACGGGTACAAAATGGACTAAACCTATGTTACATATATATTTGTTGAGTTCTTACATGACCTCAAATATTTCCAACAGTTATCAAGACAGAGATTCTACTGTAAAGAGAAATCTGTACTTTTAGAGTTGCCACCATGACAGACACGACATGTTGATCGTTGTCGTGGAAACACCGGATGTTACGTCAAAGGCCGCTGCATAAAGAAGCGTGAGCTGCTGCTGAAAGCTGCCGTTCTGTTGCTGTATGTGCTGCTGTGATAAAAACGTCATGTAGATTATACTCAGATACTTTAGCTCGTCTGTGAACATATTCTCTTCCTCAGGTCGGTTTCACCCGGTCGTCATGACTACGGTCAACTCAGAGGTCGTTTTAACCCCTAATTTATCAAGCTATTGTAAAAGTTAATGCATGATGTTAAAAAAGCCAAATCGTGAAGTTTGGATGTCAGAACCATCTCTCTGTATTTTCTCACTAACCTCACAGTCCTTCTTTCAGTCTTCTAACTGATATTCAGTTTGCAGTCTTCCTTCTGCCTGAATCCTTCAAATGCAGCATAAACTCTTCGCCAGGCTGAGGCTCGATTAGTTAGACTCAAGACAGGATCATCCTGTAATCCGTGATTGTAATTTTTCCCATAATCCTGCAGTCTAATCAACATCATCGTCACAAAAGGTTTAATGTTTGTAGATCTGCCAAAACTGTGACATCCCTTCGAACACGTTTGTGTTTCTGTCACAAGGCCGGACGGTTTTGGGGAGTTTCCTCCAGCAGTGTTTTATGTCAGAGTCAATTCAAAGGGTGCAGAACATTTTGTGTTCGGTGCAGATCCCGTCGTATCCTCCAGCTGCAGGAGGAAAAGTTCTATACACATCTTTTATGTGCAAGCATCCAACCTCTGGATTTAAACTCTGCAAGCCGTTTTAATCAAAACCACCCTGATTACATCCTGTTGATGCTCATGTAAGGAAACAAAACATAAACAAAACTTCCAGTATGACCCTCCACAAGGTTTCGGCGACTCCCAGTAGCACCTAATGAAGACCCAGTAGAGTTAAAAAAGAGGCCTGTTTTGTTTTCTTCCCCTCAGCCTCTGTGCTGCGGCTCTGCAGGAGTTCAGAGAGTGACGGACAGAGCCGGATGTAATGCTGCGTGTTTACATCATGTGGAATGACTGGCAGAGATCGAAAAGATTCCACTGTGTGACATTTACGTCACGACACAACTCAAGGTGGTCGAATGACTTCAGAGTAGCTGAATCCAGAAAATGACACACTTAGGGTGACGTTACGTGTTCCTATTTTTCCCCCAAATTATTCCAAATCCAAAAGTTTCCACAGAAATCAGAGTTTCCTGTGAGAGTGGGCGTGTGTGTACATTCCTTTTCTATCAGATGTGTGTGTTTCTGTGTGGTGTGTGTGTTTGGACCCTTCCTCCTCAGTGGCTGCCCTCCTCACTCTTCCCAAGTCTCAAATCCCAGGAGAGATCTCCGGCTTCTCTTTGGACATCTCTCTCTCTCGCTCTCTCTATCTCACCCCCTCTTTTTCTTTCTCCCCCGACTGTGTGTGTGTGTGTGTGTGTGTGTGTGTGTCCTCCTCTCTGTCTCTCCTCCTTGGCTGGAGCTGTTTGATGTTTGCTCCCTGCTTCACCGAGCACTCCCTTAAGCCTTTACCAGCTCCTCCTGTCTCTGTGTGTGCGTCTCCTCGCAGGACCTATCCTCTGAATCTGTGTGTGTGTGTTTGATTGCACACTTTTAGCTTGACCTCTCCTCTGAATTAGTTCCTGTATTTGTGATGTTTTTTGCCTGGCAGGTTTCAGACATGTGACTTTTCTGCTCCCACACTTGCTCTGTTTGTGCGTGTGCGTGTGTGTCTTACTTCTTCTCTGCTTGACTGTTGACATCCTAAAAATATTTGCCTTGATGCGATTAGATTCCTGAGCTATCTTTTTGCTGTGTGCACCAAATCACTTAATATTCCGCTCAGGACACAAACACCTTACACACACAAACACACACGCACACGCACACGCACACGTACACACACACACACACACACACACACACACACACAGACACCCCTGAGTCGTCAGCTGGTGTGTGTGTGTGCAGCTCGGGGGGTTTAATCCCGCCCTGTGTGTGTCTGTGCTGAGGTGTGTGGCTGGTCTTGAGCAGATTTACAGCAGCGGAGGAGCAGAGGAGGTCTGTATCCATGCATGATGAGAACAGCTGATGGAGGTTACCGTGGTGATGTGTAGTCGAGGGGGGGAAGGACACACGCAGGACGACCGCTAAGCGCTGCGTTCAATGACCGCAGGAAGCTGACAGGATCCTCGCTGCAAACACGAATGATGACAGGACAGGAGAGAGAAATGACAGATTGTTTTATTCCCAACATGCAAACCGCTCTCTCTCTGAATATCTAGTTAATGTTTTGTTGGTAGAGATGTGATTTTTAAACTACGGTGGCTGAGAAGGACAAACGCACTCATTTACATGAGGAGAAAAATCCTTAAAAAATGAAAAAGAAGCCGACTCAACAACGAATACAGAACCCTCAAAACAAATACAACAAGTAGGGAAACATGCTGCAGAAAACCAAAACAAATATCTAAATCAATGAGCTGCCATTAAAGATTCAATGTCACAAATACACAAACAAACAAATACAACAAAAAATGCATGAATAGCTCTCCTGTCACCGTTACTGATGTTCCCCGGGTCTGCAAGGACATAAGACGCAGCTGTACGTCTGCATTTTGACTCTACCACTGAGCCACAGCCGCCCCATGTATGAATTAGCAACTCGGGAAGATTTCCAGTCTACCTGAAATCTTCTAGAAATGTTTTAATCTTAAATACAAAGTTATCCAACACATAATACTTGCAGACAGTCGCTCTAGTTTTCTTTGAATATGCAAATTAGATCCCCCTCTCAGCCAATAAGCTGCAGGGGCAGTTTGTTCACAGATACGCGACCAAAACCTTCAACTTCCTGTCTCATGTGTTATTGTTACATCAAACAGTTTGCAGAGAACTTATTCCATGCATATACAAAGAAACCTGGAGCTAGTCTGGAACGTAACAACCTTATCACAGCCGAGTATGTTAATGAGCTGCTTAATGCAAAACAAGACCAAAAGCGACTCTGAGAATTTGTGAGAACAAGGCATGAAAACGCAGGAGCCTTGTTTTCCTCTGGACACAGTTTTATCTTCTTGTTCATCTTCGACTCAAAGCAGTTTCTCAAAGCTGCGTTAAAAACATGGAGCACTGGCCCGTCATCTTTGGCTTTGTATTGTAGCAAAAGGAAAACAAGTAGATAAAGGTTTGTGCCTATCTGTCAGAACAACATGTGCCCTGCTGCTGCGATGCATTGTCTGTTTTTGAGGTCTAGAAATTGCTTTCTTTATTCGCTCGTCCTCTGGATCGCTCCCTCATTGTTGTCACTGACAGAAAAACCTTTTAACTGTCGACGTTTTAATTTGCTGAAATAAAAAATGATCGTCTGCTGGAAAGTTTTGACTTTAACTTTTTGTTTTTGAAATGAGAATCTGTATGTGTTCTCTCTCCTGCTGTGCACTTTGTTAACTTGTTTGGGATGTTTCAGAGTTCTTAAAGCTCTGCAACATATAAAGTATGTGCTGTGGAAACACGAGAAAAAGCTTTCTCTCCGAGTTTTTTCTGCAGATATGAAACCGAGCAGCGTAGATTTGAATATTTCCCTCTGTTAGCATCACAAAGCGCTCATGTTGTGTGCAGACAGAGCCGAGGAGACTTGAAGGAAGTGAAAAGGTTCAAGAGGTCAAGAACGACATCCTGACTGCTGGAATCTGACTTCACCGGCTCTGACTTGCAGCTGACCTTTGACCTCGGCCGTTGGACAGTTAACAGACGGGGGCTGGTTTGTGGAGTTGTCAGTTAGCCCTGAAGCTACAAGAGATGAAAGAGCAGGAGAGGTTATCAAATGCTGGGTGAGCTGCAGAGCCTCATGATGCTCGGCTTCTACACAACACACAGGCACACACACACACACACACACACACACACACACACACCAAATGTACGCACACACACACCAAATGTACACTCAGATAAATAAAAAATGACCAGAAAACGATGCATGAATGAAATGAGAGAGAAACTGAGCGAAACATGGTGCTGACACTGAGCAGAGCGGAGGGCAAGTGGTCACACGAGGCCACCCCGACTTCTCTCGCCCATTTTCACTTTGTTTACATGCCTCTCTCTCTCTCTCTCTTACCCTGGTGTGTCTCTGTGTGTGTGTGTGTGTGTGTGTGTGTGTTTGGTTTAGCTTGGCAGCCGCTCAGTTTCGCTTTGGAACTCCACAAAATAAACAGTTAGAGTAACATGAACGCACCCTTGATGCTCTCCGCCCACCAGAAAGCCCGACTGCATGCATCTACCGCAGCTGCTGTGTAAAACTCAATGATGCTGAGCAGGACAGTAAAGCTCTGCAAAGTACTGTTCTACTCGAAGTGCGTTAGTGCTTTAGTTTGTGAGCAGAGGCGTGAATATGTGTACAATCTCAGCTATTTTAAAGCGGGGAACTTAAAGGGCGATTCCAGTGTTTGTAAAGAAATGGGCTCTTCTTCAGTAGACTGTTATCTGCATGCATGTCAACTTCAACTGCATATTTTTTAGCTGCCACCTTCAGATTGCCGTTCGTAGAATCTGACATCATTACAGAGACCTTTTCGTTAAAGAGTAAGATGTTACTTTAAACTGGAAACAGCCGCAGCATCACTCTGTTCAAAGCCACGTTGACAAAAACGGTGATTCTACCGTGCAGTTTACCTTTACTGCTACCTTCAAACGATTAGTTTTTTGTCTTACTGTGTGTTGCACAAATGTTATATGGGATCTAAACTAACAATATAAAACACCAGGGTCACACAGTAACACGACCAAACATATCGATAAAGGCCCAAGAGTTCAGCTACTGTCCTGTGTCCTGCAACGTAAAATAAGTGTTTTTGTCGATGGAGTTTAGCTTTAAAGAGAGCGATGTAGCAGCTATTTGTAGGTTAAAAAAGAATCCTACTCTTTAACATTTTTACAACCGAGATGAGACTGAGCCGACACGATGAAGCTGAGAGCTGTAAAAACTAAAACACTTTGTTAGAAGAGGCTAAAACGCTCCATAGAGGTGAACAGCGGAGTTAAAGGAAGAGAGCAGAGCAGCGGCATGCAGAGACACATTCACGAGCACAGAACAGGTTTGGAGAGCAAACAAGGATTAAACTATGAGAGTGATGGATGTGTCTGGTTGGAGCGAGCAGGGTTGTGTTCGTATCTGCAGTGTCGCCGTCTGTGGTCGACAAAATGTAGCCTCATCAAGTCCGACCACATTCATCAGGCGGCGAAGATTTCAGTCTGTAACACGTCCATTGGCCACAGAGGAGCCGTAACTTCCAGACAAGGCAGTGCTGTTTTATGAGTAACTGCAACATAAAAAGACACATACTGTGATTTATCTGTATTGTCCACAAACAAATAAACCATAAAACACCGATTTTACAGCATTTCAGGGAAGATAAAAGTCTTTTGCAATTTGAGAACTGAAAGCAGAGACGCATTAGTGAGGGAAAGGTTTGTGGTGCTGTGTATAAAAACTGTCTGAACTAAACAAAACACTGCTGGACTTTGTCTAGGTTCTAATCAGTGGCTCTAACATTGATGGCAGGTAAACTCTTCACTGTGTGCTGAAACCTTTGGTGCAATTATTTGCCTTTATGAGCTTTCAAGTATTTTTTGTTGTGCTCATAATCATTTTGCAGTTTTAAAAATGTGTTAAAATGTCACTCTCACTGGGGTTTCCTCTGCTCTAAAGCTGCAGGGGTTAGCACTGTTGCTTCACAGTGAGACAGTTCCTGGTACGAGTCCCCGTCGGACAGGAGACAGTTTGCATGTTCTCCCCGTGCATGCGTGGGTTCTCTCCGGGCACTCCAGCTTCCTCCCACAGTCCAAAGACATGCTCGTTAGGTTAACTGGTGACTCTACATTGACCTGTAGGTGTGAGTGGTTGTCTGTCTCTGTATGTAAGCCCTGTGATTGGCTGGCGACCAGTCCAGGCTGCACCATGCCTCTCCCTCTCACCCAATGACAGCTGGGATTGGCTCAAGCCCCCTTTACGAGAAAAGCAGTAGATAATGGATGGATAAAGCGACACTCTCAGTTCTGAAGCTCACCTCAAAGTCTACATGAGACCCTCTGTGGGATTTGCCTTTTAATATGACCTCTACGCCTGATGGAGAACTTTCCTGGGTTTTGTTTGCCCTGGGTTTTGTCTCTCAGGCTGCAGAAGTCCTGTTCTAATGCCTGGCTGGACACACTTACCCTTTATTCTATGTTTTTCTCAAATTCTCTTCATACTTAATCTATTTTGGTACCTTATTTGGGGTTTTAGTTTTCATTGATGGGAATTATTGGGGCACCTTTGCAGCCTTTGACTTTAATCTTTAACCTTTGTTGCTCTTCTCTCTGCCCACATTTACTCCGCCGATAAATAAAGTCAATAAAGAAAGAAAGCTAAATTCTTCTACACTTTGTTGCATTGAAACTTAGACGTCTTTCCCTCCATTCGTCTGATTGGTGGAAATTACTCCATCTTTTAAAGAAGTGCAACAAGACAGAAGAAGACAGGACTCAGGGCCAAAGTACATATTGTCTTTCAAGTGTTGTTAGAAAAGAAAACATGTTCATGAAGAGCGTGTGTGAAACCATGAGAGTGATGTTTCTTTAAATAAAGTAATCAAAGATGGAGATCTGAGGCCTCGCTTAAGGGAAGCTTGAGGTCGAGTCTTTAACTGGTTCTGAGCTCTGAATCTTCTGTCTTCCATGTGAGACTCAGCAGTTATCACTGACTCAAAGGGTGTGTGCGTGCGTGCGTGCGTGCGTACGTGTGTGTGTGTTGCGTGGTGAGCAGATCATATGATTCAGGGAGAGATAGGAGGAAAGGAAATGAAGAGATTGAAGGAGCGAGAAGAGAGAGAGGTGAAGAGGACATGTCACTCAGTCACACACACTGCAGGTGTTTCCATCTTAATAAACAGTGCTGACAACTGTGTGTGTGTGTGTGTGTGTGTGTGTGTGTGTGTGTGTGTGTGTGTGTGTGTGTGTGTGTGTGTGTGTGTGTGTGTGTGTGTGTGTGTGTGTGTGTGGGTGTGGGTGTGGGTGTGGGTGTGTGTGTGTGTGTGTTTCCTCTATTATCGCTCGCTCTGTGTAATCATGACTGTAGTGTATTTTTTTATGGGACAGAGACTTCCTAACTGGGTCGTTTTCTGGGTGGAGCAGATCTACTCAGGACTAGTTTCTCACACAATCTGAAGACACACACACACACACACACACACACACACACACACACAGACACACACACACATACACACACACACACACACACACACACACACACAGACACACACACACATACACACACACGTATGCATTTTAGGATGCCGATTTACAACTGACCGGGGACTACAGCTGGAAATTAGCCGCAAAGGCTAAAGCTGCTCCTTTTATTGTAAAGGGGACTGTCCACGAAACAATAAACTAAACTAAACGTATCCGCCCCCCTGCTCTACTGCAGCTCTGCATTAAAGAGTTTTCAGGAGTGACTTGACGTCCTGTGTGTTATCTTTGTGCTCCGACAGTTTGTTGTCGTGTGTTCGGCTTTTCTCACGATGAAACACTCGACGTGTTTCTTTCAGAGATTCCTGTGCAGATTATAAAAGACGACTCATGTTCTCGCTGTGATCATTTGATGTTGGAGTCGTGCCTGAGGGGGAACATGGCATAACCTGACGTGACACTGAGGATGTGTGTCATTAATGCCATTTGTTATATTTTGTTATATAAATGTGAAGAAATCAAATCTGAATTCATGAAAAGCATCTCAGAAAACGTTCTGTGTTCAGCAGAGACTCGTGTGCCATCCTGCTGATGTATTTGTCAAGTTGATGCAAAGGCTGCATCGTGAATTCTTCAAAGACCTTTACGACCCCCTGCACGCTCACATTTCAAACTTTGGCTCTCCAGGTAAAGTATGTCACTGCACAGGTGCTTTCCAATTCAAATCTCCTGCTGAAGCGAGAGATCTTTGTGCACTCTCCTAAAACCTGAGAGTCAGACTGATCCAGCGTGAGCCGGATTACAAACAATATTTGGAAGCCAATAATTGTTTTTAAATTGCAACGATACCAACAAAGAAACCTGCAGCGTGGAGAAGTGAGTTTTCAGTTCAGAAAGAGAGATATGATTAACATGAAGAATGTTTGTACCCGCAGAGTTTACAGTTTGTCCTGTTCATCTGTTGAACTGCAAGAAAAGAGTCCTGAAGAAATTCAGCCCATGCAGGGACATCTTTGTGTAAACCATCTTATCTTCCACTTCCTACAAAAGCAGCTACTAATCGCCGTAACATGGTAGCAGATTTTAGCCAGCCACTGCCAGTTAGTATCTGAGGAGGTGACAAACAGTAACAAAGATGCTTGGGCGCCGGTGGCCGTGTGGTTGGTTTGCACGCCCCCCTGTGCACCATGCAGAGGCTATGGTCCCCACTTTCTCTCGCTCCTATTTGCAGCTCTTTCCACTCCTGTCTCCCCGATGAAGGCACAGGAAACCCAGAAATAAATCTTTAAAAACAACAACAACAAAGATGCAAAATAGACTTGGCACTCTAATAATTCTGCTCCAGTCACCATCTTTTGTGCATGAGAGACTTCTGATCTGAGTGTAGGTCTCTTAGAGGCTCAGACATTTCAGATGTCATCCTTTCATGTTTCCTTTAACACTTCCCATCTGGTCGCTCATTGCTTTTTACCCTTCTACCTTGCCTGAGCACGTTTTGGATTTGGAAAATCTTTATTGTCCCCTAGGGGCAATTTGGTTTGCAGCAGAGGTCCATACAGGCAATACATCCATAAAAACAGCACAATGACATAAATACATACATATAAAACATAACTACCATGGAAGTCATCATGATGGACGTGAGTGAGATGAGGGACACACGACCTCAGGTATCTGTTAGATTTCGACCTCCTAACATAAGTGAACCTCCTCCCTGTCGGCAGAAGTCTGAACTCTGCATGCAGGGGGTGCTGAGGGTCTTCCAAGATGGCCTTTGCTTTCTGCGTGGCTCTTACTTGAAGAATATCGCCAAGATCATTCAAGTCAACGCCAACAATCTTTCGGCAAAGTTTAACAATATTTCCCAGCCTGTTTTTGTTAGTGATGCTGAGGTTACCAAACCAGCAGATCATCACAAAAGTCAAAATGGACTCAATAAAAGATGAATAAAACATTTTCAGAAGAGATTTGTCAACATTAAAACTCCTCAGCTTTCTCAAGAAGAACAGCCTCTGATTGGACTTTTTGCAGAAGGCGTCAGTGTTCGCATCAAAGGTCAGTTTTTCGTCAGGTGGACGTTTCACATGGCCAAGTTAAAAAACTTCTTAACTTCGTACCTGGAATGAACCCATTGGGGCAGCGAGCGCACCGTCCAACGAAGCAAAACCATGGCGCTTACTGTACAGACAGCAGCGTATGTGGAAATGAGCAGTTCCAGTTTGTTTCTGCAGCGTCACAAATGACAGATTAGAATAGATTCTGGTCTCTACAGAAAGAAGGGATCATGATTCCTCTACTACGTTTGGTCCACATGAATGAATCAGACTTTTCCTGAAGATTAAGCAACACCTTCCCTCCCACAGGTAGAAACAGTGAAACGTCTGTGAGTTATGATGTCAGTGTGTCTGACGGCAGGAAGTCTCAGAAAATGCATCACCAATAAATGGTTTTGGAGGTGAAGCCACAGAAATAGAAATCGATGTGTTTTGGTGTCGATCCAGATCGGAGAGTTCCCCCATTAAACAATTATCGATTGGTGCAATAACTATGAGACTAATTGAGATCGGGCTTTGATTTGAATCCTCAGAGGGGCGTTTGCCAAGACGAGAAATCAATTCAACCTCAAATTGAAGCCATAGGAGTGATGTGTTCGAGTGCAGGAGTAAATTGGAGATTTATTGCCTGTTGATGAAGTTAGATCTCAACGAGTGACTCTATTTCTTTTTTTTTTAAAAGGTTTTTTAATTAGTTTATTTTATTTGGTTATTTCACTTCAGAAGTAAACTGTTGAATCTCACGGTGAGATGTTTCTGGTCGTCGTCGTGTGTTTGGCTCTGCCTCCTCCGACTGTCTGCAGGCTCATCTGTGACCCTAAAACAGGAATGATCCCGATGCTCGCTCCCTGATGACGCTGACCCCGTTCAACCTGACAGTCTCTGAAAATCCTTGTCCTGTTATTCCCGCTCGGTTGATCTCAGGCGTCCAGATCTGAGCATGTAGGCCGCTGAAACTCAGAGGGGGGTTTGAGTTCTGTGAGACATCACTATGGGTCAGATGGCATGAGGGCACAAATACCAGCAGCTGCAAACATTAAACATCACAATCCCTGATTTTGTAAACAGACTTCTATTTGAATCCTTCGTTTTATTACATGGTTGGGAAAGTTCTGCTAAGCCAACAATCCCTGCAATAAAGGCAATGAAATAGTCATCAACCGCAGACTGAGACTGACTGACAGAACTTCTTTATAAACAGGTCCAGGGTGTAACCCCGCCTCTCGCCCAATGACAGCTGGGATCGGCATCAGCCCCCCTGCGACCCCGATCGATAAAAAGCCGTTTGAATAAATGATCGATGAATTGATTTCCGACTGGATTCTAGAAAAGTTATTGTGCTGATTCATGAAGTAAGATCCCCAAAGTGACTTCACGTCTCTGCTCTGAATAAAGTGACACAAAGAAGTCTCTTCGTAGATGAACTTTACAGAGACAGGTACGTGCAGCACGCTGACAGTAACAGTTTGACATGTGCAGGCGTTCTCAGTCACACGTAAAAGTTTAAGTCCTTCTCATCACAGGTTCTGTCCACTGAAGCTGTTTGTGTCAAAGCTGCAGAAAAAAACTGCAGCGGAATAAAATGTGTAAAAATATTTGTCCTTTAAGCATTAATTCAACCACACACAGAAACACGCAGAGTGTCCTGCAGCTTTTATTCCCAGGAGATGATTTATTGATGGCGAATAAGAAACTTTTTATGAGTCAGTTGGAGAGAGAGGAGGAGAGAGAGAGGAGGAGGAGGAGAGGAGGAGAGAGAGAGAGAGAGAGAGAGAGAGAGAGAGAGAGAGAGAGAGAGAGAGAGAGAGAGAGAGAGAGAGAGAGAGAGAGAGAGAGAGAGAGAGAGAGAGAGAGAGAGAGAGAGAGAGAGAGAGAGAGAGAGAGAGAGAGAGAGAGAGAGAGAGAGAGAGAGAGAGAGAGAGAGAGAGAGAGAGAGGAAGAGGAAGAGGAAGAGGAGAGAGGAGGAGAGAGAGAGAGAGAGGAGGAGAGAGACAGGAGGAGAGAGAGGAGGAGAGAGAGAGAGGGGGATAGAGAGAGAGGAGGAGGAGAGAGAGAGGTGGAGAGAGAATGAGAGAGAGAGAGAAGGAGAGAGAGAGGAGGGAGAGGAGGAGGAGAGAGACAGGAGCAGGGGAGAGAGGAGGAGAGGAGAGAGGAGGAGGAACCTTCGCTGGATGGATTGATTGAATTGAGTTTGAGTCTGCTGCTCAGTGATGAAGAAACGTGGAGACTCGACTCTGCAGAGAGAGAGAGAAAGAGAGAGAGAGAGAAAGAGAGAGGTCGATGACATCACTCGACATGTTGACTTCCTGACGACAGGTTAAGACGGAGTGACTTCAGGACTGAAATATCTGTCGCACAGATTATTTACAAAATGCACATTCATGAAACCTTGCTTTGATTAGTTTGTCACGTTTGTGATATTTTACTTTGTTTCATAAAGTTTCTTTATCTGAGTCAAAGCTGCACGTTTTAGTCTCATTTCATCCTGCTCGCTTCTTGAAGGCTTTTCTTTAGACCAGTCGAGTTTGTTTTCTTCACTGATTTAAGGTCTCAAACTAATTCAACAACTAACATGAGCTTCACTGAAGACTTTTTCAGTTCTACCTTTGCTCGTTTAACAGAAAAACACCCAGGTGTGTATCAGAACAAGAAGCACTGTCCTCTGAGGAAACAACATGTGCAGCTCGTCCATGATGACATATATCTGATCGTCTTTTTCAGCCTCGGTTTAAAGAGCTTGTGTTTGTCTGCAGAAAAACAACATATTTTTGAAAGATCTTCCTGCAGTGATCTCGACTTGTTTGTCTTCATTATGAAGTCTCTAGACAAACTTTTTCAATATTTATTTTCAGTAGTTTCCTTTGAGCTTTGAGCGGTGAAGCATCCTTGACATCGACCTGTTTATTTTCTTAAAGCATCATTTCAGAATCAAACGCTTTAAAAGGCGTCTGGATGTTGACTTGATCCATTTAAAGTTTAAATCTTGTTATTTATTTCTCTTTAGTTTCTGGATTATTTGTGTTTACCTTTCAAACATGTGGAGAGGGTTCAGTTTCAGGTCACATGTTTCAGGTGTCTCATGTCGTCTGACTTTGTTGACATTTGGATTAAAGACGAAGCTTTTAAGTTCTTCCTGTTTCCTGCAGACTGTTGGCCCGAGGGTACGAACGCCCGACGCCCACCCGACTCAAGATGTCTGAACGACGGCTCAGTGAAAGTCAGCTCTGTCTGCACAAACACTCAACGATGCATCAACAAACAAACATGTTCACAGAGATAAACAAACAAACAAGCTGCAGAAGTTCCTAAAGATGGATGACGTCTTTCTCTTTCCAGGAAAAAAATGTGAAAACAGACAAATCCGTTCTTAAAGACTTTCAGGGAGTTGGCTTGATTGATCCAGAGCTGTGAAATATCTTTGTTTTTCTTTTAGTTCAAACCCTCAGTGGTTTCCTCTCTCTCACACACACACACACACACACACACACACACACACACACACACACATACACTCACACGCAGCGTCCTCCCGGCCCTTTTATTGCAGCGACGCTGTGATTCCTGGTGGAGCGAGAAGAAAGCTTTCTGTCTGCACTCGGCCGTCCTGACCTCTCTGTCTCAGCCGCTCACTAATGCACGGGGTCAGACTGAGAGTGTGTGTGTGTGTGCGTGTGTGTGTGTTCTCGGAGGTGTTTTGTTCCAGAATAATGTGAGGACATTCAGCCTGCACACAGAACAGAACGGTACACGATGAATCTCAGAGACAGATCTACCAAAAAATCAGACCAAAACAAAGACAAGTTTTGCTCGGATGATCATTGAAGGGAAGGTGTGAGTGCATTGTGAGTGCAGTGCATTGTGGGGGATTCGAGTTGCTGAGGTGGAAGTCTTCTTTGTACTGCATTATTTCCAGACAGTTCAAAAATGTTCTACTAAAATCTAGGTGGAGCAGGTCGTCCTCTAATTGGACGGTTGTTGGTTTGATGTTGGATCCAGCGGTCTACACATCAAAGTCTCCTCGGTTTAGCCTCTGAAACCCAGCGGCTCAGCCATCAGTGTTAAAAAGTGACATGCAGTGGATCGCTTCTCGGACCAGAAAAGGGTTTTACAAGTGCAGACCGTTCACCATATTGTTCTTAAACCTTTGAACTTTTGCAATCATCGGTTGGTTTGGTAACCTCAGCTTTGTACCCTAAACCAGGCTGGGAAATGTTGTTCAACTTGACCAAAAGATTGTTGGCGTTGACTTGAATTGAAAGACCCTCACCACCCTCTTCATGCAGAGTTTAGTCTTCAGCCAACAGGAAGGATATCTCTGGTGATTGTTTGGGTTCTTCTCCAGGCCGTGGGGATGTTCCCACTGCACATAAACGATGGACTGTTGGACTTTGTGTAACGTATCTAACTGCAGGCGTATGACATCCACGAGATGTGCTCTCTAAAACGACTGCTAGATTTGCCTTCGAGAGTCTGAACCAACTCCTCACTGCGTCGCCTTTTGCAATAAGCTAGCTAACTACGTAGCGCCTGATATCTGTCTGTCTACTCATCTCTATCTATTAAAGGTTGTGGTAAATTTATACCTAACTTAGCAATGTGTGAAACGGACTCTAAAGGGGAGAATGAGTTGGCACCATGTTGACATGCACAGTGTAATGATGTGGTGTCTGTCCTCGTTCTGAAAGAGCCCGTACCTGAAGTATTCCATCCGTCCTGTCTAGCAGGAAAACAAACACTGAGACCGTGTTTCTGCTCAGAACAACGTGCACATGTAAAAGAGAGAGAGAGCTGATTAATGGGGTCCTGGCGACACACACAGACCCTCTGCAGACAACATGAACAATCCCAGCTGGAGCAGCTTAAATGATACAGAGGCGTGACTTTGAATGACCTCTGCATCGTTTCCTGTGCAGGGCTGTGTGTGATATATGATTACAGGGTCTGTTTGTCTCATACCTGCACCACCTGGAACAATCCTGACATGTGCTTTGTGTTTGTGTGGTAACAGACTGGAGGTTATTGTAGGTAACACAAAGAGACACACGCACACACACGCACGCACGCACGCACACACACACACACACACACACACACACACACACACACACACACACACACACACACACACAGGAGGAGACGAGTGCAGGGCTGGAGTAATGCAGCAAAAAGAAAGCTGAAAGATTAAAACTCTGATACATTATTCCTTATCTGCTCCAGTCGTGAGATTTCGGAGCTCCTGATAAGACTTTTGAAGGGAATAGATTTTGAAAGGTGGCAGGTTCAGAGGAGGAGAGGAGGAGGTCTGTGTGGGACATCAGAGGTCTGTATTTCCACCTAGAAAAAGGAATGATGAAAGTGTTGGCTCACCTTGTAATAAGTGTTGGGACGAGTGTCTGAGTGCTCTCTAAGCTGAGGATTATTCTCTCTCTCAGCCTGGATTTGGTCTGTGTTCCTGCGGCTGCTGGTGTTGTTTACTTTTCACCTTTCTGCTGCAGAATGGGAAACATGAAGCAAAGTGTCCGTACTCCAGGAACACACAGAACACCTTTTCTGTTATCGCTCCAAGTCTACGTTTTGAAAGCTTTGAATCAGCAGACACGACATGTTGCACTCTGTAGTGACAAAGTTACTCTTAACCTGGATGGAATAATTAACCTTTTGTTGTGCACATAATGAGCTCTACTATTCAATTTGTGATTATGGAAAGACTAAACTTGGGTTATTGAGATCGGTTCGAGGTCTGTTTGTGTTCTTACTATCAAACAATCAATATATTTGTAAGGCGCCAATTCATAACAAGTGTTATCTCCAGACGCTTTACAAAAGAGTGTATGGGATAATATGCAGGAAGGATTTCTCCTTTGTATTCCTCTCGTTCCTGTTGTCCACACTTCCTTGCCGCTGAGGTGGAGGTCGCAGCAGGCCGTGCATGAATGAGGACGGCGATGGTTGTGGGGACGATGCAGTCTGATGGTGGAGGCTGGGCGTCAGGGACGTCGGGTGGTTCTTACTACAAACGAACGAACCGCAGCAGAGTCTGAAAAACAGCAGACCAAGATCCACCTTTCCAAGCTTCTGTTCACGGTTGTTTGGTCCACAACAGGGTTTGATTGACAGCTTTCACACCAGATCAAACGAACCGCACTAACTTGGCAAACAGACTGGAGTTCGTTTTAACCGACCCCGGTGTGAAAACGCCCTCATTCTGTGCTGAAATAGTTTTAAAGTGAACACATATTCCCTTGAATGTAGCTCCAAATTATTTCCTGTCAAGTTAACCAGTAGTGTATCTTCATTAGACCCTTTAACCAAGATTAATGTCCACGTCTGCTGAACTCTCTGATGCATGCACAAGTGCAGGTAGTGTTTGCCCACTTGTACATTTTCATGCACGTGAAGCCAGTCTGTGTTTGCACGGTCCTAACGTAGCTCCTAATGTCTGATCATGCAGATTTATGTCAGGCAGAGTAAGCAGCAGCAGGGTATATCTTTTAAATATTTGTATCTCCAAGCTGAAGTCGATAAGAGCCCTCAGAGACACAGAACACATTCTCCAACACCAGGTGTAAAAAGGCTTTTAAGTGATCAATGAAAGCATTCAAAATGTGAATAAATGATCTTCGTTCACCTCCAGTATCAGGCTGATGTGACCTGTTTTTATGGTCGTCTTTAAAGGGCTCTCCTCAGGAAGTGAGGTCACAGGAAACGCACTCATGTGTTTCCTGTACACAGCCGCGACACACACATAAATGCGCACGCACGCACGCACGCACGCACGCACGCACGCACACACACACACACACACACGCACACACACACTCAGCTTGTTTTCATCTGTCCTGTCCTCTCCTGCGTGCTTTGACTGCAGAATGCTCCATGTTCACCATATTTTGTTTACCCTCTCCCTGTCAGGACACTGTGGTTGTTCTTTCTGTCTTAACACAAACACAAACACACTCTGAATATATTTGTGTGTGTGTGTGTGTGCAGCCTCTCACCCTGACAGTCTGTCTGCTGACAGTTTGTCCTCACCAAACTTTTCTCTGTCTGTCTGATTGGAATGATCTTATAACAGTTTCCTCATGTTCCTCACACTCCCTGAGCCCAGAAGCTTCATGCACGCACGCACACACACACACACACACACACACACACACACACACACACACACACACACGCACACACACACTCAGCTTGTTTTCATCTGTCCTGTCCTCTCCTGCGTGCTTTGACTGCAGAATGCTCCATGTTCACCATATTTTGTTTACCCTCTCCCTGTCAGGACACTGTGGTTGTTCTTTCTGTCTTAACACAAACACAAACACACTCTGAATATATTTGTGTGTGTGTGTGTGTGCAGCCTCTCACCCTGACAGTCTGTCTGCTGACAGTTTGTCCTCACCAAACTTTTCTCTGTCTGTCTGATTGGAATGATCTTATAACAGTTTCCTCATGTTCCTCACACTCCCTGAGCCCAGAAGCTTCATGCACGCACGCACGCACACACACACACACACACACACACACACACACACACTCATCGTCTGTCTCTGTCAGGGTGCAACTCTCTGCTCTTCAACATCAAAGTTTGATTCTTCATAGCCTGATATAATGCAGGCCTGATGCAGGTAGGAGTCAATCCATATATAATGAATAATGAATATGCTTTATCTGAATTGTTCCCCTCGAGTTGTGGCCGACGTGGACTTCTCTGTGAGAACATAAAAACAGGAGACAGCTGAACAGATCCTCGCTGAGCTCTGAGTTTATCAGGACTGTCGGCATCCATTGGGAGGGATTTGAATGCACCGTCGAGCAGTTGGTATCTCAACAGTCAGCGAGGATTCTCTCCTCGGTCTCTGCGGTGTGACTGCTGTTGTCGAGTTATCACACCGATGTGTCGACACTCAGATGTACACTTCAGGCCTTTTTTTCACCCTGCGTTCTCTTGTGTAGCTGATGACATGATGATGAAAAGGCACTAATTAAGATCCACATTCAAAGAGAATAATGAGCTAACTCTACAGCTGTACGTGCAGGTGTGAATGCATTCAAACTGCATCAAAGACACATCACTGTATCACTGGGCGACTGTGGCTCAGTGGTAGAGTTGGTTGTCTTTCAACCGGAAGGTCGGGGGTTTGATCCCCAGCTTCTGCAGCCACATGTTGGATGTGTCCTTGGGCAAGACACTTAACCCCGAGTCGCTCCTGCGGTTTCTTACTGATGGTCACTTTACACAGCAGCCTCTACCATCAGTGTGTGAATGTTCAGGCGTGACCTAGGAAATTATCTCACCAGGAATTCAGGTGTAGTCTTGTAAAGTGACCCTGCAAAATACTTGTTGTGTGAGGGTAAGAGGGTGTCTCTCTCTTTAGTCTAGCAAAGTCTTCAAAGTGTCAGCGTGGGGAATAACAGCCTGGAGCTTTAAGCAGAGCTCAGGATGTGTTGAGATGTTTCTCACATGCATGCCTAATGATTTCAAAAAATAACTTTGCACTTCTTAAATCCTCACCTGAGCAGGATCAGTGTAATTATTCTGATGTGAGAGGCGACACATGATGTGGAGTGACGGTGTTTTCAGTCAGTCAGTCTGACACGTCGTCTCACACGCAGCATGTTAGTGAGCGAATGAGTCTCAGGGCTTGTCTCTTTCTATGAACCTGCAGTCAGGCAGACGAGCAGAACGCTGCTGACACATTTACCCAAACACCGCTCTGAGGAGAGAGAGATGAAGAGTGTAAGCCTCCGTCTGCCATCAGGGAGAAGAACTCACACGTGGAGGCTTTTGCAGCGCGTGAATTATCCGCTTCACGAGCAGAGTTATCACTTTTGGGAGATCCAGGTGTCACAGACTGGTGGGATGTGCTCATACCTTTACATCCCTGCAGGTGAACTGTGGGAAGATGTGAATCATTCTGCATGAGTGGACTGTGAAGAGGCACAGGACATGCAGGACTACAACTTAGAGTAGCTGAAAAGAAACAGATTTTGAAAGAGCACTGATGAAAGTATTCGTCAACAGCCTCAACGTTCTGAAAAGGGTTTTCATGTTGACATTATAAACTAGTTTAGAGGTTTTCTTTTCCCACGTCCTCCCTTTAGTGAAGGATGAACAAATAGTCTCTGCTTCAGGGGAAACGTTTAGCACGCTTAACCAAGTGTTTAACATTTACTGTGGATCTCTTGATTCCAATCGGAGGCCTTTAAATGACGATAACTCCTCGACAAGCAAAATAGTTTTAAAGGAAAATTCTAAAACTCGACTTAAAGAAAAGGTTGGGCCTGTAGTCTAAATTTCACTCATTTGTTCATGCACCTCAGAGGTTACATACTGTGTTTTCTATGCTTCAGACTCTGTTTCATTTGTTTGCAATCATGTCGTCAAAAAGTTCAATTTGAAACTTGCTTGCCAGCCTTGAGTTTGAGACGATTGCTGATGTTCTGCTGTCGCTGTGTTTTGTGACTTCATGTAGCTTCAAGTACTTATGCAGCTCTGTCAGATACCTCAGTCCTGGCTAATCAGCAAATACTTAATTATGTTGTACTAGATGGTGACAGTGGTCTGAACGTCATAAATCTTGGTGAGCTTGCTGACATTAGCAACTAGTCTTTATTGTCACCGCTATCCCGGTGCTGCAGACGTTTTTTATGCACTTGTGCACGTACACATCATATACTGATTGCAGACACCAGGAGAATCCCTCATCCTGATTCAGAGAAACCTGATTTTAATACCTGACGACTATACCTGCACACGCACGGCCGCAGCCAAGTGACGTATCAGAACAACAAACATGGCTGCTATAACAACAGGGCGTCTTACTACTGGAGAGATGAAGAAACAAATATTTGTCTTCAGTGATGAAAGAATGAAATATAATCGAAGTTTAGAGAAAGAATCGACAGGATGACGTATACAAGTCTGTGGTCAACAGGCTGCAGGACGCCGATTTACAGTACCAACATGTAAAAAATGCAAGAAAAAACTCACTGGTATCATTAAACATGCAACAAAAATCACCGGCACCACCCAGATCCAACTGTCAGAACTTTACATGCGAGCAGCAGAAAGGAAAGCAGTCCCTTCACACCCCCTTCACCACTCGTTCCAGCTGCTCCCCTCAGGCAGTCGTTTCAGAGGACCACTAGCCAAAAAGAAAACTTATAGAAACTCTTTTATTCCCACTGCAATACGCATTTTAAACAAGGCTAGATAAGGAATGTTTTTAAAATGCTGTGCATTTGTTTTTACCTATCCAGGGTTCTTTTAGTTATATAAGACCTAATGGGAGTCTTTATGTGAATGATGTATGCTCTTTATGTTTTATGCTTTATGTTTTACGTTACTGAGCCTCAACAAAGGTAATTTTCTGTCACAATGTGATAGACAATAAAGTTTTTTGAATCTTTGAATCTTGAATGTAGGACCGAGCGAGACGAGTCCAGCAACTTTCACATTTTACAAAATCCTACAAAAACTGGTTTGCTCCACCATAGGTGTTGAGAAAGCTGCCTCCTGTATCCTGGTCACCACAGACCGGGGTCATCCTGTCGATTCTTTCTCTAAACTTCGATTATATTTAATTCTTTCATCACCAAAAGACAAACCTCAGTTTCTTTGTCGCTCCAGAAGTAAAACGCTCTCGTTGAAGTGGCTGAGGCCGCGCCTGTGCACGCAGCCTTCAGCTGTCAGAAACATCTCAGACGCCTGAATAAATTAGATGCAGTAATCAGAAAACAGGATACAATTATTTATCATTTATCATGACTACAGGGATATGAACGACCAGGTTTATCTCTGTGTGCATGTAAACATCATCATCTGAATAAAAACCAGGATAAGACTCAACGTCCATGTCAACGCAGTCAGAGTTTACTAACACGACTCTCCACTGACTCAGAAGAAGCTTTAAACCTCGGGGCACCATACAAACTGTCTCAAACTAGAAAGAACTCTACAGACGTTTACACACGACAAAATGTAACAGTCCTCCTAATCAAACATGCATGGCCAAACAAATTACATCTGTGTGTTCTTTGATTCACAGGCTTAAATCTCTAACATGAGAAACTGTCGAAACGTGTAGAAACTCGCTCACACCTGCAGGCAGACGGACGGTTAACGATATTTCTGCTGATCAAGCTCTGTTTCTTTAACCAACCACACTCAGTCACAGCCTAATCATAGTCATCCTGTCAGTAATAACAACATGTGGATTAATATGAGGGTGTGTGTGTGTGTGTGTGAGTGTGATGCCGAGTCAGCAGTCGTGGCTGTGTCATTAGTGCTGCAGTCACAATCGTGTGTCATCAGCTCTGATGGTCTGCAGCCGTCCGTGTGACAGCAGCAGCTCGTGTCCTGAGCTGACGTAACGTTACCGAGGAGAAAATGTTCTGATTCTGGTTGTCAGTGTTGGTGTGAGTGTACCTGCAAACTTAGGATTCATGGGGTCAGAAATCTGAAATGTTTTGGTCTTTTCAGTTTCAGTGCCTCTCTCTGGATGTAGTGCTTTGGATATTCTTTCCTCTAAACAACTTTTTTTTAATCTTAAAGTGCACAAACAATAGATGAGCAAAAGGAGACAGAGTTATGTCAGGTGTCCAAGGCTCTGGCGTTACATTACTTGAAGTGTGAAGCGACTGAAATGAAACTCTTGTGTTTGAATCATCTAACGACCAAAGATGTATGATTAAAAAAGAAATGGTACTTTTAAAATGTCGTCAAAGAAACAACCTGAAAGGATCGGACAGTACGTCGTTCTTGGACGTTTGATTGATTGATTTGATGCATCTTTGTTCTGAGTCCAGACAGTTTATCTTTAGTTGCACAGACGATTGTTGGTCAAAGTTGAGGTTGTCAGAAGTTTGGAAACGTATTCCTGATGTTTTGACTTTTAATATAACACCGACACTTTCCAACTTCTCCTCAGCCTGCACAGACTTTTTATTTTCACCTCTAGCTGACTTTTTAGACTTGGTTCCATAGTTCAGTGTTTGCTCTAAAGAAAGGAGAAGTAGACATTTAGTCAAACTAATCAAAACCAATGTTCATAAATAAATCAGTAACTTGGTTAAATTAAACACGAGTCTCTGATGTTTCTCTCGTGTGATTAAAAGAAAACTATGATTACAGTTGGCAGCAGCAGCACCTCCATGCTTCATAGAGGGGGGGAAGAAGTGATGTGCCGTCTTCAGAGGTAGTAACAGAGGCGTTACAGAGGAGAGCCAGCGGGGGAGAACAGCGCTGTGTGTGTGTGCATGTCTGACTGTATGTGTATGTGGAGCTCCCGCTATGCCGTGCTTCCACAACGCCGAAATGTGAATTTGAACTCACAGACTGGGACGCCAATATTATGCCGTTGCTGAATCAATATGAATGTACAAAGACGTGATGACGGCTGAGCTTAGTTACGAAACAAATGCAAAAAGCAGTCTGAAAAGGACTTAAACCAGCCTGTTTGTTTTCTCAGTGAGGACTTAAAAAGAACCAATCAGGGATGAACACAAACAACACTGAAAGAAAAACTGAATCAGTGTGTATGTGTATGTGTATGTTTGTGTTTGTGTTTGTGTTTGTGAGGGCAGAAGATCAGCAGATGTTTGACAAAGTTCACACATTCATGAGTAAACTCTTTCAAACTTGCATGCTGTAAATTCCTAAATGTCCCATCTGGCTCCCCGTCCCTCTTCAGCGTGCCCCTGGCTATCACATGGAGGCTGATGGTGGCGGGACGAGTCGGTGCGATGCAGAGTGTGATGGATGCCCGCTGGCTGCAGAGAGAGAGAGAGAGAGAGAGGTGGACGTTTCTGCTGCGTCGGCTGAGGCTCTCCTTCCTCGGCCATCTGCTCGTTCTCTCTCTCTCTGCGTCCTCGCTCACATCGATGGAGGGAGTTACAAAAAAAGGCACCAAACACGCAGGGCTGCCGGCGCTCAGTTCGTGTCAGGACGGATTACATCACGTTTGCACCCGTGAGCGGAGAGGCTCCGACGGTCACAACAAATCACAGGAGCTCCGTTACAGCCGAGACCTGCAGGTTAATTTATACAAAAGAGAGACTCCAGCATTCAACGATTTACAGAGATTCTCAAATTCTAAACATTACAGAGAGCTGTCCCCCCCCCCCCCCTCCTCTCTAGAGTGGATGCTCACGCAGGTCACCATGTGGTGGACACTGAAGCTTCAGTGTTTATCCAGCTCTGCATCGGTCTGTAAACCTTTCTGCGTTCTAACCTCTCTCCATTTATTCAAATGGATTGTTTCTGCAGGCTGAAACAGTCTACTGGAGTAACTCCAAAACTTTGAGACCCTAAAAACTTTAAAAGGTCGAGGTTATGATTTTAAAGGTCACATATCCTCCTCCTCTTCAGTGTGAATAAGTCTCAGAGCTCCTCATCATGTGTGTGAAGTGTCTTATTCTAAATCCACTCTGATCCTGTATTTGATCATGCCTATAAACCCCTCTATTTCAGCCCTGCTCAGAACAGGCTGTTTCTGTGTCTGTAGCTTTAAATATGTAAATGAGCTGTGTCTGACCACGCCCCTCTCTGGAAGGGCTTGGGTGGCTCGGGCTTTCTCGCTCCATGTCCTATTGTTTACGGTGAGAAGGCAGACTCAGAGGGCAGAACAAACACCTAGCTGTGGGAGTGTCACCCACCTGGGGGAGGGGTTACTGCCCTTTGTGATGTCATGAAGGGAAAATCTCCAAACGGCCTGTTTGAGCACACATTTTCTGAAAAGTGGAGCAGGCAAAAGACGGAGAGGATGGACTTTTCTCATCATTGGGGGGTTTGTAGACAGACTAGAGACACAGATTAGAGTAAGAGGAACATGGTGAAGTGTGTTTTTTTAATAATTGACCTTTAAAAATACTGTTATTCCCCTTAAACTTAAATGAAAGCTGTAACCATTTATTTCATCCCTTTCCCGTTTTCTTTCTACTGATGAGTTTCTCTTTTTAAACTTTCCAAGCTGCTCCTCGCTGCAGTGGGCTAGCAGGCTAATCCACACCGCAGCTCCCCTGTGCCTCGGAGCTGGCACTCTGCCGACTCTCTCCTCTCTCCGTCAGGCTAATCTCTCATCATGCTTCAGGCAGGATGAATAGGTAATCTACTACTGAGGCTGCCCAGGATTACAATGATGGAGAGGATCTGTGCTGTTCTGTGCCAAAATTATGAAATTCTCTCAATCCACGCTGGCAGCATCCGGGCCTCTCTCTCTGCGCTAATGTTCCCAATCTGCGTTAGAAGAGCCGAGCTCAAGCCCAACAATCCCCTCTTCATTGTGTGTTTGTGTGTGTCCGTGCACACTAGGGTGTGTGTGGGTGTGTGTGTGTGTGTGTGTGTGTGTGTGTTTGCAACAAACAAAAACATGAATAGGATTTCCGAGGTGAGCCCGCTGCTCTGGAGTCAGAGGAGGCTTATGTTTGGTTTATGATTATGAATTTAAAAACGGCAGCACAAACAGGATTGTGCGAACACAAAAGTTTGCTGTTTTTTTGCGTGTCTGTTTAGAAGTGTTGCTGTTTTTAGAGCAGCAGGAGCGGACAGTGTGCTCAGGCAGCTTCAGTGACACCAAAGTAAAGTTTTCCTCTGTTCCAGTTTGTCTCTGCACGCACGCACGCACGCACGCACGCACGCACGCACGCACACACACACACACACACACAGACACACACACCCTAAGTGGATGATGTGGAGCCGGTGTTATGGAGCATTGTGTACCCCGCAGCAGAGTGTTCCCCTGCCTCACACTAAAGCCATAAATCGGATGAAGTAAGCAGAGTTCTGTTGGTCCAGATGCAGGTTGAACTGTGAGGACAAATACCTCCACTGCTGCACAAATACTGATTATTTTTTTAATGCTGCTCTCGCTCTAAGGACACAAACTGAGCAAAAGACGACAAGAAGTCCTGTGAAGGAGGAGGGATGTGAGCAGCGAGGCCGTGAATCTCACGTCATGTTTGGTCTGAAGGAGCTTGTTTTCTGTGCACACAGCTGCACTCTCAGAGGACGGACACTGAACATCATAAAAGTTTGATTTTGTTCTGAGATATTTGAGCAAACCCACACCAGCTTATTGTTAAGAATTCACACCAGAGTTGTATATCAAAAACCTCCTTATTTATCTGATACCGCCCACTTCCTCTGATTGGCCAGCTCTTTTTGCAGTCGCAGGGAAATTTGAGAGAGCTTCCAGGTGGGCATTTCCCCTTAAGAGCTGCAGGGGGTGGGCGTGTCCTACAACTTTGCTCCATGCTTTGCTCTAATACGTCGGCAGAACATAACGTCAGGATCGGGCCAAGTCTTTATGAGAAAGTATTAAAACTTTCCTCGTTGTGTGGTGTCTGCCCAAAGTGCGTCTGACGCTGCAGAAAGTCTCAACACTGCAGGCAGCTCCTCACACAGACATCAATCATGCTCTATCAAGTATCAATAATGTTCTTGGTGGTTATAAAACAACAGCTGCGATCTCTTTTGTTTTCAATCCGTGCACATCCAATGTCAATGTCTAATGTTCCAGTCAGGATGCTCCTCTGGAGGCTCTTTAAAGGCTCGTCTTTGCCCTCGTTCTCTCTGTGGCCTTCTCCACATCATAAACATGTTTTTCAGCGAACAGCAAAAAATCTACACGGACTCATTTTTCAAATCCAGCGTATGGAACAGAACCTGCAGGTCCTTACACTTTGTCACTGCGGTTGTCCTTGTTAAAAAATAATTTATACAAGGTGACAGAAATCATTTATTCCCAGCGGCGGGGAGAAGAGCAGAGGAGCTCTCTGTTGTAAATCAGCCTGCGAGGGTGTGAATGCACTTAATGTGTGCAGAGATGAGATCTGACAGGATTAGAAATAGTCTGTCACAGATTATGAATGGATTAGTTTGCAGCAGTGAATATAATAACAGGAAACATGATGAGAGTAACTGTGTTGGAGATCTGAGCTCTATATCAGCAGAGAAACCGTCTCTTCTCTTTAACTGACTTCACTCCCTCTGAATGATCTCATCTTCCTTCCATTAGCAGCACACGTGCAACATTTATTTGGGTCTTTGTTAGATGTTTGTTGCAGGTAGCAGCCTGTTAATTACTTTTAATTATTCACATCATCTGAATGATTACCTGCTTGTTCATGCATGTGTATGAACGTGGTCTTATTTGCTAAGTGTGTGTGTGTGTGTGTGTGTGTGTGTGTGTGTGTGTGTGTGTGCTGTGCAGGTGCATGTTTCCGTCTTTACCTGATAGCATCACCTGAATATTTAACCAGCAGGCTGCTCTTTGCGCTGCTGTGTTGCGTGTTCTGACTGCAGAATGCAGCTTGTTAACATTCAGTTTAAAAGTGAATCATGAATGTTGCATGAAGAACAAACACAGAGCACCAACAGGTAACCTGATTTTACCACAGAAGAAGAAACAGAATAAATCATGGGTGGAGGTGGTCTTCCAGCTGGGTTATCACGGTTCATCATCTCTACTGTTAGAGCTCACTTGGGCGAGAGGGAGACTACATTTCCCAACGTTTTGAATACATTTATTTACAATGTCGCAGGGACTTCACCACCATGAACACCCTTAAGTTCACCATCCTGCAGCCCACATGCTCAGTAAATCAAAAAGTGAACTCATCCGCCACTAAAAATAGTCCCAACAACAAACGCTTTATTTCCTCCTATTTCAGGAAGTGTGTCATGAATCCAGCGAGCAGGTGTTTTAGGCGGAGTCTTCAGCCATAGACCGACTGTCAAGAAGTATTTAGGGCACACTCACACTCAGCAATCTGTTCCGTGCCCAAGTACGTTTGACCCCCAGCGTGAGTGCTCTGTTCTTCCTTGGTCCTGACACGGATGAACTAGATGTACTTTGGCGCACTACAGTTGCTCATGCATGCGCAAAAGCACGGGCACACAACGTGGACATGAAGTAAAACCGATCCCTGCCTTCCGTTACCGATACATTTTGGAGTGTTCTGGCTGTAGCCGACCAGAATGACTCAAAATAAGCCATAAAGTCAGTAAAGTAGCTGTCACGTTCTCTGTGTTGTTCTCCGATGTGGGTTCGTAGACTCGACCGGAGCACACTCCTCCTACCGTGGCTTAAAATCACGTGACTGTTTTCACAGCCTTTATCACACTCCTGTCCTCTCTTCATAATAAAGCAGAGTTTGTAGTAAATACAGCTCCTGTTTCATTCTTCACACTTAATGTCTCACCCTGCATGTGAACATATGGATTCAGAACAAAGTGAGTGGTTTCACGCAGGATGTAGGCTATATGATCTACTGTACTGCAGATACAGCAGATATTGTACAGCACGTTTACATAGCGTGTTTAAGCAGTAGATTTCCCCCCACATTTCAGCCATGCTGTAAAAAAGGTACAAACACCTAACAGGAAGATGACTTGTAAAGTGGGGGGGAACGGGTCAGGGCAGAGCCGTGATGTTTCGAGCAGAAGAATATGTTACTGACAGTTGAAAAATGTCGAAAGATTTGAGGGATAACGAAGTCCAGGAGGAGAGGATAACAAACACAGACTCCTAACAAAGGTAGATTAGCTACTTAGCTGATGGTACGTGATCACTCTGCACAGACCGGGGGCAGATATATGAGGCTAATTATTATTACAGTAGGTGTAAGATAAAAAGTGACTTAAATGTTGAGTTGTTTAAACATTCAGCCCGTACAGTCGTCATGAAGAGAGAAATGAGCTCCAGAGACCCAAACTGTTTTTGTACCAGGATGTAAACATGTTTATTTTAACATGGGGCTCTATGAGGACTGACTCACTGCAGGAGACAGACTCTAGTGGACACTGGAGGAACTGCAGCTGTAAAGTTGGACATTTTAACATGGGGCTCTATGGGGACTGACTCACTGCAGGAGACAGACTCTAGTGGACACTGGAGGAACTGCAGCTGTAAAGTTGGACATTTTAACATGGGGCTCTATGAGGACTGACTCACTGCAGGAGACAGACTCTAGTGGACACTGGAGGAACTGCAGCTGTAAAGTTGGACATTTTAACATGGGGCTCTATGGAGACTGACTCACTGCAGGAGACAGACTCTAGTGGACACTGGAGGAACTGCAGCTGTAAAGTTGGACATTTTAACATGGGGCTCTATGGAGACTGACTCACTGCAGGAGACAGACTCTAGTGGACACTGGAGGAACTGCAGCTGTAAAGTTGGACATTTTAACATGGGGCTCTATGGGGACTGACTCACTGCAGGAGACAGACTCTAGTGGACACTGGAGGAACTGCAGCTGTAAAGTTGGACATTTTAACATGGAGCTCTATGGGGACTGACTCACTGCAGGAGACAGACTCTAGTGGACACTGGAGGAACTGCAGCTGTAAAGTTGGACATTTTAACATGGGGCTCTATGGGGACTGACTCACTGCAGGAGACAGACTCTAGTGGACACTGGAGGAACTGCAGCTGTAAAGTTGGACATTTTAACATGGGGCTCTATGGGGACTGACTCACTGCAGGAGACAGACTCTAGTGGACACTGGAGGAACTGCAGCTGTAAAGTTGGACATTTTAACATGGGGCTCTATGGAGACTGACTCACTGCAGGAGACAGACTCTAGTGGACACTGGAGGAACTGCAGCTGTAAAGTTGGACATTTTAACATGGGGCTCTATGGAGACTGACTCACTGCAGGAGACAGACTCTAGTGGACACTGGAGGAACTGCAGCTGTAAAGTTGGACATTTTAACATGGGGCTCTATGGGGACTGACTCACTGCAGGAGAAAGACTCTAGTGGACACTGGAGGAACTGCAGCTGTAAAGTTGGACATTTTAACATGGGGCTCTATGGGGACTGACTCACTGCAGGAGACAGACTCTAGTGGACACTGGAGGAACTGCAGCTGTAAAGTTGGACATATTAACATGGGGCTCTATGGGGACTGACTCACTGCAGGAGACAGACTCTAGTGGACACTGGAGGAACTGCAGCTGTAAAGTTGGACATATTAACATGGGGCTCTATGGGGACTGACTCACTGCAGGAGACAGACTCTAGTGGACACTGGAGGAACTGCAGCTGTAAAGTTGGACATTTTAACATGGAGCTCTATGGGGATTGACTCGTGTATATTCTGGCATCTTTGGCTGAAATTATTGAGTTATTAAAGTTAAGGGGATATTAAATATAAGAGGTAACGGACCTTTGCATCGTTGTATGGTTCGTTTACTTCAGAAAAGGATCTGTATGCTCTCTAACCTCTGTTGAAAACATTACGTGTGTTGCATTAACTCAAAGATGAAAAAGGTGGAGGGTTGAGGCCCCGGTTAGAATAACCACAAATGTTTATCACGTGACTCAGTACATGATGATAGCTCAGCGTCGTGTGTGTGCGTGTGTAAGTGTGTGTCACTGCCATTAAGGGACAGTCCTCCACCCATCATTAGTGTTGACTATCCAAGCAGATCCAAGGTCAACTCAGACATCCACTTGGCATAATATCCATGTAAGCTGCCAGCTGATGAACGTCTGTACTGAAGATGAGTCTGTGTGATCTACATACATGATGCTGCGTTAGTGCCAAACACACACACGAGATCAGTAACACACACACTTATCTCTGCTGTAAAACAGATAGCCTATCTTCTGGATTTCTTTCTTCCAGTCAGTCTCACTATGTCAGGAGCTGTTGGACAGGAGACTGAAGTTTTGGCTTGAGTGTCTCAGCCTGCAGCTGTAGATCAGGGTGCAGTTGCTGATATGTAACCTTTCGGGGAAAATGCAGAGTGTCTAAGAAAAGGATCTCTAAAGAGGAAAAATCTTTTTTAAGTTAAAGCATGTGAAGCTTTTTGTAGTCAGACACGGCTGATATATTTTGCGTCTTTCAAAGCTACCAGACTCCATTGACTAAAACACACATTTAACCTCAGTGAACACGAGGCTGCTGCTCTAAAGCTGCACTGATTGGTCACTGTGTGGGACGTGGTGTTTAAGGGCGTCCCTTTCAGAGCGCTTCTCTCCAGCCGCTGTCAGGTTACGAAGTTAACTTCTGCTTCCCTCTGTAATGTGGCTCACCCTTTAGGTGTGTTTTAAAGTGTACTTCAATTTTCAAGAAAATATGACCAAGAAAACATGAAGCTGATGTAAAGGAGTCGTGTCCTGACATCAGCAGCAGCTCTACAACCTCCAACCCCCCTCCACTCCTGTTCGCACGAAGGAGTGTAGAATTAGAACGCACCATAATTAAGAACATTAAGCCGAGCAGCGGTAAATCATGTTCTTTATTCAAGCTACAATCACCTGTGTCCTGCATTGTTGTGTTAGCATGCTAATGTTAGCGCTCTTTAGTTAGCTCGTAGCTTCACATTGCATGTAAACTGACACAGAATGAGCGTGATCTAAAAACTCTTACGTGACATCAAATAATCAGTGAGTATGTTCTTCTTCTTCTCTCTAGTCCTTGACTAAAACAGCTTTTATACACAAGGGGAGGAGCCGGCCGTCCCGTCCATGTAAACACGGCTCTGACAACAACACAGCCAGCGGGACTCGAGCTTCTCACTCATTGTAGACAGTTATAACTAAGCACATTCTTCCTTTAAAGCCTCTTGAACACACATCTCTCCGAACTCAGATTAAATGAATTAGCACTACTCTGTGCTTCTGCTGCATCAAAGCTGCCTCATCCTGGGACTGCTGTCACATGCACACCCCCCCCCCCTCGTCTCCTCAGTCTTTAATGCTTAATAAGACATAAGATCAGAAAAACATGCTTTTCATGAAGTGAAATTGGGGCCTTCCTGTTCCTCACAGTAATATACTACATGCCCTTGGGCTGACTTTGAACAAGTTGGTCCCCGTGCTGCTCTACTGTAGCAGCTCTGTCTCTGTCTCTGTTTGCAGTCTGTGGAGAGAGACACATCTGCCGCTCAGCGCTCCATTCAGGTGAAAAACAAATGTTAGCGAGCTCAGTACTCATTAGCATCCCCAAATTGAATAAGCAGTGCATTAATAAGCACAAAACTGCTGTGCTCTCTGGTGCAGCTGTAACATAGAAAAGAGATCCTCCGCTCTGCAGGGAGCGGTGGTGCAGCGTGCTGCTATTTAAAAGTTTACCGTCTTGATGCATCGGAATAAATTAAAGCGCGTCATCATCTCACGGCTCTGATATCTCCTGATTGCTTAGACGCAGTAAAAGCAGCTGAACTGTTAGTTTAGGATCTAGAGGAACACGTTTTCTGATGGAGAGTCAGGACAAATATCTGCAAAGTTTGAGGTGGGTGGAAAGATCTCTGACCTTTCTGTAGAGGTTAGAAAACATTCAGGTTACAGGAATCGATCATTGATTAATCTCTCTCTCTTTCTCTCTCTCTCTCTCTCTCTCTCTCTCTCTCTCTCTCTCTCTCTCTCTCTCTCTCTCTCTCTCTCTCTCTCCTGCATATAAAAAAACACTTCACTATAAGGCTTCAAGTATAGAGCAGGTAGGAAGATAGACACAGTCAAATCGTTGGGTATCCATTGAGTTTCAAGAATTCAACACTTGTTGCAAACTTCTGGTCTTATATATCAACACTTCATCGATATTGAACAACAGAGCTCTCAGTAAAAACACGTATCAACTATATAACTGAGCAAATCAAGAAGATATTAGCAAGGCAACAATTGTGGTGTGCATGACCTTCTGATGCGCTCTCTGTGGGAGTTAAACCTCCTGGAGAAGGATGCAAACCTGTATTTATGCGTCTTTATGTAAAGCTTTAAACGTCATGACTAGACCTCCGCTTCTCCTTCTCTGCCGTCCAACTTCATTCCGTTTATGTCCAATCTCCGCCCAGATGTTCGGTTGTAGTTGTCTGTTACCTAAAGTACTAACATCGCTTCATTTTTTAGCTCTACCGTTCTCATTATCTTCCTCAGCCTCCGGGCGTTGTGTATGCGTGGGCGTTGGTGTGGTGTGAACGGTCTGCAAGGCTGTAGCTAGACGTTACTCCAAGTTCTCGCCATGCATGGGTTATTGTGGTCGCATGTTGACGACGTTCTTTAATTTCCCTTCTTACTCCGTCATATATTGGTGACATTTCATGTGTTCCCTTCTGAATCAAATAAATCGATTTTTTTTTCCTGAAGTCTGACACATGACGGAAGTTTTTTCCGGAGACCTGATCCTTTTTCATCTCAGGTCTTACACCTGACTCTGAGACCTGAGGATGTCCTCATATGAACGCTGTACCATCTGTGTCTGTTTGCATACCGGACATCAGGCATAATGGAGCCTTTCAGAGTCATGCCCTGTGGAATCACGGCATTCGTCGTGTTAGTTTAGCTAATCAGACTCTCTACTGCTAACTGTTTAGTATGTTGTAATGATTGCTGAAGGCTGGAATATTTGTAAGCACATGTGAGACTCAGATAAGGAATGGTGTTATTTGCTTATGCCTGCAGACGTGCACATGCAGTTACATTTGAATACAAAGCAGAATGTGTATTCAATATGAACCCAAAGATGGACAGACTTTCTCTGCTATCACCCAGGGATGTTTAGTTCATGTTGTGAGCACAGATGTTTAATCAGAGCTGGAAAGACTAGTGTTGTAGACCGGTCAAGACCACCACTGATCGGCTATTGCTCCACGTCATCACTGCGATTAGAAGGAAAACGCCTCTTTCTAAAAGAACAAATCACTTCAATTCGTTTGTAGTTTGATTTTTATCCCCGGGTTACGGCTGCAACCTTCCCGGTGTGCTTCTGTGCCATCTTGTGCTTCCCTCACAAGATGAGGATTTTTCAGTGATATTTATGGTCTTGGTCTTTGTCTTGGTCTCAATCCCTAAACGTCTTGGTCTT
Organism: Tautogolabrus adspersus; assembly: GCA_020745685.1. Classification (NCBI taxonomy): domain Eukaryota; kingdom Metazoa; phylum Chordata; class Actinopteri; order Labriformes; family Labridae; genus Tautogolabrus; species Tautogolabrus adspersus. Next base: position 1,197,998 of record CM036555.1, read on the forward strand.
GGTCTCGATCCCTAAACGTCTTGGTCTTGTCTTGGTCTCGGAGCACTCTGGTCTCCGGTATGTCTTGGTCTCGGTGAGTGTGGTCTTGACTACAACACTAGAAAGACTCTGATGTCATTTAGATTTTTTGTCTGGGGAAAGTTTCTTAGATTCAGCTTCAGACAGAGCCTGTGATGACATCATCAACCAACACTTGTATATGTCTCCTCCGTGTTAATCTATTTGCCTCGTATTTTTGACTCTTGCGTTCAGTTCTGCATGCCTGTTGGTGCACCAGCAGAACTACAAACCACGTGCTTTTCTTAAGAGTGTCAGGCTACATGTGCAGTAATGCGTCGTGGGAATAAGTGTAGTAAAGCTGGAGTAACACATGGAGCAGAGAAAGGATGAACGTGGTGTGAAACCAACATTTGGCTGTTTCTGCAGAGATGATGATGTTCAGTTTAGCCCACGCTCTGCAGACAATCTGAATGATGTCTATTGTTTGTATTCAATATGCTGACACACACACACACACACACACACACACACACACACACACACACACACACACACAATGACACACACAAAACAAACATCCAAGGATGAGTAGAAACCGCCACAGTGCAGTTATTAATACACACACGTGCGCGCACACACACGCACACATGTTCTGCATCTGGTTCAGATTAGCGTGACTGCAGATTGTCAACAGGATTTGTTCTGTTTCTGATAAAAAGATTTACATGGAATATGTACACCGTGTGTGTTTGTACTCGGGTGCCTATCTAACAGGGGACTTGCTCCTCGTTACACACTCACCAAGAGGGGCCATTTTTGAGGTGCCCTCTTGGACATGTTTTAAATCATCCTCAAATATCTACCAAAATATCTCGTCGAGGACGTCAGTCATGAGAGTGAGCAATAACTTGATTCTGATCTGGGGCCAAACATGTGTTAAAAGATGCAGAAAAAGGATTAACCCATGAAAGAGAGCCTGAGAAAATGGGAGTTTGGCACCTTGCTCAAGGGCACCTCGACAATGCCCAGGAAGTGAAAATGGCACCACTGCAGCTACCACACAAACTTGGTCCACAACGGTACTTGTACTGGCGACCCTCCAGTTCCCAACCCAAGTCCCTGCAGACTGAGCTAAGATTTATTTCTCACTAATAAAACAAGAGAGTATCTGTTTCTCGTCAAACCTTTAACTAAATCCCTGAATTGGGATCTAAAAGTTGCAGTGATTGCACATTTGCTGCAGGATTTCTGAGGCTTTCTAAAGATACGGCTCGAGACATCGTGTATTCCAATTTCACAGATATCAAAAGAGACACATTTCTCCTGACCTAACGCTGCAGGAGGAGGGAGAACGATGAGGAGTGTTAACTTGTAAAGCAAAGAAAGGAAGCAGAGATTGTATAATGAGCGGAGGAGGATTAATAGGAGGAGAAGAAAAGGAGTTAAAGAAGGAAATGAAGCAGCTCAGAGGAAGAAATCAGCTTTTGTAACAGATGATAATGTTCTTCTGTGTCAGCTTAGTGTCACCTCCCTCTCCTCCTCCTCCTCTATCTCCTGCTCTTCATCTCGATCTGTCTCTGTGCTGTAATCTGTCTCCTCCCCCTCCTCCTCCTCCTCCTCCTCCTCCTCCTGCTCCTTCTGCTCCTTTGTATTAGCTGGTACTACATTTTCCTCACACGTGGGTGTCTAAATATTGTGAGACGCCACTTCCTTCCTTCGCTGATTACTTTATATAAGAGGTGAAATCTGTGTGTAGGCAGAGGAACAGTGGAATTAGGAGCGAGTCTTAACATTGTTCCTGCAGAATAAACGAAGCACCTGGACTAATGACTTTATGTAAGATGGTAAATCTGTGAGGGGGAGGAGAGACAATAGTGATGAGGAGGAGACGAGGAGCACAGAGGTGAGGAGAGGAGCTGTTTTATAAGAGCAGAGGAGGAAATCAAGGATTAAAAGAGACAATGTTAAAGGATCGCTCTGACATTTTAGAAAGGGGAAGGGTCGATCCAAGTATTTCAGAGAAGGTTTGGTGAATTTGTAAGCTCTAAAAACTGTCTGAAGAGAAACTCAACGTCTGAAATCCGTCCTCTGAAGCCAACAAACATCGTCCTTTGTAATTTGGCTTTTTATAAATCTCATCATAATCTCATCATTAGCCGTTTTCACATCTGCACTCCTGAAAATATCGAGATCATTTCAGGAGGACTGCTCCGGATATTCTCCTGACCTGCCTGCTCACACATGCTCCTCACAGCAGGAGACTATCCCTGTTAGACGGGAGGGGGGCGGGGGGTCTCCTGAGGTAAGACGTGACGTAAAAAGACGCAGAAGTAGCGGTCAAAGCAACAGAGTCCTCTATACGACGCTTTAATGAGAATATGTGTCTTTCTATCAATGCTACGTGTAGTTGAACAGAATCACAATCTGAACTAAAGAGTGGAGAAGAACATACTGGAGAACAGGAAACAGAATGCAGCAGGTTCATTAGAGCACGGAGATCGTAGAGGTGGCGTGCAGACAGTCTATGGTCGTGCAGCGATCACAGGGAATAAACGTCACCACCCCCTCCCACTCGCTCGAGGTGAATTCTCCTGATTATATCCTGCTGCGTTCTCACATCAGCTCACTCTGACTTTCTGCAGAATAAATACGAGGAGGCTGGAGGAGAAACTCTGAGTGAAAAATATGTCTGTTTGCGTTCACACCTGCAGCTCCTCCTGGTAACGTCAGGAGTTTTTCAGGAGTTTTCTGCAAGTTTGAAAGCACTGACTGATATTTTTAGGCCAAGTAAATGATTAATAATGAACTCAGCCCTCTGCAGCGTCTCTGACAGCTGCATGGAAAATAGTGAGAGAAACAGCTGAGGCAACACGTTACGCAGTCAAACTTTACAAGTTACACGTTGGTTGCATCAACCATTTCTAATATTCAGTGTTATGATAATCATCGAGCTCAGTGACAGCGACTTTTTAAAACGGAAGCTCAGTGTCTCCAACAGACTTTCGACTCGAACATAATGAAACCATGTGGTCTTAAAAATGGCTTTTTTGTGCTTATTTTATTTTTTATTGTGAAAAAAGGTGAAACCATTACAAGTGCTAGATGATGCACAACATCAGTACAGACAGCTGGGCAGTAATCAGAGGGCAGGGATTAAACAAATGAGCAACAACGGAAAGAAAGGAAGAAGGTTTCTAAATTTGAAGGCCTTCACAAGGATGGCTGGTAAGAATGAGAGGGGGGTGTCTGAATAGGTATCTGGATGGGAAGGTGTGTGTGTGTGTGTGTGTGTGGGTGGGTTGAGGATGAGGGGTTAGCATCTGATGTAAGTGTTTCAGACTGGAGCTGTGCAGGTTGCTATAGAATCTCAAATTCGGGAACTGAACTTTTCCAAACTGAAGCACAAACTGGTTTTATTTTCCATCTTAACTGAAGGACGAGATACGAGACAGAAAGCTTCAGTTGAAAAGTTTGTGAGGAAACTTTTAAGAGTCATTTTTGAAGAGCAGAGAGGTCTGAGGGGGGGGGGGGGGGGGGTGGAGAAACATAAGAAGGAAGGAGAAGAGAGGCAGAGAAGAGGAGAGGGCAGGAAGAGTACAGGATGAAGAGGAGGGTCCTTCTCTCAGGAGAGGAGGAGAGAGTCACTCGATGAGGAGAAGAGGAGTCATTTTGGAAAAGAGTCAAGGACAGAAAATGTGTTTGTGGAGAGGAGGAGTTCCAACAGGAGTGGAGACAAGTAGCACCACTTTGCTATGTCCAAAATTGCTGAATTTAGTGGAAAGGTTAGAAAGAGGAGTGAGGGAGAGGGGGGAAGGAGAGGAGCGAGGACTGGAGGGAGTGAGAAGGCAGGAGCGAGGAAAGGAGCGAAGGAGAGGATGATCAGTTTTAAGGGAAGAGGAGACACAGGAGGAGATTTGGAAAAGGAGAAGGAGAAAGCATGTGCTCAGCTCATGACTCGTCTCTCAGCCTTAATCCACTCAGATGGTGTGTGTGTGTGTGTGTGTGTGTGTGTGTGTGTGTGTGTGTGTGCGTGTGCGTGTGTGTGTGCTGGCATCACATGCTGCCAGAGCTGTGTGAAAGTGTAGCTACATGCAGCAGTGTTGGTGTGTGTATTGTTGCTCGCCTGTTTACAGTATATGAAGACAAACTTGGCTCCGTGTGACTCCTTCTCTGCCAAACATCGTCCCTGAAGTTCAAACTGAGCCAGGACTCGACGCTCACATCTCAGATTTACAGCGAGAACACTGCAGATTCTCCTCAGTGTGGACGTGCTCGTCATGTAGCAGGCTGCAGCACATTAGCTTTCATTCATTCAAGTGCGTGTAGGCGGGGAATAAAACGACTGAAGCACCACTGCTGCAGAAAACGTAAAGACATGAGAAAGTAAACATAATCCAGCTCTCGTTTCTTCTCAAACATGTGGGCTGTGTGCAGAATCAGTGTCTGTCATAACAGAAGTTTTAACTAAAAACATTACCGCATGCCAAAGATGATCTCCGCCACAGCAGGAGGGATGTTGACTCCAGACCAGAAGTGGAGTTAAGGAAATATTGTCATCATGTTGTCGATATGCTTTTTATTCCTCCCTGAGAGTTCACGACAGAAGGAAAGAATGATGAACTCTTATTATCCACAGCAGCACGTCCAGGCTCTGCATGGCAGCAATAAAAAGGCATAAATTACTCAGAAACACAAGAAGCAAAACCTTTATAGACAACATCATAAACCCACAACAAGAAGGTTTGAATAAAGCCTCAGACATGTGAGATGAATGTCACTAACGTACGCCGATTATGATTACTGATAAAAAACATACTGACTTAGAGCGCCGGATAGGCTAGCGGTTGTGTCACGTGCCCCATGTGCGGAGGAAATGGTCCTCGTTGCAGCGGCTGTGGGTTTGAATCCGACCTCTGACCTTTGCTGCATGTCGTCCCCCGCTCTCCCTCCTCCCCACCCTTCCTCTCTCTCTTCAGCTGTCCTCTAAATGGCCCAAATAATAAACGCACTTACTCGCTGGTTTTACAAACAATAATAAAATCTGCTGAATGTTTGTGTTTCATTTTGATGCAGGGGAATAATGAATTGCATCATAATAATAAGTTATTAAAAAAGAAGAAGCTTTTCTGTCTCACTTTGTGAAAATGAAGATTTGTGATGACATTGTAGTTTTTACCGTTTCATGCAGGATGCTACAAAAACATAAAGAACGATTGATGTCGCATTTAATGAAATTGGCAACGCTTTCTTCATGTTGTGTTGTAGAGTTATTACGCACTCAGAAACGGGGGGGTAGAGGGCGAACAGGGGGGCTTCAATCTCTTGATGTGAGGATTTTGTGAAATGTCAACGGAGGATTTAAACGGGGAATTTGACTTCAGGAACCAGAGCGGCTGAAAAAGCTCTATTGTAGTCCTGACATTTTCCTTTACCTCTCTTTCACTTTCTGCACAGCTGTACACTTCTCTCTCCTGTTGCACATACAGTATTATCTTATTAAAGGCTCCTGACAGCAGAAATACCGCTCTTCACTAGCTTTCTACTTTCACACGACTTCTATTGTTGGTGAAGTGTTTCATTAAAACGAAGGTTCCTTTGTGGTCGTGCTCTATTCTCACTGACCTGCTCCATGTTTGACTCTGTTTTTAAAAAGGATCGCAGCTTACAGTCTCTCTCTCTTCTTCTTTTCATGTTCATCTCCTCCACGACTTCATCACCTCCTCACCAGGTAAGACTTTTGTTGTATCTTCATGTGTCGTGTTTTATTCTTCTACCAGGAGCCTGATGTTGTTTTTTTTCTGTAATGGGTTTCTGCCCAGGTGCTCAGAGCTGGTGCATGCTGGGAGATAGATTGTGGCTTTGTTTGAAGGAGAGCGAAGCGTTTATTTTTGTATTTTAAAATCCAGTCACATTTGTTTGAGAACATGCAGCTGCATGGTGGAGCTGCTCCAAAGCGTGTGCGTCTGTGTGAAGGCCACACGTCTTTGCATAGAAGGAGATTCTGTCATAAGAACAGAGAGGAGCGGTTAACAATGGAAGCCTCATGCTGTGTTAGTGAGAATACCCTGGATTTAACTAGACAACAGGTAATCACAGAGGAAGTTTGATTGTGGATGAAGAGAAGATGAGGAGAGCGAGTCCTAGCGCAGGGCAATGAGACGTAATGATCCATGAGGTCTCACAGTAAAGGCGTGTTTCTGTCTGCGTTTGGAGGCGTGGTTAGTTTTCAGTTCAGCCGAGCCTCATTGTGATCACAGAGACGACATCAAATGAACCTTCGCTCTTCAACAGCTTCAAAGCAACACATCACATGCTTGTTTTCAGTCCGGTTACAACAGGTTCAACAGAAAGATTAATGAACTGTAATTATCTCTTCTTTAGTTGACTTGGCGTGGAGTCTGTGCAGGTGTGCACGATAACTGAAACAGCTCTCCATGTTTATGAGAAGAACAGGACGATCGTTTTCTTAGCCTCTAACTGATTACTGAAATGTGTGTTTCCACATTTTTTGCAACGCTGGTCAGTTTGTCAAACATTAATGCTCAGGAGTAATATGTAACTCTGACACCTAGTGTTTAAAATGGGTACTGCAGATAGATAGATAGATGGATAGATAGATAGATAGATAGATAGATAGATAGATAGATAGATAGATAGATACTTTATTCGTGCTTTTATTGAGTCAGTCTTGTCTTTTCTTTGGTGTCATGGTTCGGTCAAACATCTTTAAAAGAGAAAAACTCCTTAAATCAGATTGTTAAATGGTCCAGTCGTCTTATTGTTGAGTCACAGCCCTTCCCAGCGTCCCTGTACACAAGGCAGTTGCAGAGGATAGCTACCGCAATTTTAAATGATGATTCCCATCCTTTGCACAGCTCCTCCCCCCTGGACGGAGGCTCTTAGTCCCAAGGTGCAGAACAAAGCGGTACAAAAACAGCTTTGTTCCTGCTGCTATCACAGTACGGAACAAGCTGTAGTGTTTGCACATACACTTCATTTATTTATTTATTTATTATGGTCAAAACGTACTTGTACCCTGCCTGGAGCGATTAATTACTTGTGTTTCAATTGATCTTATCGATGGGGACTTCTCTCCCACCTATGCCCTGATACGTGCAACCTTGAGTGAACCTTGAGTGCTTCTATTACTTTTGTACCCTTTTTAGTTACTTAAAACTTTTTAGGTTTTTATAATGTTTTAGTAGATCTCCTTCTCTTTTATGTGTTGTTCATTGTTCCATTTGTCTTGTAATCTATGTCATGATGGATGTCAATCTTGCTGGCTGCAAAGAAATCTACCTACGGGTACAAATAAAGTAACCTGAACCTGAACCTGATCCCGAGGGAAATTCAAGCATCCGACTGATGTTGTTGCAGTCCAAATTCTAAACAATGCAGAGAGCTGTCTCCCCCCCCCCTCCTCTCTAGAGTGGATGCTCACGCAGGTCACCATGTGGTGGACACTGAAGCTTCAGTGTTTATCCAGCTCTGCATCGGTCTGTAAACCTTTCTGCGTTCTAACCTCTCTCCATTTTTCAAAAGCATCTCCAATATTGATCCTAGTTTGAGCACGTTTCTGCTCGTGGAGCTTATTAGAAACATGCAGAGGCTTTTCATATTTGGCCGTTGTAAGATTTCATGGGATAAGATGAATATTTGTGTGTTCAAAAGAACCTTGACGTAGATTTGTTCTTTCTTGTCCCCTCTGGGTCTCCGTAGAATGCCGGGTGTTGATTTTTATTCTTCTTGTGTTGAATTCCCAGAATAACTTTTTAACCCGAAGAGAAAAGAGCAAAATAATGTCAACTTCTTACATCATCCTAGCAGAGAGAAACAAAGCATTGTGTTGCATCGTTGTTGCAAAAACACACAACATATCCTGAGGTTGCAATGCATGCTGGTCTATTGAGGCTGCACGGACACTGATAACAGCTTTAGGGCTACAATTCAGTATAAGACCAAAACCTGTAGTTTGCTCCCATTAGCTCCATGAAGTCGCATGAAACCATTTCCTTTATTTTAAATGTAATTAAACTACATTAACCAGCTCCGCTGACTTACACTGAAATCTGCAGAGAGACGAGACAAGAGCAGGAAACAGTGTGTTCCTCTCCTCATTGGTCGGAGCGTTTCGTGGTTCCCTGCGGAGAACACACAAGGACGAGAACAAAGACAAGGACGAGCGTAATCTGTTTTCAGTGCTGACATCAAAAAACCAAAATCAGGTCCAGAGCACAGCGTCCAATAATTCCACGAGAGAGACGAGGGAAATAAATCGACATGAAAACACGGAGTTTACGACAGAACGAGAGAGAACAATGAGCTCCGACGCACAGAGAGGGAGAGATGCTTTACCCCAGGCCTGTGTGTGTGCGTGCGTGTGCGCCATAGACTGTAAGTGTGCGCGTGCGTGCGTGTGTGTTTGCTTTGCAAGAAGATGCCCATATATGGCTGAGCAGCTTTTGTTTAGGAGTGAATTATTGCCTCCATGATTCCATCAGCAGCACAACAAGGTCACTTATATCCCCCTATTTTCTGTGTGTGTGTGTGTGTGTGTGTGTGTGTGTGTGTGTGTGTGTGTGTGTGTGTGTGTGTGTGTGTGTGCGTGTGCGTGTGCGTGTGCGTGTGCGTGTGCGTGTGCGTGTGCGCGTGCGTGCGTGCGTGCGTGCGTGCGTGCGTGCGTGCGTGCGTGCGTGCGTGCGTGCGCGTGCGTGGTTATTTAGCGTAAACATGGCTTATGACCTGCTGCTGGTTAATTGCCCCTCAGGGCCTCTAGCTGTTTGTCATACGTGCTCAGGTGACATTCATGTGTGTGTGTTTGCGTGTGCGTGCGTGTGTGTGTGTGATGGAGTCTTCAGCAGGTATTGGAAAGTTGTTTTTTGAATTCTGTTCCCGTCCGTGGATTGCTCTTCCCTTTGGGGCTTCATTGATTGCAGAATTAATTTGCAGGCTGCAGCAACTTTGTTTCCCGTCCCCATGGAGATTTATAAAAGTTTCTAACGTCTGTGTCGAGGCTTTAACTGTTGCAGACTCTTGAAAAGGAGATTAGCATTTAAATGCAGCTTTTGTTTTGGTGAAGGCACTTTGGGTGAAGCCATGGAGCAGTGAATTACAATAATCCAGGAAAGGATGATCACATTTAATTTGATATTGGACAGTATCGACCGATTTGGAGTCGACGTCACGATTACGTCACAGCAGTTGAGTTTGCATTGTGAGACAGACTCTAGTGGACACTGGAGGAACTGCAGCTGTAAAGTTGAATCGTGTTCCATCCATCCATTATCTATACCACTTTTTCCAGTATGGGGTCACGGGGGGGCTGGAGCCGATCCCAGCTGACATTGGGTAAGAGGCGGGGTACATCCTGGACTGGTCGCAGGTCGACCACAGGGCTGAATTGTGTTCCATCATATCTGTTGACATTTAAAGGTCTGCTCAGATAGCTTTGTTTAAACTGGGATGTTTAAACAAACACCACATATGACGGCCAGAACTGACTCTAAATCTCTGCACATGTTCAGCTTATTAAGAGTTGATGCTGACGTGCTGAAATGATAAAACCTGTTTCATAAATAATGTACCTTTTTCCTTCGACTGCCCCGCAGAGATTCACCGTTGCCGTCGTTTCTCTGAAGCTCTGTCGTCCAGTGAGAGCGATAAACACCGCCCGTCAGAGAGCAGACATGATGAAGCTGCTAATTAGCTCGTCTTCTTTTTGTTTCACTCGGACTCTCGGAGGGAGAAGTGGAGCAAAACTATATTTAGGACTGTTGTAAGAACCACCTGACGGACGCTGGCTGCAGGGACCTGATTAACACACACTCACAAAAAAAGCAAAACAAATGAATGAACTCTTGAGTGGGGAAAGAAGCATCTGGCCACATAAATAATAAGTGTAATTATTCGTGGATAAATGAAGCCGAGTTACTGCCTCTTGTTTGGACACATTTGGACTTTGCAACAAACTGCATTCACCTGGCGTGTCTGAAACGTTGCCTTCAAGGTCAGGATTGAGTAAAAGACAGGACTAATATAAATAATTATCTGGAATTGTTCGGCGTGAATTTAGTTACCGAGAGCTCGGAGCACCAGCAGAAATCCATGAATTATAAATCACAGCACAGTCATTAATTAATCTCGCAGTGTGTGTTTTAAACTTCCATAATTTGTGTTAACTGAAGCTGAAAAAGATTTATTTCGTTCTGTTGTTAAAGAATGATTAAGGACTTCTAAACTGACACATTGAAAGACTTTTATTTTGAAAGAGAGAGAAATGGAGGAGTGGAAAGAAAAGGTGACACAGTTTGTTATAAAGTGATGGATGAGACTAAAGGACAGACGGTCTAATAAAGCGGGTTATAGGGAGGAGAGGTCACTGTGCTATTCAATGATTTATGACTGACTCAGCTGCAGGATGTCGGGGACGTCAGTTTGCTATCTCAATATTTACTGACCATATTGGTGACTAATTTGCTGTGAATATTGATCGGCAACAGAAAATTGATTCTACCACCTCTGGTGACCCTTGAAGGCTGTTTTCATGGCAGCTTTGTTGCTCAAAGCTTCACTGTATGACAAGTGAGGCAACCCTGTGGCCACATATCTGGATGCTGACCTCTCGTTCATCTCACGCAGAGAATGAGGGACGTGAAAGTCTGAACAGGGTTAGGTTTGTTGTTGAACTATTAGATGGTAAATGGACTTGAGCTTGTATATTTCTTTTCTCGTCTTCTGATGAGTCAAAGTCGCACCTACAGTACACATTCACACCCTGATGGTAGAGGCTGCTGTGGAAAGAGCACTTCCGAACTTCCGGTTGAGAGAGGACAGACTCTTCCACTGAAATTAAAGATACCCAGGACTGTCATCCAGGAGACCAGAGTTTGACCTCTGTTTTAACTGAAAGTCAGCAGTCCATGTTTCCACCAAAAACCCCCCGGACTGTATGTCTGTGGAGCTACCGTTCAATGTTTTAAAAAGTTCCTCCAGCTCATACTTTTCTTTTGAGGTCTGAAAAACATGTGGAGGTAGGGCACATTATCTGCTGATGTTTGGAAGACTTTCCTGCGCGTTCTCAACTGATTTAGATTTGATCATGCTCGTTAGGTTAACTGGTGACTCTAAATTGTCCGTAGGTGTGAATGTGAGTGTGGCTGGTTGTCTGTCTCTATATGTCAGCCCTGTGATTGGCTGGTGACCAGTCCAGGGTGTAACCCCGCCTCTCGCCCAATGACAGCTGGGATCGGCTCCAGCCCCCCGCGACCCAGAATGTAAAAAGCGGTATAGTTTCTGGATGGATGGACTTTCAGATGGGCTCATGACTTGTTTTCTGCACGACCATAAAAAAAGCAACAAAACAGACGGATGTTTTTATGAAAGGTTCAGCGTCTTATCTAAATGAGGTTTTCTACGGCTGCTCTCAGAGTCGTCACAGCGTGCGTTTTCTGCAGAACGTGAACCAGTTCTTCTGCCGGCATTCCCTCCCTGTGTCTGTCTGTTGGCCGCTGTACACGAACACACACAGATGTTTCAGATCGTCCAAACAGATGACTGCATGTGAGGGCGTCTCCATGTTTCCACCTCACACACACGAGGACTGAACATCAGGAAAGAATGGGAACCAATGAATGAACGTAGAGTTCCCTGTTCCGACCTCTCTCTTTCAGTCCTGATCAGGATTTATTGGGAAATAAAAAGCGGCCATCTTCATGTTAGTGAGCCGGCCACATTGAAAATGACTGGGCTGTTATCTTAGTAGAAGAGGGATCGCTCGTCACAGTCGTCTAGACGTTGTGGGTTGAAGGTCAGACTCTTTATTGCAGCCAAATGTGAATGTTGTAACAGTTGAAATCCACGAGGTATGCAGCCTGCTCCGGCCTGTTGAACGCTGCTGCCTTCACTTGTGTGTGGTTTTCAGAGACTGGCATTACTCATCATAACGAGCACCAGGATGAAAGGAGAGCTCTTCCCTCAGGTTGAATCACTCAGTGTGGGAAAGTGAGAAATGAAGTTCAAGCTTGAGTTATAAAACTAAATCATTTTGTTCATTATGTGCACTGCGGGTAGACGTTTTGATTCAGACAGGATCTCTTTGAAATTTGAAGGACATCGCCTTTTTTATGCAAAACTTTCAAGGATCTGAGCTGAGCCTCCGCTCAATGTGGGCTGGCCTTTCCATGATTCATCCCACTTCATTGCAAGTTCTTTACAGAAACTAAAACTCACCAGAACTCTGTGCGCTGTAAAGCTGCTCTCACATCTGCACTCCTGAAAATACCTACATGTAGAGAATTTCAGGAGGACTGTCCCTGAAGTCGTCCTGACCTGGTTGTTCACACATGCACCTCACAGCGGGAGAATATCTCACAGACTGGAGGGGGGGCTGGGGGTCTCCTGAGGCAAGCAACAGAGTCCGCTATATGACGCACTTTTACTATATGACACTCTCCTGACAGTTTGGGCAGTGCTGAGGTTGTATATCAGCCCGACGCTGGTAATTAGTGTCGTGTCAGCTGCAGGCACTCCAGCAGTCGCTTCAACACTCAACTCTCTGATGATTTCCTCTGTTTACTTTGCTGTGGTGAATCACGTACTTCAAACCCTTCTTTTCCTGAAGCGAGGCCTCTCTTGGTGTTAGTTTTTGTTTATAAGAACAAGCGATAACCTTTGATTTGCGCAACACTGATAAGCAGTCGCTGCGTCTTGCCTTTTGAAGACGGAAGCATGCAGAGGAAAACCCTCAGATCAAATTGAATCGTGTGAAGCCATCGTCAGAAGTCTGTTAGGCTTGGTGTCACATTCAAAGAGAGGACATAAAACTGTTCTCAACGAGGCTGTGGGTATCCCATTATCCTCCGCTCCCACTTTCTGCTCTGACAGCTGTTGTTTTCTATGTTTAACATCTACGTTTCTCCGACTGATGGATGGAGTCAATCAAAAGGCTTTTCTCCCTTTTCTTGTCAATCCTCTCTCCTGTATCTTTTCCATGTTCTTCTTCTCCTTCAGACTATTTTCCACCCCCTCTTCCACTCATCCTTCGCTCTCTTTCCAGTGTATGTTCGGTCTGTTCCAGCTGACTTGTCCCTGTAGACTCACGGCCTTACATGGAGAGAGAGAGAGAGGGGGATCAGGCAGACAGGTACACAGAAGCAGTAGAGTCCTGACCTCTGGCAGCTGCAGCCGGCGGTGGTTGTTTTAGCGAGCAGCTCCCAGCGTGAATGTGTCTTAACAGTGTGAAACTGCAAGAAGATGAATGCTTTGTCAGGCCTTCATGGATCAATAAGGACCAGAACCTCAGAGGACCAGCACCAAAACAGAGGATTCACTTGAGATTGAGTTCATAGCGATGCTGTGAGCTTGTAAAAACAGACCTGCACTTCTTCATCAAAGTCTGAGGCAACCAAAGAGCCTTTGATATTAGCTGTAAGATCTGTGGCGGTAAAACCTCCTGTGCTGCACAGAACTTTACTGCTCCCAGCAAACACGACGGTTTGTTTTTCTACTAAAAAATATTCAAGCCCAGGGGGGAGGATGTCATGCAGTCAGATGGTCTGCCCCTCGGCAAAAAAAAAAACTTGTCAAAAAGTTGTGAGAAACATTTGTGACAATTTCCTGGAGCCGATACTGATGTTAACAAAACCTCTTTTTTTGTCTCGTATTCAACTCTTACATCAAGATTTTTAGGACACAGATTGAGGACATGCAGCAAAGGGCCGAGGTCGGATTCGAACCCAAGGCTGCTGCGCTGAGGGCTTTTGCCTCCGTACATGGTGCACACGTCATAACCGATAGGCTATCATTTATAAGTAATTTTTTGGCATTTTTGCCTTTTCTGATAGGACAGCTGAAGAGAGACAGGAAATGATTGGAGGACAGAGAAGTGGGGATGACATGCAGCAAGGGGCCGAGGTCAGATTCAAACTTACTTGCGCTGCAATGAGGACTGTAGTCTCCGTACATGGGGCGTGCAACATAGCCGCTAGACTTTTAGGCACACCAAGAGATGTGAGTCTAATACTCCCACATGAAGGTGCGCCTGCAGAGGCGCTGTTTTTCAACAGGCAAGGCAGGCAACTGCTTGGGGGCGCAGACCAGTAGGGATCCCGTAGGGCTGATAAACTTTAAACCAAAGCAGTGACCCAAAATGTGCAAATTTTGCAATGACAGTAGGAAACCTACCTGAGGGGGCCCCATCCGACAGCACTCGCTCTCGTTTCCCTGCTAAGCGTTGCACGCATTATCGCTGTGAAAACCAAAGTTTGTCAATTTAAGTGAACAAAGAAGAAGGAAGAGGAATTCTCCGTCTAAAGGAGAGACAAATAGTAGAAGGATTAAGTGTTGGGACTCTTGCAGACATGACGGGGAGGAACGCTGGTTAGAGGGCGCCCCATTCATAGCTTCAGGCCCCAACAGACTAGAATCGCCAAAGAGAAGTTCATACCAACAGATTTATACACATTAGAAAACGTCCTCATTTAAAGATGAAAATACACAAGTTAGAAAGTAATGCAGTAATTACACAGCTGATTCTAAACATCACGACTAACACGATATCTTTAACGAGACCACAGACGTCATAATGTTCATATTCTGAAGCTCTTAGTACTTTAACTTGTGATGAGGATATAAATAACCAGCACATCAGTCTGTACTGAAAACAATCATTACCTGAAACTAAAGGGGGAGGAGCTTCACAGTTAGAAAGAGCAGCAGTCAAGAAGAGAAGTAAAGACGCCAATGTGCAAATGAAACTTCCATCCTAACGTCCGTTCATATAGTGCAATTTATTGTAAGAAAAATCTTTTTGTTGTTTTTGACTTCCATGTCAATCCTCTCCGCAGCCTCTCAGGAGTGTCTGCAGGAAGTGACCTGTTGCTCTCTAAATATTCACGTTGCTCGTTTCTGCTTCACCACTGATGTTTTACCGCCGTCACATTAGAGATGTTTAAAGAGTCGAGCAGCTAGACAACCCAGAGAGCGTGCTGACAGGAGAGCGTGCTGAGAGGAGCCCGGCTATCGATCTGTGTGTGGACGACTATAACAAGAGAATACTTTCAGTTTAAGGATATTTAACATTAGGCCAGTGTGTACACATTGATGAGCGTGTGTGTGCGTTTGTGTAAATTAGCAAAGTCTGAGTTACCCAGAGAGATCAACAGATGTGAAGAGTTAGCAACAGGTCGCACGGTGTGCATGCGTGTATGAGTGTGTGTGTGTGTGAGCTCCTGCAGGGTGTACAAATTGAAAACAAACAGGCTGTGTGATACAATAGCCAACATGTGGGAGTTGTGTGTGTGTGTGTGTGTGTGTGTGTGTGTGTGTGTGTGTGTGTGTGTGTGTGTGTACATGTCAGCACCCTGCAGATTGGCGTGTACTGCTGTGGACAGTCACAGCGTGGTTGACCTGCCTTCCTGGAGTTTTCTCATTATTCTCTCTCTTGTTCTCGGTAATAAAAAAATAAAAACAGCTGACCCGAGGTCAGAGGAGGTTTATATTCATATTTTTAGTCTAAATGATAATTATGCATTATTTACTCAAGAGATTTGATAAACTCCGAGAGTAAGCCGCGTGTGTGCGACAGAAAAACCTTTGAGGCTGCGATCAGTGATGGGATCTGTAACGTAGCTTAGCGTTAGCTGTGGCAGAGCTCCTTTAATTGATACTGTCAGAGTAAATTGTTGTTTCTAGAGATTAGGCTTGGTCTGTAGTGATGTCTTCTCTCTGTGTGTCAGCCTGCTGCACATTTGAATCCTCATCTTTGTGTTTTTAATGCTCACAAATGTCAGTAAGCGCTTCGTCAGCTGATGCATGCACTGAAACCTATGCCTTTTAATTTAGAATAAACTCAGATATGGATATGTCATTTCATTTCTTTCTTATCCTGCATCCTTCCTGTTCCTGCAGCTCTTGGTATCTGAAGTGAAGTTGTTGCTCTCTTCGTGTTTTTGCAGGTTTTCAGACGGTCCTTGGTGCAGATGGGACTCTTGGATGGTTATGTAAAAGCGCCTCTGTTATGTTGGAGCTCAAAGTATTAGCCTTGCGTTAGATTTAAAAAGGTGGTCCAGGCTTAGGAACTAATTTTGCAGCGTGCAGAGAGAGCAGCACACAACATGGGAATTTAAAAAAGTGCAGCAACGACTTTTAAGCCAACAGAGGAAGAGTGCAGACTCACACACACGTAAAGACTCAGAGCTGCATCTACAATGGTCTGCAGCAGTATACCTTGAGTAAATACAGATTATATAATAGCATTTTGAGCATCGGCAGTGTGTTGAGATAAAAAACATAGCATTAAAAGTCCTCTATTCAGCTGGTCGAGGTTATATTTGCTGATGTTGAGGTTTCTGTCGTCTGCTTGATGTCTCCCTTCATCTCTTTTTTGCCTCCGTTCCATCTTTTATCCAGTGAAGCTGCAACTGCCACAAAAATAAACTTTAAAAACTGTGGACCAGCTTCCAGGGGCTGCACGCCCTCTTAACATCACTGACTCAAATCCAAACACGAGAAGCCCTGAGCATGAGCTTTATGTTGTCACACTCTGCCATCAACAGTAGATTACTGGTTCATTCAAGTATTTATGAAGCTACTCTTCTGTTTCAAAGTGACCTTAATGTGTCCATGCAAACCTGCACGGGGGCGTTCAGACTGGAATGAACCAATCAGGGTTCTTGATACTCAGGGCAATAGATGATACTTGCACACTAGTCTGAGTAATTATCTTTTAGATTAGAACACCACTGTTTGAAGAATCTCTCTCTGGAAGGAGCTGAGGAGTTTTTGCTTTAAATTAGATAAATTAAAATGCTTCAATCCCTGAGGGGAGGTGATGGCTTTAGAAGCATAGACTGTAAATATGAATGTTTGAAGCCTGAGTGACGTCACCCGTCTGTTCCTGCAGGGGGCGCTGGAGTCCCATCGATGGCGGTCTCCATGCTGGAAATGCTGTCTCAGCCTAACTTTCAGTCAACCTAACGACAGGCTGAGAGCTGGAGCTGAGGCGGGTTTTAAGCCTCCTGACAAACCAACATCAAAACATTCACCCCCCGTACAGTGTGTGCCGATCGAGACATGAGCTAATCAGACCTACAGTATTTGGCATTTTGAACCAGGCTGTTGACATGGGTTTTTTGAATGGGTGTGTATGTGACTTCCTGTGCTTCTGCAGCCAGCCTCTAGTGGACACTCGAGGTACTGCAGGAGTTTGCACTGGTTGCTGCTTGGTTTAGACGGAGCCCCGAGGACGCGTTACTTTTCAAATCCTGCTCGATTTCCAGAATGACCTTTAACTGGTGATGTGTGACTTTGCACAAATGATAACAGTACAGCGCTAAGAAGAGTTTTCTTTGGCCTGGCAGGATGTGATCGACCATGTGATAAAAACAATAATAAGACTTTGTATCAGTGATATCCAAACTTTGAATAATCACCCGCCAGTCCCTAGAATTAAAACCCCAAAGCAAGGGAAGTTATCCAGGATACCTTGTTTCAGGTTACCATAATGCCCTGAGCTCTGCTTTGCATGCATGCATACATACATACACACACACGCACGCACGCACGCAGACACACACGCACGCACGCACACACACACACACAGACACGCACGCACGCACACACAGACACACACACACAGACACGCACGCACACACACACACATACGCACACACACACACACACACACACGCACAGACACAACTCCCGGTATTATTCTTACAAAATTCATGAGACAGAGAGTCAGAGTCGGAGTCGCTGCTGCAACATAAACAGAGCTGATATAAAGTAGCTTTGTTGTGTCGCACACTGTGACACAAACGTGTGTGTGTGCGTGTGTGTGTGTGTGTGTGTGTGTGTGTGTTTGTTTGTATGTGTATGTGTCCCTGCCCTAACTAAGGCGAACACAGCGGCAGCTCTCATCCTCTCTCATCCCTAGAGAGAGAGAGAGAGAGAGATAGAGCGAGACAGAGAACACATACACATAGAAGACTTTTGACTTGTTTGTGTGAGGCGAAAAACGAGAGAGTCGGTTCCGGGATGTTCTGTCCTAGAAAGTGTCACCTGATTTTTGTACCTTTGCGCCTCTGTGTGTGCTTCGTGTGGGTGTGTGTGTGTGTGTGTGTTTGTGGGTGTGTGTGTGTGTGTGTGTGTTTGTGGGTGTGTGTGTGCACGCAGGCATATCAACTGTCTGTGCTTGTATTTTCATTGGTGGTGGTCTTGTGTTTGGGAAAGAAGTCACGTACTCTTCTTTTACCCACCCATTATCTCACACACGCCAAACACCAATAAAATAAAGACATCATGCCCCCACACACACACACACACACACACACACACACACACACACACACACACACACACAAGCACACACACGCACATGCACACACGTACGCACACACTTGGTGGATGTGTCAGACCTCTGGCTTGAATTGAAGGGGATAATTACAGGAAAGAGATTTTTGGCTCTGAATGCTGTTTGATTGCTCTGCCTCTTCCTCTGCAGCGAGTCAAGAGAGCCTGTTGACTGCCTGCGTGTGTGTGTGCGTGTGTGTGTGTGTGTGTGTGTGTGTGTGCGTGCGTGTGTGTGGGTTAATGTAGGCATGTGTGTGTGTGTTGCCATAGTAACCCGGGAGGAAGGAGGTGTCAGTGTGTGTGATTTGTGAAGACGATATATTTCAAACTGCATAAAGTCAGAGAAAGAGAAATAATTCACCTGCAGAATTAAAGATCACACGACTCGTTCTTACGCCTCTCTGCACGATCTGCATCGTGGTTCTGTCAGTCAGAGGAACAATTAGAGACACAAATAACATTAGGAGATAGTGTACGCCGTGCTGGTGCATCTATGTGTTGTTTGAAACTGCAGCAGAGCAGCTGTGAGACGAGCTGTAAGCTTTAATTAAACGGCATGAAGCACTGAGCTGTTAAACTACTTTATACGACGACAGTTCAGCACTTCGATAAGTAGCTGAGTCATTATGACCACGTGTATAAAACGGGTTCTTTTTCTCTGCCAGAGATCGTTTTAACCACACATGATGTGCAAACTGAACGTGTCACACTGGTCTCTAGATGTGTTGACATGTTTCCCTCCCTTTGTCTCGATTAATTGACCCTTTGTTGGCTCTCTGATTGGTCCGCTGACTCACCAATCAGAGAGCCATCTCATAGCAACCGTTGCTGGGCTACTTCTCGTTAGACAAACTTTCTCCTGGTCCAGGTCTTCTCAGTGCGTCACAGTGACATTGTGACCTTAACTTAGTTACTAAACGTGGTTCAAAGGAGCTCGGGGTGTCTGACAGAGTGACACTAAAAATCCACATCGCGATCCGGGAAGTTAATTTTCCCCTTTTCTGACTCTGTACGCTGTCCTGTCTAAATAAAGAAACCTTCAAAAATAAAACATCTTGTTTTGGAAAGGTGCTGCGAGGAGGAACAAGTCATTTGAATATTGCCAGACACTCCTAAAGTTTTGCCACCGTATTTGTACAATTAAGACGATGTGCATGCAATCATTGAGAACAAGATATAACATGACTTCTATTTATGTTGCGTGGTATCTTAACAGGTATTAACGTCGTCTGAGTTTCCCTTGTATTGTTTTCAAGTTTATCATTTTGGTATCACGACAACCCGAGGAGAAAGAAATGCAAAAGAAAGAGACGGTAGGAGCGATGTGGTGTGTGTGAGGACAGTTTGTCATAAACGACTTTCTGTCCTATTAAAAAATGAGAGTTCCTCCAAACAGCCTTCCCCTAATTCCCCTTTTTTCTATAATCACGTAGCTTTTCCTGGATTATCCTGCTTACACCCCTCTGAGGGCACAGGTTGGCTTTCAGGAGTACGATAAGAAAAATACAAATGCTGTGTAAACCTTTAACCCCCCCTTTAAATCTTTTTACTTTGCATAATAAATCCTGGTGGGCCGAGTCGGGTCTTCAGAGAGGCTCCGCTCACCTGATCTGTTCTCCTCTGAGTCCCACCTGGTTTACTTTGACTTTAGGCCAACTTCTCTTCTTGTTAGTTAAAATAGATGTTTGTTTGTAGAAACGTGTGTGTGGTCTCTCCTGCGGTGTCTAATCTGAAGCCAATGGGACAAACTTTGGTCTCGTTAGCATCATAATAGCATATTTTCAGGTCACTTCTCCTCCGTTTGAGTCGCTCTGTTTGCTCTGGTGTCGGGATGTTTGTTGCAGAGTGGGGCAGGCCGTCTGTGAGTTTGGTATCAAACCCCAGTCATACCTGCACAGAGTGAACCTGCAGAGCAGATTTCTCATTACCTCATTATTGTGCTCTTTTGTTTGGAGGTAATCCTGGGTGTGGACACCGTCAGGGTGTGATGCTGAGATCTGTTGGCCCAGTTTGCTCGATGTTGCTGTGCAGAGTTTTTCCCTGAAGTCGGCACTCCTAACAGACGACGGTTACACATTCAAAGTCCCTGAAACTGGGGATTTACTGTTTACTAAAACCATTGTCTGCAAGTTGTCTTTGTTTTGCTGTGATCTGTTCTGTCAGGGGAAACATTCGCTGTTTTATTTTATGTGCACAACTCACAGCTTGGGATTAATGTGCATTGTAAGCACTAAGGTCAATACTTTGTGTTGAAGCGATGTTCAAAAATAAACTTCAGTCTGACATCCTCTCACATCTTAAGACTTTTCAGTCACAGAAATCAGATTTTCAAATCCTGCTTATTTCCCATCATGTTTCTGCAAGAAGAAAAACGATGTGGAGCTGAAACTGAAGCAGCTGTCCTGTCAGCGACCTTCGCTCTGGTTTGTGTGATCTGCAGTGATTCTTCTAACTGGTTTAGCATTACAAGCTCACAGGCTGCTAGCATAGCATTTTCATCTTTCCTGTTATTTTAAACTATCTCGTCCCGTTCATTGAGGATACGGTAACAGCAGTGGTACTGCAGAGCGCTCCTATTGGTTGTTCACATGTTTACATCGATGTGATTGTTGCATGAGGCGAGAGAGTTTCGTTTTATTAAAAGAAAAGAAAAGGATTGACTCAGGGAGCTCAGACTAGATTTCATGACCACTGTAGATCAGTCAGTGCAGTGGCAACCTCCAGTCTGTTGGGGCCCCTCAAACAATCACCTTTATATCTGCCAGTGCCCGAAGCTTCCTCCTCTTCCTCTTTTTTCTCTCCATAGACGGATAATTCCTCTTCATTTTCTTTCGGTCGCTTTCATAGACATACTTCCAGTCACACCGTACCTGTAGAAGGTTTTCACATGTGTAGTTCCCCCCCCTCTCCAAACACCTCATGTGAAATAGAGATGTAAAATAAGTGCATCAACGATGAAACCTTATTCAGCATGCTGCATGTTTCCTTGAGAAACTAAACTACCCTGTGTGCTGCTTCTGCTTCTTCAGTTGTGTTTGTTGTCGGAGTGTTTGGCTGCTTTGTGTAGATATTCTCGTTTGGTCGGATACTTATGCGGTGTGTTTTTTGGCACACTTTGACGTTGTTGTTTATGAGCACTAATAAGATGTGATGTCTGTCACAATGTCGAATCTTTCTGTGCACATACACGGCACGTTATGACACCGAGTTAGAGGTGCTTTATTGTAACCACAGAAATCAAGTTTGGGGGAGACCCTAACCCTTTTGCTTTTGTTAGATCTGACAGCTGAAGAGAGACAGTAAATGTTGGGAGGAGAGAGTGAGGGATGACTTACAGCAAAGGGCCGTGGTCAGCTTTGAACCCACGGCGGCTGCAATGAGGACGATGGGCTCCTGTACATAGGGTGCACGATGTAACCGCTATGCTATCCGGCGCCAACATAGTGGCTTCTTGATGATTGTTGAATCATTGCAAAGTAGAGAGAGAGAGAGAGAGAGAGAGAGAGAGAGAGAGAGAGAGAGAGAGAGAGAGAGAGAGAGAGAGAGAGAGAGAGAGAGAGAAATGGAGCCACAGGTCGGATTCGAACCCAGGCAGTCTTCTTGGAGGACTTGAGCCTCCACACACGCAGATTTGCACACTTGTTGTTTTCTTGTAGTATCTAAGATATTCTGTTTATCGACTTGATCTCTTCTTTTATTCGTTCTCTATTGATCGCGGCTCGTAACAACAGACATAATCACGTCTTTGCTGTGTAGGAGAAGCAGTAACATCGTGTGTGCACCCGGCAGTCTTTCTGTGTGTTCATGTGCTTCCTGTGTGTCCCACAGTCCTGGTGGCTGCTGGCTGAGCGGCTCTGTCATTAGAGACACCGCACACTAAAACTGTGTGACGACTGGAAGTGTTTTAAAACCCTCGAAACGATCTCAACAAGGCTTGTTTCAAAGTGACACCAACATTTCGACTTCTATTCTTTAATGAAACATGCATTTAATGTGAAGTTGTAAGTAATGAATCAGAGCATCAGTGTGTGCAAAAAGAAGAAATCCACACCGAATGTTACCGTGCAAAACGTCTCATTAAGAGTCTGTGGGCTCGGAGCGTTAAAGCTTTCCTTTTCATCACTGCTTCCAGTCTTAATTTGAACACATTCAAACTTGGATACAATCAAATATTTAACGTTGAAACTGTTTAATAACTAAAAGCTGCAACTATCACATGAATAAATGATTTGTGAGTCAATCATTTTCCAGCTGCAGGGCAGAAAATATCCAGGAGAGAATGAGAAACAGCTCGTTTATGTTTATAATGAAGTCTATAATGAGAAACTAATTCTTGCTCACTTCAGAGTTTTGTCCATTTGATTCGGGAGCCTGCAGCAGGAAGTGTGCATCAGGTCATGGAGAAGTTTCCTGCCTCCTGATTGTGTTGTTTATTATTCATGACAGTTTGGCAGAGACCCAAAAGGCAAAACTTTGCACACTATTGCATTTTTTCTATATTTATGGGCTGCAGTGTGAAGTAGGCCGAGTACTCAGCAGATGAGTTCAAGTCTCAGAAATGGTCCTTTTATGGCTGTGAGGGCACGAGCTGGCTAAACTCCATCCTCTCTCAACATGAACTCTGAACTGGCTAGA
Source organism: Tautogolabrus adspersus (assembly GCA_020745685.1). Taxonomy (NCBI): domain Eukaryota; kingdom Metazoa; phylum Chordata; class Actinopteri; order Labriformes; family Labridae; genus Tautogolabrus; species Tautogolabrus adspersus. The sequence goes on from CM036555.1 coordinate 1,220,981, forward strand.
TGTTTGTGTTCTCTGAAATCTCCACCACAGATTCTCTGAAACACGTCTGTTTGAATTCTTAACTTCAGCTCCAGCTGATGTAGTGCTATGAACGACGGTTTGATGTGATGCATTGATAATTCGAGGAGAGATGGATCTCCAAAGCGGAGTGTCAGAGTCAGAAATGTATCTGAACCACTTCTGCAAACAGTCCCCCCAAAATGCAAGGCTTTATGGGTAAAAGATGATGGATGTTGAAGTCGACAGCCTGCAGCTGTTCAAGCTTTTCAAGTCTTGTATAATAAACAGAAGCGAGGACAAACTGCTCTGCAGTGAAGCTGTCTTCAGAGATCTTTTATTTCCGATGTTTCTGACACCTTAAGATGAGTTACAGTATATTACCGTGCATGCACTACCTTCCACCTGTCCATTCACGATGTATTAACAATCTGTTCTTTCAGCAGTAAAAGTGAATTTGGTTTCCATTTGTAGAACACTTGTAGTCTGAGCTTTACTGACCAATTAATTCTTTGGTGTGTGCACGAGAAACAGTCTGTATGAAGAGCAGAATAACAGAATGAAATCCACCCTGATGACATACAGACTCCCATCAGTATCTCTATAAACAGATATCAGCATGTGAGAGCAGCTGACAGTCTGTCCGAGACCAAAGTTGTTTTCCTCTCCTCGTCACGACAGACCTGACAAAGCTCGACTTTTCACTGGAGTCCAACCGATAAATCTGCCTTCTGATAATATCGGCCTGTATTAGCGTATCCAGTGACTGTCGGTATCAAGTGGTGATGCACATGCATGAGCCGTTACTCTCCAGCTGAGTGACCATCTCGTCTTCATCATAAATCTTTTCCACAAGTGTTTGATACCTGAGGGATCAACTCAATACATGTTGATATCTATCGATATTTATTTCTACAGATCAGAGATCGATCTAAGAAAGATATCGGCATCGGATATTTTGTCTCCCCAACATCGATATCGCCCCCACAAACTTCAGAGTCGCTGTGCGAACAAGTTTAACCTCAATAAATGTCTCCAGAAGCATTTTGTGGATTTGCTCAGGAAGCTTACCTTAGTGATCCTCTTCTTTTTAATTCTCTGTTTCTAACATATTGGATCATTCTAATGAAGTTATGATAGTTTCTGAACGTCACATTGGACAGTGTTTGTTGTTTTGAATTGACTTCATGTGTGTTAATATGCATTTGGCTTGAAGCAGCGGCGTGCCTCAGTACTCCGTCACACGGCTGCGAGCATGTCTCCAGTCTCCTTTGACTTTGTGATCGTCCGACTCTGAGTGGTGATTGGGCCTTTAATGTCCCCTTAATGCATTGTAAATACCACTGTGCACTCCTGTAGCCCTTCAATGACTCCCAGACATTAATTTAGCAGCGACTGTAATTTGCCCAGCTCGGTCTTTATATGACGCACGAGCTGATCGTCCCAGCATGTCGATGGACTCCGAGTGGTTTCATTGGGATGCAGCGACTCAGAGAATATTCATGTGTGAAAATGACCCTTTCTCCAGAGAAGTGACCATCCATCCTAACAAGCTCAGCGTGTTATCAGACCATATTAAGGCTGTCGAACAGGGTGGCCTGGAGTCCTGACCCCCCATACTGACTCTGCTCCCATTAGCTCAGCACAATTACAGGGAGAAGGGCAGAGCCTCAATCTACAACAGTCACCGCAAATTACAGACTGAGTGACGAAATCAAGTCAGTTATGCTCCCTTTGGTTTCTCCTACAAATAAAAGAATTACGCACTTCCTGGTCCGGTTTTAGAGCTTCTAAGAAGTGAACAGAAATATTTACAGTCCATGAAAATACTGCCTGATGGTTTGACATCATCTTTAATATTGTGTCATGTGTTTCTGCTAAACGTGACGGCTAACAGATTCTCTTTCTCTCTTCTTTCCATGTCCATCCACTGCCCGACTCCTCACCAGGTAAGACATTTGTGGTTTTCTGCACTTGCCTCTTTCCTGTTTTGTTTTCTAGCAAAAGGCTGCTTGGCTTTTCTCTATAATGGATTTCTGCCCAGGTGCTCAGCCCCGGTGCATGCTGGGAGAGAAAATGTGGCTTTGTTTGCTGTTGGAGCAGCTGCCTTTGTTTTGGTTTGAGAGTCAGGTCACATTGATGTGGACGTGTGCAGCCGTGTGCTTTAGCTTGTTAAACTCCGTGTTTGTGTTTAAAGCGTGTTGCTTCAGTCTGTAAAGTCAAGAGTATTAAACCAACTCATACAGGTTCCAGTAGTAGAGACTCTGCTGCTGTGGATTGTTTTACATGATTCATGTCGGAGGATGGACTCTTCTAATGAAATGCACTCGGCTTAAATAGAAATAATTGAACTCCAACAGACGGTGATGATGAAGCTCTTCTTATTAGCAAAGAGCTTTTACAAAGTATTACGTTGGCAGATTTTTTTTCTTGCCTGGACTGAATGTTATTTTTTGGATGAAAATGTCCGCTGTACGTCAGATAATCTTGTTGTTGAATTCATCCTCGGACACCATCTTGGAGTGACAGGCAGCGTTTTAGGGTTCAGTGTAGCCAGTGGTTGCAGGACGTTGCCATTGTTTATGGTCCAAGCAGCAATTAGAGAATTAAGAAAGGGACTGAAGTTGAAAGACGATGTCTTACCTGCAGTATCCACATAGTCCATGCGCTGCGTCCGTTGACCTTCAGTCTCGGGGTCAAGACGCCTGTGAAGCTGCTGCCTTCTAAGTTCAGCCACATTCACACGGCAGTAGTTGTTGTTCCAGCCAGGATTTCTTTTTAACGTATAGATGTATAAAAAAGTAAGTGCTGGATAAAACTTAGTTTTGCTATTTTCTCATAATAATAAAAATAAAAATGACTCTGAGATGCAGAACTCACTCCGGAAGATTTTCATTTAATCTCTTTAGTTAAAGGAAAATTTAATATCATCAGCGTGATTAGAGAGAAAGCTTTCAAACTAAAATGTAGGGGCTTTCCTTGGGCAATCTGCAGGGGCCCCCCTGGGTTTGCATTATGGCACTTTATTTGAGAGTGTGTGTGAGTGTGTTTGTCCACACTGAGCTTGCACAACATTGTGTGTGAGTGCTTTTGTTGAACCTGAAAGACTCGCTCCGTCCGCCCCCTCAGCTCAGCGTGAGAGCTCACAGTGAAATGTTTGGGCTTGAAGGATAAACCCATAAAAAAACAAGGACGTGTTCTTTGTTGTTTTTGGGTTTTTTTTCGTTTTCCCCGAGCGGGGACACTTTGGCAGGAAGATTTGATCGAGTGTGTGATACAGAGGAACAGAGCGTCACATGCCCTCCTTCTGTCTTTCTAATAATAACTTTATACTTTATTGTTTTGTCTATTTATGATGCCAGTCTCCATAACATCGAGCTGAATGGTTGAGTGGGGTGGATTTTGAATAAAGCAGCAAATGCGAGGGCAGGAATACAAACCTGGCCTCTGCGGACAGGAGGGTTGTATCAGCGTGTTGTTGCCGCTCGCCTTCAGAGGACGGAGACAGAACAGCTCAATGATCTGTGACATCATGACCTCGCTTCATGCTCGCTCTGCACAGTCATGGCAGTGAAAAAGACGCTGCCCCTGATCTGAGAGTTATTCCAGGACGGCTGTTTGTTGTGCTGCTCAAAGCATTTTTCACCGTTGTCAGCTGGTATTAAATGTAGAGGCTGTGTTTGGTAAAGTGTAAGCATAGACAGGGTTTCATTAAAACTGCACCAGACATAATTTAAGGCTCCATGCGACACATTATTAACAATGCAGCCATATTCTATTCTGCAAAAAAACACCTGAATGAAACTTGTTTACAGTCGTTATGAATGAATAGTAACTTTCTGTCGAATTCACTTAGCAATTTCTAGGGTTGTCACCAAGCAGCAACCTCCGGTGTTGAAAAATGAAGCCAATGCAGAAGTGTAAAATCCTGCAGTTCCCCGAGTGTCCACTAGAGGCTGGTTGCAGGAGCACAGGAAGTCACATACACACCCATTCTAAAAATGCTGTTTTAAATTACCATGTTAACAGCCTGGTACAAAAAAACTAAGTAGGTCTGATTAGTTATTGGGGGTGAATTATTTTAAAACGACTGACGACACGACGCAAAGCTGACCTGATTGACAGGTGGGCGCGGTGTAACGGTTTGTCAGGAGGCTTAAAACCCGCCTCAGCTCCAGCTCTCAGTCTGTCGTTAGGTTGACTGAAAGTTAGGCTGAGACAGCATTTCCAGCATGGCGGCTGCTGCCGATGAGCCTCCAGCGCCCCCTGCAGGAACGGACAGGTGACGCCACTTACAGTAGGCTTGTCCATTAATATTTACAGTCTTCAGATTCAGATTCAGACAACTTAATTTATCCCAGAAGGGCAATTCAGTTTCACAGCCTACCGAGCCATTGAAAGAAGCAAAGACAACATAAAGGAAACAGACACGTCACAGCAGCATTCAGTTCTTCACATGTCAGTAACAACAATTCAGCAGACGAACAGGTCGACCAATGAGAAGCCAGAGCTAGCAATCTAGAATTTCATAAATACAACGCCAGGAATGTATCTAAAAAAATGGATACATAAAATGAATGGACCTCACAGGTAACATCACTACACAGTAACAGTCCATACAGTCAAGTCAATTCAATTAGAATTGTTCAGCATACAACAGCCTGCTAGCTGAAGGGATAAAAGAGTTTGAGTATCTGTTGGTTTTCCTTGGAGGGACAAGATAGCACCGTCCAGAGGGCATTAAAGAAAAGACAGATGGGAGAACATGTCCTGGTTGATTTGTGATCCCTTTTGCTCTCTGGACCGAACGCTCCTTCCACAGGGAGTCTAGGGTTGTCACCAGGGGCGTGTCCCAAGGGCTGTCATGTGCCCCCCTAGAAATCTGATTGGCCTCTTCGGCTGCTACCCCAAAATCTTTAACTGTGATTGGCTGTTTGCCCGGTCAGAGGCGAGAGTTATGTTAAAAACAACACATTAATTCATATTAATGTAGCATATGGTATTTTGTTTTTACTTAAAATTGTAAATAAAACTTTGCACATCTATTTCATAAGGCAGACGCATGGACAAGTCATGCACGCTGTCTTTGATCAACTATAAGCGGCTTCTGTTTGGGTGAACTTAAAGGGGACATATTATGAAGAAGCCACTTCTACAGTGTTTTTAACATTTATCTGGGTAACCTGAGTGTCTACTGACCCACAACATGTGAAATAAACCCATCCAGTCCTTTGTTTGTGGTCTGCAGAAGTCTTACAACACAGAGAAAAATGCTCTGTTTCAAATGTGCTCTTCTTGTGATGTCACAGTGGGATTCTGGTAAAAAAAAATCCCCTCCCCTCCCCTGGTATCTCCACCCATGGACTCCACCCCCAGCCTAGAGCTAAACTTTTGAGCAGGTCCGCCATTTTTATTCTCGGTAGCGAAGGAGTGATGTGTACTGGGAAAACTCAGGGGGGGCTCATTGCATTTAAAGAGACACACACACCAAAACGGAGCGTTCAGAGAGAGCTGGTTTCTACAGGGTCACAAAACTCCTCTGGTGCTTGATTCATGTTATATTTGGACCAAAGCACAGCTCAGATGTTTCATTTAGACCACAGGGGACTGTTAGAAGAGGAGGAAGAGGGGAATAACATGTCCTCTTTAAGCAAAGTAGAGCCACCAGCGGAAGAAGTAAAGACTTCAGAACATTAGAGTTAGCATGGTCAGATTTTCTCTTAATCCAAGAGGAGTCTGTCATTCTGAGAGCGGTTCAACAGCCAACTCATTAAGTACAGTGTAACACCCATGGGTGGCTCCCAGGATGAATCACCGACTGCCCAAAGAACTGACCTGCTCTCAGATTACATCTCCATATCCTGGTTTAATCCTGAGCAGGGAGCAGCCCAGAGGCAAGCAGGAGTCAGCCAGCAGAGACTCTGATCTCACATCTGTTGAAGTCACGTAACTGTTTCCTGTCCACACACCCCGTCACTGAGAGACTCGGATATTTACTCTGACTAAAACATGGAGCTCACAGTCACGTCTCTGCCAAGTGAAGGCTCGCTGACGTTTCTTAATATGAGCTGGTGATTTTCTGTGGCACTGCTGCCAGAGTCAGACATTTCAGCTCATATTGTGTGATTGGCAACGACAAGAAAAATATGTTTATATTTTCCTTCCAAGAAAGACATATTCTCATATTGTAGAGTGGGTAAGGATGTCCCATCTCCTGTTAAAGGACCAATCAGTAAGATGTGTAGAGAGTGAAATGATAAAGTGAGCTTACTCTATGATCAGACATTAAGGAAACATGCTATGTTGAAGTGCTGGCTTCTCTGACAACAATGCAGCAGCCAGTATGTCCTCCTTCTAACTTTAGATTCTGGTCCTGAATGGTCTGGATTTGTTTGGACCAGAGAAGGTAGGCGGTTTTAAGGCACCCCCACACGGCCGTTTTGGACGCCCCTCGGTTTGCCAGATATGAGAGCAGTTATCAGGTCAAACCTACAGGTGTTGCAGCGATGGAAGCGGGCAAGAGAACTGGTTCAGATAGAAGTGATTGTTCCCGACCTAAAAAGCCTCTCTACAATGTTTAGAATTTGGACTGCAGTACCCATTTTAAACACTAGGTGTCACAGTTACATAGTGCTCCTTTAATGGTTTTAAAGTTGATGTGTGATGAGATTCATGCATTTTGAATCACAGGTTAAAGGCTTCCCGAAGTGAGGTAATCTGACAGTTGGCTCAAACTGCACTTTGTGTTGGGACTTCAGTAAAATAAAGACGAGGAGTCAGAGAGGGAGTGGACGAGCTGATTGGGATGTTTGGTCTGAGCTGCTGCCTGCTTGTTAGCCTTGAACTCTGTGTGTCATCCTGGGCGTGTTCCTGCACTTCAGGATAGAGAACATTTTCTTCTTCTAGCTAAAGACCAGCTGCTGTGTGTGTGTGTTCCCCTGATGTCCCTGAGACTGCAGCTCCTGAGATTATAGACGAGAGGGACAAACACCAACATGACAGTATTATGAGGAGATAAAGTTCTCTCTGGGCTGTTTGTGGAGGACTGTTTTTCTCTTACTTAGCATGGATGACCTGACCACCGAGACCTCAGAGATATGACTTTATCAGCAGGAAAAATAAACCTCTCAAACATCTTTATTGACTTTTCCATCCGCGGCCGGCCGTGTTAGTATCGTCTCTCCTTCTGGCAGCCGGAGGAACGGCTCGTCTTCCATCCATAACATTTCTGCAAGCTTCCCTCCCAACACACAGCAGCGTACATATGAGCCTGAAGTCACAGCGCTGTGTGTGTGTGTGTGTGTGTGTGTGTGTCATCCGGGTGTGTCCTCGCATTAACTCAGTGATGTCAGCCAATCAGATATCCTTATTTCTGTGTGTCACGATGTGTGTATTTATCTTCTGCTCAGTCTGGGCTGCTGTAGATTCTGCGGTGTAACAGGAGAACTGGTCCCCCCTCCTTTTTGGACCATGTTTTGTTTGTCTTTTGGTTCCTAACCTCGAGAGCAGCAACTCAGTGATAAGATTATGAAACGGAGTAAAATAAATAGCAAGAAGAAGAGTGTTATTGGGAGAGAGAGAGAATCAAAGAAACTTTATTGATCATTGAAAAACTAGACGGAGAATGAGAGGATGAAAAGAAGAGGAAGAGTAAAGTTCAAATAAAGCAGGAGGATAAAGGGTGTGACCAATGATTGTTTGGCTCAAACATTATAAGTCAACAAGACTCAGAGTGGAAAACAAAAAGATTTCTGGGTGTAACCTGATATTTTGGTTTGATAACAGATTTGATTCTGCAGCTTAACTCTTCCACGTGAGCGTCAGAGAGGAAGCTTCAGCTGCCAGCTCTCTCCTAACTCACAAAGAAAAAACAATCTTTCTTTTCTGTCAGCTAACAAGCTCTTCTCTCACACACACGCACACACCGCACACACACACACACACACACACACACACACACACAGAGGTTCTGCTTGTCAACAGGCAAGGCTTGCAGGCATTGGCGCCCCAGGCCAGTAGGGGACCCTCAAGGGCTGATGAACTTTAAACCACAGCAGTGGCTCAAAATGTGGCCCAATCTGACGGCACTCACTCGTATAATAGTAAATGACTGAATGATGCTTGTCTAGTCCTAAATATGGGGTTTTCTGTTCGTCAGTATGTTGCTCTCCGCTCTGTCGTTGATGTTGTCATTCTGTTGAACTACACGTAACAATGATATAAAGGCAAATATTCTCATTTTAGCGTCGTATAGCGGACTCTGTCGTCCCACTACTTCTGTGTCTGTTTACGTCACGTCTTATCTCAGGAGACCCCCCACCTCCCCCCTCCTGTCTGACAGGGATAGTCCCCCGCTGTTAGGAGCATGTGTGAACAGCCAGGTCAGGGGAATCTCCGGAGCAGTCCTCCTGAAATTATCTCGATATTTTCAGGAGTGCAGATGTCAAAACGACTAAAGACTGTTTTATTCCTCTTCTGAGTTCGAGCGTTCTCAGATGTGTCGTGACTCTAACATCTCAGTTCCAGCAGTGACAGCTCCTCTCTGCTCTGAGGCCGCTGACCCGTGTCGACTTATCGGACCATCCCTGTTCTTTTCTGCCTCTCTGACTGCAGGTTTATTGACAGTAATGCAGCGGTGTGAAATGGCAGCTGTCAGTGTGATACTTTCATTCACTCTCTGAGCGGCTGACGTCAGCAACACGAGTCTGTTTGCTGCAGCAGTTTGAGAGGAGGAGAACGAGAAGGGGCTGAAAACACACACATGGGCTAGGATGGTGTGTGTGTTTGTTTGTGTGTGCATGAGAGAGAGAGGAGAGAGAGAGAGAGAGAGAGAGCAGTGTTGGGCCAACAGTCTGTTTCCTAATTGAAATCTCTGAAAGGTGCTCAGCTAGACGCTAGACCACTTACTGGTCATGCTCACAGACACACACTCACTGAAGTTGGTCCTGGGCCAGCGACCTGAGCCAACTCCCCACCAGCACAACACACACACATGCACACACACTTACAGACGCACACACGTACACACACAAACACACACACACACACACACACACACACTCACAGACACACACGCACAGATGTCAGTGCCAGGCCAGCAGAGCTAGGAGAAAATGTTGTGTCATGTTTTGTGCAGAGAGGATCAGACACACAGAGCTGGTGGTCCGTGACCTCTCACACCTGAACAGTTCAGGTGTGTTTGTATGAAAATAGAGCTGTGCTGCTTTCACTCTGAATGTCTGAGCTGTGTTCGAGAAGTAAAGTCTCTGTTGTGATTTAGTGCTTGGAGCTTGTTAAGCGTCTGCTGACGTTTGACTTCAGACATGATCAGGTGGTTGCCGCTGACATAACGATGCTTTCAAAGACATTATTCCATCATGATTGCCTCCAACATTGCTTTTCATATTAGCGCTTTACATTGTTATGTAATTGTTATAATAGTTGCACTTCAGTTACCAGAGTCAACTTCTTCATTATTCTTTGTGTCTGTTTTTTAAACAAGCATAAAGGTCCAATCAGTGAGATGTGTAGAGAGTGAAATGATAAAGTGAGCTTACTCTATGATCAGACATTAAGGAAACATGCTATGTTGAAGTGCTGGCTTCTCTGACAACAATGCAGCAGCCAGTATGTCCTCCTTCTAACCTTTAGATTCTGTGTTTGCACGAAGGAGTTTAGCACAAGAGACGGACAAAATTGTTCCTTTGCTCGAGCTGTAATCCCCTGTGTCCTGCATTGTTGTGTTAGCATGCTAATGTTAGCGCTCTTTAGTTAGCTTGTAGCTTCCCATTGCATGTAAACTGACTCAGAATGAGCGTGATCTAAAAACTCTTACGTAACATCCAAATAATCAGTGAGTATGTTCTTCTTCTTCTCTCTAGTTCTTGACTAAAACAGCTTTTATACACAAGGGGAGGAGCCGGCCGTCCCGTCCATGTAAACACGGCTCTGACAACAACACAGCCAGCGGGACTCGAGCTTCTCACTCATTGTAGACAGTCATGACTCAGAGACACATTTACACAGGAGAGACTGGATTTATTTATGTGTCCAATGTCGATCATTCTTCCTTTAATTAAAAAGATGAGAAAGAGAAACTAAAAGACCGACAGGCCGACCTGACACAACAGCTTGGCTGCTGACAAACTGTGCTGTGTGTCTGCGAGGAGCTGCAGACGTGAGCCGTCTGCGTCAGCTGATGTTTGTATCTTTCATAGATTAGAGCCACTGGAGGAGCCTGTGGAGAGGGGGCAGACCTCTGTGAGCCGCTCTTATCACAGGGAAGCTAAATCCGGTCAAACTGTTCCATCTTAGCAGGCCGGCTGATAAGAGACTTGTCTGATGGACTCGGTGGTCGTCGACAGACGAGGCTAAACAACTCTGAATAAATTAACTCGCCCACAAACACAGAAAATCAGAAAGATGACAAAACAGACGGCTTAATACTGGAGCTCCAATGGCTCCATTTTCTCTCTAACACTTTAATTCTATTCAAACTAAAACACACAAAAGTCTCAACGGCTGCATGCACTGTAGACAGGTCATCATTTCAGCGTTAGCTCCTTTTAGCCTCTTGTTAAGATGCACATCACTGTTGCCTAGAAACCACTGCAACAATATTTTCTGGTTATTAATCTTTGGCTTTAGATTTAAGCTTAAACCAAAGAGGAACCTTTGCCCCTAAACAACCCAGTGCCTTATTAAGCAGAGCCAGCTTTAATGAAGCGCTGTGGTTGTGATCTTACCTTTATCTCATTATTATTTCTCAGCATGTTGTTGCTCACATTAACTCGAAGTCGCTCTGTTTATCTCTTCCTTGTTTCTTCCAGTGTTCATGATCGTTCTGTGATGATCAGAACGGCTGTGTGAGATGTTTTTAGCTCTTTTATTGTGCCAATAGAAAGGTTTAACTGCATTTAAATACTTAATGGGAACATTTTTACGATTTACGTATACATAGCTTAAGATCGTATGAAAAATAAGATACTTCAAATTAGTCAATAACAATAATCTTTTGCATTTTGTATTCTGTCATGCAGATTATTTATTCATAGATTCAGTAGTTGGCTTCTTCAGCCTTGGGACAGTTTGCAGCAGAGTGTGAAGCGGCTGGGATGAGGGTCAGGATCTCCCAATCCAAGGCGGTGGGGAGTGAGTCTTTGCCTCAAGTGAAAGAGTTTAAGTATCAGGGTCTTGTTCACGAGTGAGGGTAAAATAGAACATGAGATCGACCGGTGGATTGTTGCAGCGTCGGCAGTAATGCGGGTGTTGTACCCGACCATCGACTCACTTGTGGTCATGAGCTTTGGGTAGTGACCAACAGAATGAGATCTCGAATACAAGCAGCCAAAATGAGTTTTCTCTGAAAGGGTGTCTGGGCTCAGCCTAAGAGAAAGGGAGGAGCTCAGACATCCGGGGAGAGCCGCTGCTCCTTCACTAAGATAGGAGCCAGTTGAAGTCGTTCGGGCATCTGATTAGGATCCTCCTGGACGCCTCCCTTTGGAGGTTTTCCAGGCACGCCCAACTGGGAGGAGACCTCAGGGTCGACCCAGAGCTCGCTGGAGGGATTATATGTCCCGTCTGTCCTGGGAACGCCTCAGAATCCCCCAGGAGGAGCTGGAAAACGTTGCTGGGGAGAGGGAAGTCTGGGTTGACTCGCTCAGTCTGCTGCCAACGCCACCCAACCTCGGAAAAGAGGAAGAAAATAAATGAAGGTACAGGAGTATATGCAAATAATGCACGGTGACTGAATGAAAGACAAGTCCATTCTAGTAGTTTGAATTCAGGTAGTTTACTGCATTTATCTGTGTGTGTTCCCTCACTGCTTTAAGCCTCTCAGCAACAGTGCTGAAGACCTGCCAGGCCCATCTTAGCAACTGTCTGCCGCCCACACACACACACACACACACACACACACACATACACACACACACACACGCGCACACACACACATGCACATGCACAAGCACACACACACACACTGGCACACTTCATCAAACACTAAAGGGATTCATGCGGTCCCTCCACAGCTAATTGAAATTATCTGGGCTGAAATGAATGGGCCTGTGTGTGTGTGTGTGTGTGTGTGTGTGTGTGTGTGTGTGTTCGTGTGTGTACTTGTGTGTGTGCGCGCGTGTGTGTGTGTGTGTGTATTTGTGTGTGTGTGTCTGCTTGCACTTTTCCCCCTTGTTTACTTGAGGAAAGACAAACCACACAGTGAGGAGGGTAATATTAAGGCTCGGCTCTCCTGCAGGAGTTTTCCATTTAGAGCAGAGCCACCCTGAACTGTTTACTACACCCAAATTACACGAAGAAAACTGAACTCATTTACCTCTGTGGTTACCAACCTGAAGGACGGACCCCCCGAGGAGCTGATGAGTGGTTCTGAGAAGTCACACGTTGTTCAGGAAGACGGAGCAGAAGGAAAGAAGCTTCACACGGTTCTTGCATAAAGAAGACAAGTGTAATATCTTGAAATATTTTAATCTTTAAAATCTCTCCCTATAGTGCTGGATTGTGACGGCCTTCTTAAACAGAATAATTAAACCAAGGCTCAAAACATCAAGACCGAAAACATACCGTTTAGGGACGCCACATAGATTGCAAGTTAAACCCACAACTTTATTTAACACAGATCCCCGAGAGACCTCAAAAGATGAAGAATAAACCAAAGAAATCAAAACACACTGGAGACAGCAGCCAGAAGGAACAAAAGATGGGAAGGTGCTGAGCCAACCACACAATGGGCCGTCGCTCTCAGCACCTCAGCCCCCCTAAACCTACAAAATAAACTAACTTGAGAGAAAACGGGACTACCGGGGATCTCCAGCCCAAACTAAAACAAAGCCAGCAACTTTAAGACATGCTGAGTGTGTCCTGCTTGGGGGGAAACCGGAAAGGTTAAGAGGAAACAGGCCTCACCATGCGTCTGCCCAGTGTGTGTGTTTGTGACAGACAGCATCTGCACACTGCCACTCTAAATGTCCTCCTCCTACCTGCAGTCAGGTGTGCAGTAAGCAGAGAGAGAGTGACGATACGGCTCCACTGCTTCAGGCGAGGACGCTAGGGATCGCGCCGGAGCACTCAACTCGCAGCTTGATGGGCGTATACCCACTGAAAAGTGAAAAATGTTTTTTCCTGGATTTCTCCACCCACTCTTGATAGCCAAGTTGTAAATAAAAATGAAAAATGAATGCACCTGATTGGATAAATGTGCAGCTAGTCCGGGCAGTCCCTGGACTCATTTGCATAGAATAGAGCTCTGATCTATTCCTCGAAACTCGCCGCAACGATCCCATAGTGCGACTGCCTCTCCGGCTCTCCATAGGAAATGGATAGAAAGTGTCGAGACGCTGAACCAGTGGAGCCGTACCGCCTGAGAGAGAGATAGAGACTATGCCACTTACTAGGCATCAAGAAACTGGGGTCGAGGTCCAAAACTGCTGGATCCAATTTTCCTTAATACATATACTGACACATGTTAAGGGGATGGGGTTTGAATCTGATGGTAGCAATAGAATTAAAGTTCCAATGTTGTCCTTTTTATTTATTTTTTCAAAAAATGCACCGAACAATCGACACCCCATGCCTCCATGACTTACCTGTTCACCTCCTCTCCGTCCTCCCAGCTCTCTTTAAATGTGTCCTTTTTCTGTTAAACTCTGAGCGTCTTGTTTGCACAGTAAAGAAAAATTAGGTCACATTTCTCTACAAATAGAACGTGTCAGCATGGGGTTAAAACTGGAGGCTGGCAACCTGCTGATGAATGCAGGGCATGTCTCTAACACAGACGTTCACACACATAACGAGGCCACAGTTCCTCCCCTGTCACAAGTCTCTGTGCGTGTGTGTGTGTGTGTGTGTGTGTGTGTGTGCACAGCTCTTTAGTTAGCAGAGGAGGAAGATGGAGCTCAAACTCGGCAGTGTTTCTTTGTGAATGAGCAGAGAGATCCCAGTTCTGTGCAGCTGACTCTCCAAAGCTCACGTGGACGAGTTAAGCTGCAGAACTAAATCTCTTCTTAAAGCAGAATCTGTTCCGAACCTTTACTGAAGTCTGGATCTGTTAGCTGAAACTGGTCAGAAAGTAAAAACAGTCAAAAGTAATGTTTGTGCTGTATTAGTCTGTGCATCTTTCTGAGCAGGAAGATTTTTGACTCCAGTGCGTCTTTAAGTGGACATAATGAAAGTAACTTGAGCCTCTGTTGCTTCAGCTTGTGCAGAACTACAGCTAGTCCAACAATTAAACATTTCTACAAAGCACTCATCTCGTCATACATGCTACGTGTGCAATATAAAGGGGAATGTGAAAGTGTTGACGTGTGCAGTCTTTTAGTTTTATTTAAGTGGTTTGAGTGTCGTTTTTTATTTATTTTATTTAATATATATATACAGTGATCTGCAGCTATAAGGGCAGCCATCCATTTTTGTCACACTGAGTTTGTGCTGTATTCTGTCGCTGTAAACGTGTCAAACGATGTTTGCATTTATTCATTTACCGTTTTCTCATCCTTGTCGTTATCCTCAACACTGAAACAGAACGTCCTCACCACTGATTTGAAAGATGGCGGTGTTTACTCATACTGCCGCCTCTCCTCAACGTTCGCCATGTTAAAGTAATGTGTGAAATCTGACACCAGTGTTCGCTTCCACCAACTTTAGCGCCTGGTGATTGGATATTAACTCACGGGGAGGAGTTTCCTTATCCCAGCGTGTGGACTCGCAGGCACAATGCATCCTGGGAGATAGAGTTTTCATCGTAATTAGAACGTAATATCCTTAGGCTTATATATTTCTCACCCTGTCGTCCATCTTTTGTCCCAAATAAATCAGCCCGCTCTCAGGTTTATCTAAGCCTTTAAGAGCTTCAACTGACATTTGCACGTTTGGATTTAGTCCGCGTGTTTGAATATAATCCTTGTAAGGATTGTTCAATCTGTATTAGCTCTCAGAAAGGACACAACCCCTATTTCTAATCACATATATTTGGTTCTTATGGATTTTAGACATAGATTTCATTTGGATAAAAGCACATTAGCTGATAATCTTCAGCAAAGAGAACTTAATGATCGCTTTAAAAAGTCACTTTCTATTTTCATCCTCCCTCATGGATCCTCTTTTCATTCATATTTCTCTGTGTGTGAGCGCTTTCAGAAGTTTGGATTGACGTTTGAATGAAAGCGAAGCCTCCGTCTGTGTCTGCGTCTCCCTCCTCTGTCACACTGATGTTTAATTCACATCTCTGTGGAAATTCTCAGACACACTCAGCGGCAGAGCGCTGCATATTTCAGCTCAGCGAGGCCCCCTCATCCCGAAACTCTGAAGTATCTCACGGCTACAAAGACAGAATCTCTTCCGCCTCATCCACACTGGGTCATTAAATATTGAACGGCTTGTCAGAGGCATGAACCTGCTCTTTCTTAGGAAGTCCTTTGGATATGGATACGTCGGAGTTATCACTGTAAAAGAATCCCAATAGTCCACATTAAATTGTCCTCGACACACTCCTCCGTCTGTCTGAGTGAAGACCAGATACTGAAGGAGTGACTTTTTATTTATAGAAAAACTTCATTTAAACATTTTACAACCTGATTTATGAACATTTCTCTGCATCTTCATGCATTCTTCGTCTCGATGTTTTTAAAAAGGACATATTCTCCCCCTTCTCCACCTCTTCAAACAGTCCCCTGTGGTCTAAATGAAACATCTGTGCTGTGCTTTGGTCAAAATATAACATGAATCAAGCACCAGAGGAGGTTTGTGACCCTGTAGAAACCAGCTCTCTCTGAACGCTCCGTTTTGGTGTGTGTGTCTCTTTAAATGCAACGAGCCCCCCCTGAGTTTTCCTGGTAGACATCACTCCTTCGCTAGTAAGAATAAAAATGGCGGACCTGTGCAAAAGTTTTGCTCTAGGCTGGGGGTGGAGTCTATGGGAGAAGATACCAGGGGAGGGGAGTTTTTAACATAGTCCAACTTGTGACATCACAAGGAGAGCACATTTGAAACGGAGCATTTTTCTCTGTGTTGTAAGACTTCTGCAGACCACAAACAAAGGACTGGATGGGTTTATTTCACATTTTGTGGGTCTGTAGACACTCAGGTTACCCAGATAAATGTTTAACAACACTGTAGAAGTGGATTTTTCTTAATATGTCCCCTTTAAGGTTTATCACATGAAATGAGTCATTTCTGTTGTAGTGAAGTGTTGTTTGTTCCTGCAGGTTCAGAGCATGATAGAAGAGCTCTGTTGATCGTAGCTCTTCATGTTTCATTTACAATCTTTTCTTCTGTTGAGCAGAGTGAATCTAAAACACATGGAGTATGTGCAGAAAACACACAAACACACTCGGCTGTGTTCTGAGAACTTTTCAAACTGTTGTGAAGGAAACAAAACTCAAACTAAGAAGTTCAGGACGAACAAGAACTTCAGTCTCTGCAGCGATCCTGTGAGAGTGTGAAGACTGATGGTGCGTTGCATTCACCTCGGCACTCGGATCTCACAGCTGGGAACGATGTCACACCCGAGTTAACTGCAACAAGTCGGACAAGCAACATGAACGCCTCCAGGAGGACCTTTGTTTTGTTAGCGAATAACACGACAACAGTTCCACATGTAGAACTAGCACGATACTTTCAGTGTTGATTAAATTAAACTAAAGGAGGTCTACGTTGCAAATAAAAACAACAGTTACAGTGTAAATGTTACTGTTGATGCACGGAGCAGCCATGTTGGATTTTAACTCGGGCTACTGAAGATTCTCAGAGTCTCCAAGTCGGTATTCTGACTTCAGGGGGCGTCCCTGGTGACGTATCAGACCGGCAACTCTGGATTTCCTATTTCCGAGTCAAATAGAACACACCATGATGTCACCAAGAACAGAATTGTGATTGAGAGATAGTGACTGTTGCAGGAGGAAGTCAGGTCATGTTGAATGATGAGTGATGGGCGTGTGGTCTGTGGATCATTTGATGGGACTTTTAATTCAGGGCTCCAGTTCTGTAGGGACGTACATTCATCTTTTTTTCCATACATGTAAAGTTTAAAAGTTCAGATAAACACAAAAGACAACGAAGACCGTTCTGCTCATGAATATTCTTCAAGTTAAAAGCACGAGGATGGACGCTCTTGTCTGTTTTTTGCCCATTTTTGCGATTTATAACAGCACTTTTTTTTTTACAAGCTGCAGAGCATTGTGGGTCATAAGTCTGAGGGTCTAATTATCACAGAGTCATTTCTAACGATGATTACAGACGGGCAGCAGTGAGGGGAGCAGGGGTCAGACACTCTGCACACTCTGAATTATCTCTAATGTTCGGCTGTCAGGCCGCACTTGAACGTGTTTAAAGTCGTCATTACAGTCGGGTCGGGGTGGAATCACAGACATTCACAGGACACATCAGTCCACAACATCATTTCTGCAAATAGAGCCATTTTTCTCCAGACGGGGTCGGGGGGGCGGCAGCAGCAGCGTGTTAATTCTGTCAGAAACATGAAACACTCGTGCTGTCTGACATGTTTCCTGCTCGTTCTCGTTCTGAAGACTCATGTAGACGTTTCACAGATGCCGAGAGGTCGCGTTCGTCCACAATGACAGTAAATTACTGTAATTTTCACCTGACGGGACCTGAGGATCCTCTTGTGTCTATTTTTCGAAAGAGAGAATTTGATGCTGCTTCTTTTTTACTCATACAGAGTTAACGACTGACTTTGAGTTCTTTTTGTGAAAGTTATGAATGCAGCGCTGACATTTCATTGATTGCCATATTGATTTATTTGCCACAACTGCAGAAATTGTCTGAGACTCAGACAAAAGAACGACCATTTTCTCCCTAACTGCACACTACGTCTCTGTTCGCTGACATTCAATGCTCTTGTTTCCACAGCGAGCGCCGGGATCAGTCTCCGCAGCGTGCCAGCAGCGCCACTACGCTCTGCTCCGTTTCAAATACACTGCAAGTCTATTTTTGACCAAGCACGCTGCAAACACGCGTTAAGCTGGACAAAAAAGGAAGGACAGGAAGTCAGACGAGTAAACGCACAGAGCGTCCGGTTAATTTCAACATCAACATTACGTCAAAACAGGCACCGAATGAACAACAAATCATCCTCAGAAAGACAAAGCAACATGCTGTTGGCATGTTTTTCTATTTATTCCCGCGTGATCTTGTAGTTCTCTTGTGATCTTGTAATTCTCCTGAGATCTTGTAGTTCTCCTGAGATCTTGTAGTTCTCCTGTGATGTGTGTACAGCTGCTCATGGCTGCACTAATGCTCCGGAAACAGACCCAGTGGGGCAGGACGCGTGGTCCGTCGTAATTGTCCTTCTCTAAAAAAGCCTTCTGTGTGTCTTATAATTCAGGAGATATTGGGTTAATTGGGTCTAACGTTCACTTTGGTGACTCAAATCTGAGCTCACAATCACTCCTTCTGTTTACGTGAAAGGACTCGAGACCTGCTGCTAATCACATTGAGGGGCGGTCTCCTCTCTGACCCGTCTCTGTTAAAGTGTTTATCGTTTGTTTGTTTATGTTCAACAGCAAACTCATGACCATGATGCAGACATACCTGAGTACGTAAAGGAGTGAAAGCATTAAGCAGACATCTTTCAAGAACTTTTGCAGGACATCAACATGAGCTCTTCTCTAATTACACTTCAATCTGCTTTTACAAGCGTTACACTTGGTAGTGAGTACAAACCGCCTATTGAAGGGTCAGTTTTGTTTTCAGAGCGCTCACACCGCTGTGAAACATTTTTTACAACCATGAGTTCATCCAAATGTGCTGTGTGCTGCATTACTGGTCAGTATAGTTTCCATCCAAACCACAGTGAGAATCAGGCAATTTCAGCATGAAGATCGGCTCTGAGTTCTTCATCCTGCTGCAGGGAAACACTGAGTGTGTGTGTGTGTGTGTGTGTGTGTGTGTGTGTGTGTGTGTGTGTGTGTGTGTGTGTGTGTGTGTGTGTGTGTGTGTGTGTGTGTGTGTGTGTGTGTGTGTGTGTGTGTGTGTGTGTGTGTGTGTGTGTGTGTGTGTGTGTGTGTGTGTGTGTGTGTGTGTGTGTGTGTGTGTGTGTGTGTGTGTGTGTGTGTGTGTGTGTGTGTGTGTGTGTGTGTGTGTGTGTGTGTGTGTGTTCACACTGGTCTCAACCATGTGTGTTTCATTTACGCACATTATTATTCCTTCTAACCAAATCCACGCCCACATTCCCACATCCCACCGAACACACACGCTAAAATGTCAGTTCCACTTTATGTTGTTCTTTCCTTCCTTATTTCCTTCTCACTTTCCTCCTCTCTCCTTGCCTTCTTTTCTCCTCCCTCGTTCAGTTACATTCAAGCTTTCTCGTCTCAGTTTACAGCTCGCTTCAGCTACTGAATGCAAAACAGGGTTTAAAAACTTCACTCTTTCTTTAAGGGAAAACACACGCACACACACACACACACACACACACACACACACACACACACACACACACACACACACACACACACACACACACACACACACACACACAGTCTTTAGAAGAGGACATTCAGGATTTCCTGATCCCAAACCCTGAAGTTGCAGCTCGTGAAAAAGTTTCCCTAATGACCTGACTTTTTGCTCCGACTGCAGTTTTTAGAAAATTAAAATTCACTTAAAGCTGACGTCCTTTCCTCTGCTCTCCTTTAAATTTTCCTACAGAGAAAATAAGCATTTCTTAACCCACAACCCAAGCGTTTTTACTTCATTTCTCTCGTGCATTTCACATAATTTTAGTCCCACGCACACCGCAGACCTGCAGTATCTGTCCTGAGGCTGTACGACCACACACTCCTGCAGACAAAGTTTAAAAAACTGGTGTTGTGGTCAGTAAGACGGGAGAAACTTCTTTATAAAGTGTTGTCTATCACACTCTGCTAATAAAAGGCGTCTGATCCAACCTTCACAACAAAGTCCTAAGTCTCTAACTAAACTCTTCTCCTCTGTCGCCCCCCGCTGGTGGAACCAACTACCAAACTCCATTGGATCTGCAGAGTCCCTTTGCACCTTTAAGAAAAAGCTAAAGACCCAGCTCTTTCAAGAACAACTGCGACCTTAATGATGATGATGTTGATATTTAGGATGGTTTTGATGCTGATTATAACTCTATAACGCCAGTCAAGTTTGTTCGCTGCCTCTGGTCACTTCCTGTCAGCACCTGTGCGCTGCCTCTGGTCACTTCCTGTCAGCACCTGTGCGCTGCCTCTGGTCACTTCCTGTCAGCACCTGTGCGCTGCCTCTGGTCACTTCCTGTCAGCACCTGTGCTCTGCCTCTGGTCACTTCCTGTCAGCACCTGTGTGTGTGTCGGATCGGACTTAAAGCTGTTTGTTTGCACTTCCTCCTCCTCTCTAGATTCTTGCTTGTGTTGTTCTTACTCTCTGATGTTCGTCGCTTTGGATAAAAGCGTCTGATAAATAAATTGTAGGTATTCGTCCTTCTGTATCTTTAAGACTCTGTTTTAACATATTTGAGGTCTACTTTAAATCACGCTTCGGTGCATAAAGGTTTGAAATTCCTCCTGTAGTTTGCTTCTGTTGGCTTTAAAACAGGCTGTAAAGGTCAAACACGACCAAAGTACCGCCCCCAAAATGTGTTGTTTTTGTCCCTGACAGGCTCCTGTTGTTATTCTAAGTGTGTGACAACTTTACAGAAAGGATCCCTGCAGAGAGAGACGTTTTTGTTACAGAGGAAGATTTTTTTTTTTTACCCACAACAGCCTTTAAATCCTCGTCTGCCAAGCCATCAGAGTGTGATGACAACAAGTGTTCTTTTAGGAACACCAGAGTTAGAAGTCTACCTCTGCCTCAGTTACTTTAGTAACACTTTAAATTAAGGTCACAATATTCACCATTAACTAGCTGCTTATTAGCATGCTAATCAGTAGCATAATGGCTGCTTATAAATCATTATCAAGTGCTAATAAGCAGTAATTAGGAGGGACAACTCCTAGTTAATCTGCTGTTAGCTGTAGATTATGGTCATATAGAGTAAGGTACTAAAAAGTGCTTAAAAATTACTAATAAGCAGCCATTATGCTACTAGTTAGCATGCGAATAAGCATCCAGTATGCTACTAGTTAGCATGCTAATAAGCAGCTAGTTAATGGTGAATTTTGTAAGCCGCAGCCCGAGCGTTCTGAAAGGTAAATTTACTTTTTTTTCCTCAGCGGAGTTTGGTGGCTTTGAAGAAAGTGACGTATCGGCTAATTCTGTTTATTAAAAAAAAGAGCATCTGACGGCGAACTTCCATCAGAAACGTGTGCATTGCGTGTCCACTCCGGTCCGTTACGGCTCCGTGCACCCTCGTCCGTCAACACCCACCGGCTGCGTTCTACATCCGCAGCACGGAGAGCACAGCCGGTCAGCTGGAGTGCCGAGACAAAGGAATTCCTGCTGTAATTTTACAGATTCACTCGCGAGATAATACGATGTACGTGGTATAAAACTCTATATAAACCTTATAACACATAAACAAACACACATACGGTCATTTTTCTGAACCGTCAAAACGGAGTGTTTTATTCTGAAAATACCGGATGTTTTAATGTTGTATCTGTGTGTGACTTCCCATCCCGCTTGTTCTTTTCTACTGCTGCTAATTGATGCATCATGCTCCGGCATCCGGCAGAAATAGAAGCCTTGCTTATCTGCTCCGGAGCGCTCCGGACTGACGGAGCTGAGACGCAGCGCAGCGGAGCCAGTGGAAGCACACGCACTGAATAAAGTGAAAACCTATCAGCTCTACTGCCGTTATGGAGCGGAGACGGACCGAACACGCATCTGGTGGAAGTTGGCCGCTCTTGCGTCTCTATAGGAATCCTTTATATTCTTTAGTCAGACACTCAAGTGACAACCAGACTGTCTTAGACAAAAACAAACACTAAAAAGAACTGCAGGAATTTCAGCTGATCTGTGCCTGCCGGATGATGCATCCTCCTTGAGATGTTCCAAAAAAACAAAAAAGATATTTTAAAAGGTTAAAGGATCGATGGTTGGAAGGCTGGTACCCATCCACAAACATTAGTCAGGATGCAGTACCAGCCCAGGGAGCCTCGTTGTCCATCATCACACAGATTGCAGAAGAGTAACGTGTGGGTGGTGAGAGTTTAATTTCCCTCGTTGGGTTGTTGAGAGTCTGGATCAGAGCTCCTGCCAAGCCCAGCGGGCAGCACATGAGATATTTACTGCACCAACATGGAGACGCTTTGTGTGAGATGTGAAAGAGGTGCTTGTTTGCTCTCCCCCTGCAGATATCGTCCGGGCCCCGGGTTGATTAAGAGTGCAGCGATGGTAGGCGTCAGAATGCATGTTTTTAAATTAAGGTTAACAGTAAACACCGGCCAAAACACAAACAGAACACCTTAAGCTCAATGAAAACAAAAGATATCTGCATGTCGGGGTTCATTTAAGCGCCCTCTACCGACCAGGAAGAAAAGGCTCACTGTCAGCTCCACTCATTGGTCACTTTTAGTTTATTTTCTTCCCATCCTGTAGGTCTAATAAAAATAAAATAACAGTAAATCGGAAGAAGACTCTTTGGGTTACAGTAACTGCCAATTTCGGTAGTGTGAGCTGCTACGTCAGCGCCGCAGATTTGCTCTGTTGGACGGCGTTTGCCCTGCGTGAGTGCAGCCGTGAGCAGCTGTACACACATCACAGGATCTCACAGTTCTCCCGCCCTCGTCACGTCTTCTAACAGTTTGAGCTTTTCTGTTGAGATTTTTATTCAAGATCACTTCTGCATTTTTAACCTGCTTTACACGTCACAGCAGCTTAAAGGCATATCCTGTTTTTTCTTATAAACACTAGAAAGTTAGACATTAAGCATCTTCAGAGGAAAAATGAAGCAACTCTTGATTTATTGTCGTGATGATAAACCAGAACAGTCGATGGGATCCCTGTATCTTTAAAAGAAACCTGATGGATTGTGATCATGATTTTGTGAAGTGACTTTCACTGCAGATCTCTTTGTCCATGTGTGCTTCAGACTTCATCTGCCCTCTAGTGGTCATACTTTTCAAATCCTTTTCCTTCATTTGGAACAAAATCGTCGAGTCATTGCTTAAACTGTTCCATTAAAAACTCTCTTTGTGGCTTTTTAAAGTCTGAGGCTTGTAGCGAGCGGAGACAGCAGCACCGTTATTTTTTTAGATATTCAGAATGCAACACGTTTGAGAGATGTGTAGCTTTAGTGTGAGTTCATGTTTCACTTTTCAAACCACAAATCAGTGTGCAACAGCTGCCAGATGAAATAAGCTGCTCTGCTGAAATGCTCATGCCCAGACGAGATTCTGTCAGACATCCTGGTTGAAGAAATCTCTGCAGTAGAGCGAGCATGCAGACTCAAACTCTCTCTCTCTATGTAGAGGAATACTGGACACAAAACAGAACTCAAGCTGGTTGGTTTCTGTGTTATATTAAGTGCTCATGGGTAATGGAGTCTATTGCCTCCCTCAGCTGACGGAGCTGCTGATGGATGTGGGAATACCGGAGCGAGTCGGTTCACTCGCTGCTCATCGTCCTCCTCCGTCTGCCCTCAGGAGCGGCCCGGGGAAAAACGTGTGTAACAAACCAACACTGCCACACTGTGAAGGGAACAAGACCCCGACCATTTATTTTGTATAAGTACATGTCAGAGAGAGAGGCACTTTATTCCCAGGATGTAATGAACGCAGGCATTTTTCATGATGACAGAATAATTCTGCCGAGCAGAGAGCATCAGTCACACGGAGAGAGAGTGTTCGTACACGAGAGGATTGAACGCCGCTTGGAATATTTATCATGGATGTGACTTATTGTCCTGTTAGCAACATGCTAACTGACATCTTCTTTGACTTACTGATTAGAACTGCAACAGAAGCATACACAACATTTGAATTCATCTGATTATTTTCAAGGCTGAGTGATTTCAAACCCGTCCTTTGACCTTTTAGACATTTAAGCTGATTCAGCTTTTATGTTATGGTCGATCAAACACTTAAAAGTCCAATCAGTGAGATGTGCAGTGAGTGATGCTATGTTGAAGTGCTGGCTTCTCTGACAACAATGCAGCAGCCAGTATGTCCTCCTTCTAACTTTAGATTCTGGTCCTGAATGGTCTGGATTTGTTTGGACCAGAGAAGGTAGGCGGTTTTAAGGCACCCCCACACGGCCGTTTTGGACGCCCCTCGGTTTGCCAGATATGAGAGCAGTTATCAGGTCAAACCAACAGGTGTTGCAGCGATGGAAGCGGGCAAGAGAACTGGTTCAGATAGAAGTGATTGTACCCGACCTAAAAAGCCTCTGCATGTTTCTAATAAGCTCCACGAGCAGAAACGTGCTCAAACTAGGATCAATATTGGAGATGCTTTTGAAAAATGGAGAGAGGTTAGAACGCAGAAAGGTTTACAGACCGATGCAGAGCTGGATAAACACTGAAGCTTCAGTGTCCACCACATGGTGACCTGCGTGAGCATCCACTCTAGAGGGGGGGGGGGGGGGGGGGGGGAGACAGCGCTCTGATGTTTAGAATTTGGACTGCAGTACCCATTTTAAACACTAGGTGTCAGAGTTACATTTTGCTCTTTTCAGTTTTGTACAGATCTTGTTTTTAAATTGTCTGAAATAGTTATTTTAACCGTAGAATCTATGTTTAACTTGTGAGGATGCAGGCCTCTTTTTTTACTAACAGAAAAAAGTGGAGAAACTTGAGATCTTCTAAACTTCCTCCGGGAGTTAGATATCTGAGTGATGCTGCACCATGTAGCAGCAAGGCGTCCCCTCTCTCTCTCTCTCTCTCTCTCTCTCTCTCGCACCCTGTCCCTCTCTCTTATCTCTCTGTGTTTTACCCTCAATCTCTTCCTCCTATCATCTCCTCCCTCCCCCTACAGCTCCTCCTCCTCACACTGAGCAGAGTCATCGGAGGAGACTCGGCGCTGGGTGCAGCGAGCAGCGTGTCTGGGCCAGCTTTGATCCCGGCGCTCTCCGGGGACACAGACAGAAGTGTTCGGCACTTTTCTTCTCTTGTCTTCTTTTAATTAACGGAGGCTGCACGCTCGGCTGCAACACATCACACAGTCTGAGGAGGAGGAGGAGGATGATCCCACCCTCCATCTCCTCCTCTCATCACAACCTCCCACCCCTCCACCAGCCTCCTCTCTGACATACTGATCACTGATCATTATTTCTTCCTTTGAAGACATTTCTTTCAGTTTATCTCCTCTAAAGCAACTTTCACTCTCTCTCCTTCTTTGTGCTGTTGTATTTTGATTTTTCTTAATGGTTTTTTGTCATCATCAGAATCTGTAATTCATCGATGGCAGGCGGAGCTGACACTGTTCTGTCTGCTCAAACTGCAGACAGCTGTTTATGGGAAATGTTGAAATAGTTAGAGAGAAGTTTCTGTGCTCAGTAGAGACAGTTGTAAAAACTCTTTCCTTGTTTTACCTCCAGAGGAAAGAATTTTCACCCTATTCTGAAGGACACTTGACTTTTATCGAGCGTTCCTCTTGATGACGTGGCGACAAAGTTGTTGTTTATTCACTCCCACATCAGGGCGTCTACCATCCAGCTTTAAACAATATATATTTCTGTTTCTGCGTTCAGTTTGTCTGTCTCCCTCTGCATGATGGATACCGTAATCTAAATATAAACTTGAAATGTGAAGCCTCTAAACCCTCGCTGAGATCACTTTGATGACCATCGGGAGGCTCTGCTGAGTCACTCCTCCTCTGGTGCTGCTGTGAACAGCCTCCATCAGCAACACGTCACACACACAGTCATCACACTCTGCAGACCTATTTCTGACTCAGTGGTCTGTCTCTGCTCTGACACGCTACTCTTCTTATTACCGTCCAGAGACCTTCCTGTTTTTAGACATCACCTGGAGCTTCTTGTGACGCATTAAGTGTCTTAAAGCGAATAAACGTCTGAACTAGACCTTCCTCAAACCGGACTGCAGCGATCATGAGAGCACCCTGAGGGAATCCAAATCCTCCCTTTGTGAAAAAAGGATTTCTGAATTTCATTTTCAGCCTTTTTAATTCTATTTAACATAATTACAGAGCTGTTTAATCCTATTCTCCCGTGCCCACAGAGAGCAGGGTCAGACGGTGGTCTGTGCACGACAGAGTCTGTTACAGCAGTCAGGAGCTGAAATATGAAGGAACCCCTGGACAGACTGGCTGTTTTTATTTGCTGTTTTAAAAGGCAGGGGTATCATGTTAGTTTGTGGCCACTAGAGGGAGACAAAGCTCCACAGCTCATCAGTGAGAGGGCTCAGATTCAGAGTTCGAGGGTCTTCGAGGGTAAGGTTCTGTGAATGTAGAGCTGGCAGCTTCCCAGGACACATGAATACAGCATAGAGAGACACCTTAACACGTTACTGACACCAGGAAGCGATGCATTCGACCTGCTCGTTTAGCAACACTGTAAGTGTGAGAGCAACACGCCGTATTGACTCCGTGCTGCACATATTGGACTTAATGGTGGCCGTGATGAGCTCGTTCCAGCTGATTGTGTTTGGCTTCCTCTCAAAGATCACTAAACATTTATCGGAGATCCATTAGCTGCTCGGAAAAACTCCTCGCCAGGCGTTAATTGTTAACTGGAGGTGGCGTGGGTGTGAACGTGCCCACATACATTTCTCTCTCTCCATCTCTTCTCTTTGTCCCTGACGGGCTCAGATTGTTGTTCTAAGTGTCAGACAACACTGCAGAAAGCATCTTCACAGAGATGGAGCTTTATGATGAAGAAAATGTTGTTGTTTTTTTAACGCACATCGCTCTCTCTCTAAACCACCAGACTCTAGCAGCACCTTGTTCACATACCATGAGATACGCAGCTCTACAGCTGGCTCTGGCCTTTGTGTTATTCTGTGGCTTTTTGTTTTAAAGACATAATCTGTGGTGCACACAACAATTTACAGATTGAGGCGGCAGAGGAACAAACACTGACACGCTCTGCTGAGTGAACATCATGTTCTTTTTCGAAGGAGTCTGGTGGCTTCAAAGATTCAAGAATGATTCAATGTTTAAGTCTGGTGATTTTACTCTAATTTACAAATTCAATGTTTCTATTTCTTCATCTATTTGGCTTTGATCATAAATCATGGGTGACAGAACAGGCTGTTTCTGTGTCTGTAGCTTTAAATGTAAATGAGCTGTGTCTGACCACGCCCCTCTCTGGAAGGGCTTGGGTGTCTCGGGCTTTCTCGCTCCATGCCCTATTGTTTACGGTGAGAAGGCAGACTCAGAGGGCAGAACAAACACCTAGCTGTGGGAGTGTCACCCACCTGGGGGAGGGGTTACTGCCCTTTGTGATGTCATGACGGGAAAATCTCCAAACGGCCTGTTTGAGCACACATTTTCTGAAAAGTGGAGCAGGCAGATTAATGGCAGGAAGTGTTCCTTTGTTCTTGCTAAGTCTTCATCGTTTAGGTCGCCTTTATGTTGCCTGAGGGTCAAAACCCAGGAATAAACATTGACCTGGACAGTCAGAGTCCGACCTCCTTCTTCGACATGTTTGTGTTTACTCTCAGACAGATCATCCGTTTGTTCACAAGTTCTTCCCCCATGTTTTCTGTTTGTCTTCTCGTTGAATGCTGCAGCACGTAAACCACAGAGAGATGGTGGTTCAGTTAAAGCTGTGCAGGGCAGGAAGTGTGTTCAGGCTGCAGTTCAGCGTCTGAGCGTAAGGGGGCAGTGTTGAGCTTAGTTTGTGATCCATGGTCTTACAGCCTGAATCAGCCCTTTGGATAAGCCTCAGTTCAGGCCCAACTGAAGGTGTTTGTTTGTTTCATGACATCAACAGGTAATGATGTCGTCTTCACCTTCACTCTCATGGCGTTACATTTACAGTTCTCACCCCCTCACTCTGAGTCCTCTCCATTATTGCAGGTCTACAGGATCCTGTTTGTGCATGTGTGTGTTCATGTTCATTAAACAGAGTGTAAGCTGAATTTCCCCTCGCAGGCTTAATAAAGTATAAGAATTATAAATGTAGGCAGCATTTCTGTTTTAGATTTATTCTTGGGCTTTTTATGCCTTTATGTCAGAGCTCGGACGGTAGATAGAGACAGAAACTGGGGAGAGAGAGAGAGTGGGGAAAGGAGCCATATGTCAGATTTTTACCCGGGCCGCCCTCTCTCTAGGGCTTAAGTCTCTGAGCACGGGGCGCGTGCACTTACCGCTATAGGCTACTGGCTCCGACACCATTTAGATAGATAGATAGATAGATAGATGTACTTTATTGATCCCAAACTGGGAAATTGTGGCGTTACAGCAGCAGGTTATCAAACACACAATGTTAGTAACTAAAAACAATATAATATTAAATACAAGGTGAATAAGCATTAGAATATAACAAAAAATAGGATTCAGAAGAAATATATACATCCAGGATTTAACTAAACATTACTACTAGTCTGGAATGTGAAAAATTTGATGCAACATTTGTAAGTCATGTTTAGCTGAATGTAAACATACTTTCCAGGAGGTAGATGAACATGTGTAATAAAAAAAAAAAAACAGTGATAACAGTATTAAAAGAGCAGTATTGATATAAAGAGCTGTCCAGAGCTGTGCAAATTCTGAGCTGTGCAATCAATTATGCCTATATTAAAGTGCAGGAGTGTAGACATATATCATCTGAAACTATTGACTATAATGAGGAGTAGGCAAGACAAATGAAGTGAACTTTAGTGCAGGGATAATTTGTAAACTTTACAAAAGCAGAACAGCTGTGCAATAAATGATACTGATATTAAAGTGCAGGAGTGTAGACATGTTATCATCTGAAACTATTGACTATATTGATGAGTAAACAAGACAGACGAAGTGAAATTGAGTGCAGGGATAATTTGTAAACTTTACATGAGCAGAACAGGTTACAGTATGAAGAGACAGAGATGATCATGAGGACAGTTCTCTGCTCGCAAGCGGTGAGCTGTTGTAAAGGGCTATGGCTTTAGGTAGGAAGGACTTCCTGTACCTGTCCTTGTGACAGCGGAGTTGGATCAGTCTGTTAGAGAAGCTGCTCCGCTGTCTGTCCAGTAGGTGGTGCAGAGGGTGATCAGGATTATCCATAATGGATAACAGTTTGTTCAGAGTCCTCCTCTCTGTCACCACTACAAAAGAGTCCAGCTTGCAGCCAATCACAGAGCAGGCTTTCTTAATGAGTTTGTCCAGTCTCTTAATGTCACCGGCTCCAGAACTGCTCCCCCAACAGACCACAGCAGAAAACAGTGCACTGGCAACAACAGACTGATAGAAGATCTCCAACATCTTGCTGCACACGTTGAAGGATCTCAGCTTCCTCAGAAAGTAGAGTCTGCTCATCCCCTTCTTGTACACAGCCTGAGTGTTGGCTTTCCAGTTCAGTCTGTTGTCCATGTTGACACCCAGGTACCTGTACTCCTCAACCACAGTCACATCCTCTCCCAGGATACACAGCGGCTGTGGCGCTGTCCTCTTCCTTCTAAAGTCAATCACCATCTCTCTGGTCTTGTCCAAGTTCAGAATCAGGTGATTTCTTCCTGTCCACTCCACAAAGTTGTCCACCAACGTCCTGTACTCCTGTTCCTGCCCATCACTAATACACCCTACCACTGCAGAATCATCCGAAAATTTCTGCAGATGGCATGACCTGGAGTTGTACTGAAAGTCAGAGGTGTACAAGGTGAAAAGGAAAGGAGACAGCACAGTCCCCTGTGGAGCTCCTGTACTACTCTCCACCATTCCAGACTGAACACTGCCAAGTCGGACAAACTGTGGTCTGTCTGTCAGGTAGTCGGTAATCCAGGAGGTGATGGACGAGTCCACACCCATCACCTGCAGCTTCTCTTCCAGCAGTTGTGGCTGGATGGTGTTGAATGCACTGGAGAAATCAAAGAAGGTGATTCTCACAGTGCAGCCATTTCCCTCCAGATGTGAGTGAGTACGCTGCAGCAGGTAGATGATGGCGTCGTCCACTCCCAGGTGTGGCTGGTAGGCAAACTGTAGAGGGTCAAGGGATGGTTTCACCTGTGGCCTGAGGTGGGTCAAGACAAGCCTCTCCAGCACCTTCATCACATGAGATGTAAGAGCAACTGGTCGATAGTCTTTGAGGTCAGATGGTGTCGTCTTCTTCGGGACCGGGACCAGGCAGGACGTTTTCCACAGCACCGGTATCCTCTCCTGACTCAGACTCAGGTTGAAGAGGTGTTGCAGAATCCCAGACAGCTGGCTGGCGCAGGTCTTCAGAACCCTTGGGCTAATGCCGTCAGGGCCTGGCGCCTTGCCAAGGTGTAGTTTCTCCAGCTGTCTCTTTACCTGGCCAGTTGTTAGAGTCAGGCGGGAGATGGTGCCGTTCACCTCAGGGGGGGAAGTGCCCTCCAGTGGTGCGGGGCCAGGGCCATAGTCCAAAGAGTTAACCATGGGGGGATGAGGGGGGGGGAGGGAGAAAGCACAACGGGAAACTGGGAGGTGTGAACGACAGGAGTGTTGTTGTTAGAGGTGTGAAGGGCAGGGTTGTTGTTAGAGGTGTGAGTGGCAGCTGAAGGTTGTGAACTAAACCGGTTGAAGAACAGGTTTAGCTCGTTCGCCCTCTCCATGTCACCTGACTGTAGTCTTTCTCTCCCCTTGAAACCAGTGATTTCTTTCATACCTGTCCACACATCCTTCACGTTGTTCTGCTGGAGTTTGGCCTCCAGCTTTCTCCTGTATGAGTCCTTGCACTCCCTCAGCTTCTCCCTCAGATCGTGCTGTATCCTCCTCAGCTCCTCCCTGTTTCCAGACCTGAAGGCTTGTTTCTTCTTGTTGAGAAGGGCTTTCAGGTCACTGGTTATCCAAGGTTTGTTATTTGAAAAGCAGTGTACAGTCCGGGCCGGTAGAGCAGTGTTTTCACAGAATTTAATGTATTCTGTGATGCAGTCGGTCATGTTGTTGATGTCCTCACCATGTGGCTCACAGAGTACATCCCAGTCTGTGGACTCAAAGCAGTCCTGCAGTGCCTCCTTACCCTCCTGTGTCCACCTCCTAACAGCCCTTGTGGTCACAGGCTGCCTTTGGACCAGGGGGATATACTCTGGTGTCAGAAGGACAAGGTTGTGATCTTTAATTTTTTTACAAGAAAGAAGAATGCATGATTTCGAAATGAAGACGTCCATGCTGCATACATTCTGATCCAGAATCGGCCTTTTATAAGGGTGCAATGTACCGGTAGACTATTTTTTTATTTAACCTTCATTTAACCAGGAAGCATGCATGTTGTCTGCAGGAGATGCAATCACATCAATTTAATGACTCAACAATGACAAGGTTGATTTTGTCATATTGATCTGCTCCAATGGAATTGTTTTAGTTTGGTTATTCCGGCTAAACGACGAAGCTAACAGATTATTTTTCTTGTCTTTCCATGTTCTCCTCCTCCTCCTCCTCCTCCTCCTCCTCCTCCTCCTCCTCCTCCTCCTCCTCCTCCTCCTCCTCCTCCTCCTCCTCACCAGGTAAGACATTTGCTTTATTTCCTATAAATGTCTGATTCTTTTATACTGCTCAGGACTTCTGCAGGTTCTCCGGTTTGGGGCAAACTTGGAGATAACTTGTGGTTTTGTTTTTTGACTTTATTTAGTTGTTTTTTTTAAAGCATGATAGTTGTGTTGGAGTTTTCTGCTTTGAAGCTTCACCCTCGCTCTGTGACTAAAAGGATATTCTTCCATGTTTATTCATTTCATAAGTCATGAACCAGAGCTCCCCCCTCGGCTGCCCCCTTCCCCGAGACATAATCTATCTCTGTGTGTCGCTTTGAGTCTTCTGAAAGTCACGCTGCGTCTCTGCTGTGACATCTGAAGCTTCCTCATCACTTCTTTAAGTAAACACGAGCTGCAGACACTTCCTGGGATAGACTGTGTGTTTCCTCTGTGGGTGTTTAATGTGTTTGAATTGTCTCAGAATGGACGGGGCTGATGGGAGGACGTCTTGATGGACGAACGCATGAATTCGACCCGTCAGTTTGTCTTCTCTTCTCGCTCCGTCCATCAGCGGAGCGCCTTCGTCCTCCTCTGCCTTTGTTTGTCTCTCCGTCACGGTTTCTTTTTGCTGCTCCTTCTTCTCTGTTTGGTATGCAAACATTGTGTGTATGCTGTGTGTGTGTGTGAGTGTGTGCGCGCGCGCTTGCCGATGTGTGTACAAATATAGTATGTGTGGAGATGGGTAACCATGACAACAGCAGCCTGAAGTGTGAGTGCTTGTGGCAGCAGAGCTCAGTGCCCTCTCTGCGTTTCTCTCTGCAGACACAGATACCTTGTCTCTCCTCTCTTCCTCTCATCGCTCCACTCTCTCCAAACATGTTCTTTCCATTTAGAAATCATGTGCAGCTCTTAGAAACTCTCCCATCAGTCACTGCTGTTTAGAAGTGATGCTCGCTCAAGGTCAGATTCAGCCTATGAAGATCGAGTTAGCTGTTGGTTTTGGTTTAAAATGCTCCTCCAGTGTGCAGAATCAATGACTCTCACAGTTTGATTAAAGATATCCTGTAGACACTTCTTGTCAAATGTATCGTCTGTGTGGTGACTGTGTGAGAAATCGGTTTTGTCGGTACGCTTGTCTGCCTCCGTAAATAGGCTACAAGTGAGCCACACTGAACAGTTCCAACCCTCTGTGTCATATACAGACACAAAGACTTACGAATCTCTATAAACAGATTCTAAAGATGCAGCATGTGTACTCTGAGGTATGACAAGTGTTCTGCTCTATGTTTGTAGTCGGAGTATCAATCAATCATTATTTGTATAGCGCCGATTCATAACAAGTTTTATCTTCTCAAAAGACCTTACTCATTGTTAAGAAAACTGGGAGAGGGGGAGATGGGATAAGATGCAGGAAGGATTTCTCCTTTGTATTCCTCACGTTCCTGTTGTCCACACTTCCTCGCTGCTGAGGTGGAGGTCGGAGCAGGCCGTGCATGAATGAGGACGGCGATGGTTGTGGTGACGACACAGTCCGATGGTGGAGGCTGGGCGTCAGGGGCGTCAGGTGGTAGTGGTGTCGGATCACCTCGCTGAAGGTTGGGAGAGCTCCGTCTACTCGAGAGCCCGGCCTCTGCTGGAGGCCTTGTCGAGTAGTATTGACCAATCATGTATCAGCAGGCTTTGGTGTATGCAGTAGAAGCAGTCGGTCCTGAGAGCATAAACAGGCAGGAAGACTCAGCAGACTCAGAGGGCAGAACAAACACCTAGCTGTGGGAGTGTCACCCACCTGGGGGAGGGGTTACTGCCCTTTGTGATGTCATGAAGGGAAAATCTCCAAACGGCCTGTTTGAGCACACACTTTCTGAAAAGTGGAGCAGGCAAAAGACGGAGAGGATGGACTTTTCTCATCATTGGGGAGTTTGTAAACAGACTAGAGACACATGTTAGAGTTAGAGAAACATGGAGAAGTGGATTTTGCAGAATATGTGACCTGTGATTTTAAAGGTACAGGTCCAGTGTATCAGCAGCTTCTTCATTTTTGTCCTCTAATAAACTTGTACTCATGTGCATTTCTATATTAAAAAAAACCTCCATTAGTATCTGTGCTCCCTGCAGCTCTGTTTGCTGCACGCTGTCACCATGTTGGCATGTTTGCCAGCACACAATAAGCGTGTGTAGTCGCACAGCAGGAACGCAGAAGCCTCACTCCTGCCTGCAGCTGCAACAGAGGCATCATGGGTGCATTTTCTTTTTCTGCAAAATGTCAGCTGAGTTGCTGAGTTTGAGCATCCCTCAGCTTCTGTCTGAGAGCGGCTACAAACTGACCCAGTTTGGCTCTGCTGCTGCTGCTGTCAATGTCAAGAGTGTGTGTGTAGGTGTGCGAGTCCGTGTAGGTGTGTATGTGGAAAAAAAGCAGGCAGGCAAGCACTTCCTGTTTAAACACCTCAAGAGAGCTGCAGAGACAGGCGGCTGCAGCAGGTAAACATCTGTCTCTCCTCTGTGTCCTGTGTTCCCAGCATGCATTGTGGTCATGGTGAGGTCTGGACGCGTCTTGACTTAATATTCGGCTGTTTAGTTCCTGTTTGATATTCATCCACGGTACGAGAACTGCAGGACACAGTGAGCTGAAACTAAAGATTTCTGTATTGGAGCTCTGAAGATTCAGGTTTTCATGGCTGTTGTCTTGATTGTGTGTCGACGTGCTACATCATGCATCCCATGAGTTTATCACATCACTGAAGTTTATGTTCTTCCAGCCTGCTGACACTGAAACAAGATGTTCGAGATATTTCTGGAGTCAGAAACTGGAAAGACTTTTGCAGAAATGTTTTATGACAAACGTTACCTCCAGCAGTGAACAGATATTCAGATGTATATCATTAGGTGGGATCAGAGCAGCTTGCAGTGTTGAACATGTTCATCCACCTTCCTGCGTGTCGGGATGTTCCAGCAGTGGGATGGTTCCTGGATTTTGAATGCAACACAGTTGTCTCGTACGGCTAGGACTTCCTCACTGTTTGGTTCTGGAGAAGAGGTCAGGCGTAAACCGGAACTAAAATGAAGCATGTTGCTTCACACCAGGTGTGGAGGGCTTATTTACCTGTACGACAAGGTGAGTGGTCAGCAGTGTAAAGATGGCGTCTGCATTATGATGGTCAGCAGTGTAAAGATGGCGTCTGCAGATGGATGGTCAGCAGTGTAAAGATGGCGTCTGCATCAGGATGGTCAGCAGTGTAAAGATGGCGTCTGTAGCAGGAGGGTCAGCAGTGTAAAGATGGCGTCTGCATTATGATGGTCAGCAGTGTAAAGATGGCGTCTGCAGAATGATGGTCAGCAGTGTAAAGATGGCGTCTGCATTATGATGGTCAGCAGTGTAAAGATGGCGTCTGTAGCAGGAGGGTCAGCAGTGTAAAGATGGCGTCTGCAGCTGGATGGTCAGCAGTGTAAAGATAGCGTCTGCAGCTAGATGGTCAGCAGAGTAAAGATGGCGTCTGTAGCAGGAGGGTCAGCAGTGTAAAGATGGCGTCTGTAGCAGGATGGTCAGCAGAGTAAAGATGGCGTCTGCAGCATGATGATCAGCAGTGTAAAGATGGCGTCTGCAGATGGATGGTCAGCAGTGTAAAGATGGCGTCTGCAGCTGGATGGTCAGCAGTGTAAAGATGGCGTCTGCAGCTGGATGGTCAGCAGTGTAAAGATAGCGTCTGCAGCTGGATGGTCAGCAGAGTAAAGATGGCGTCTGCAGCTGGATGGTCAGCAGTGTAAAGATGGCGTCTGCAGCTGGATGGTCAGCAGAGTAAAGATGGCGTCTGCAGCTGGATGGTCAGCAGTGTAAAGATAGCGTCTGTAGCATGATGGTCAGCAGTGTAAAGATGGCGTCTGTAGCATGATGGTCAGCAGTGTAAAGATGGTGTCTGCAGCTGGAAGTTCACGCTGTGAAGATACAAAACAAAGCTTGAGAAGAGCGTCATCTTCCTTTTGGGTAAATAAAGCAGAGATGGATCCAAAGTGACCTTCTGCCAGCCTGCGTCTTATCTCAGCGAGAGAATGATGTCATACATCACGCCGACACTCTTCAAGTCGTTCTTTTCGGAGCTCCTCTCTGAGAGATGTGTCTCTCATCCTCAGTAAGACACTCGTATATGTGATTATCTCCGCTGCATCTGCATTAGAAGCACGCTAGGACTTCTGTCTCTGTCAAAATCATCATCTTAATACATCACAGCTAATACAACATCACTTATTTGTGTTCATTGATTTACTTTCTCCTTTAGCTGCAGAAGAAGAGAAGCTAGTTTCCTCACATCTGTAGTGCAAGGCATTTCAAATCCAATGAATACACTTATCTGATCGTTCATGCCCAAATGATCATTGACTTTAAAGATGTTAAACAACCTTTAATGTACACATTCATCCCCATAAGTAAGCTACGGGTTTGATTTAGATCTTCAAAGGTTCTTGAGGCTAACAGGAACAGAGTCGAGAAAATACAACCAAAGTGACTCATAAATCTTAAGAAAAAGAACCCAACATAACGTAATGTAGCCGGCAATAAGGATAAAATCAAAGCCTGCAAGATGCTGAGTGATTTCAAACAGACAAGGGCACAGCAGTGTGATATAATCAAGGATGCTGGTGACGTCATTGCAGGGTACGATTAGCATTTGCAGCTGTGCATTCATCATAAAAAAATGGTTGATTTACAACCCGAAAGAAAGCAAACCTTAACTCTTTTTTAAATGATGTAACTGTGTGACTGTAGTGAAGCAACAGGACAAACATAACTAACTTTAGATACGCTGTAGGTGAGCAAACTATCACTACCGTGGCTGCTGCCCCGCTAACATGTCGACAGGACGGTACAAGACTTTCTCAGATCCTGTGAATCAGCTCCTGACAGAGATATTCACAAGTCTCTTTCTGCTAAGCTAACGTTAAACAACATCTTTCTGTCTAAGCCAGCTGTGTACAAACAAAAGAACGAACAGCTTGTATCTGTTGAGGAGAAATTCTCTGGATTAGAATGAACCACCCTGCCTTTATTTAGCTCAATATTTATGTGAGCATGCTGAGCAATCCTAAATCAAAGCCACCTGTGATGTTCATGACAACAGGTGCATGCTAACATGCTCATGATGGATCCTCCAGGGATGACTTCTGTTTTCAGAAACACTTAAATACAAACTGAAATGAAGACTTCCTCTCTGTGATGTGAGAAGTGTTTGCAGCAGCCTGACTGATGTGATGCTGTGCAGGTTGTTGCTCAGACTGATTTGTCGTGGCTTTAATGCAGAACTCCTCAGCGCCGTTGTCCTATCCAGGCGAGCAGAAGTGGTGATAAGAAGGAGCAGATAGCAGAGCGGAGAGTTCAACATTTTAACCTCTGAATGTGATAAAGACACACCTGAGAGAGTCTGTGCAGAAACTGTTTTACAAAAGTGGACTGAGAAAAGTGGAAAGAGGAGAGACAGACGTGGAGATGCAGAGGGATTCAGTAACGGCTCGTCATTCTCACACTGACAGCTGACGAGCACGCACACACACAGACACACACACTCACACAGAGCCAGCACCACCACAGAGCCAGGAGCGTGGAGTCTGTGTGTTCAACGCTCGCTGAGCCAGGAGCAGAGCTGCTGTTGGCTGATTCCCCTCACACTGCTGAATCACCTCTGTGACACAGAGTTAGAGAGGAACCTCCGTGCTGCCTCTCTCTCTCTCTCTCTCTCTGACTCTAAATCTGTTCATCTCCCTCCGTCCAAATTCAGTTTTTAATTCCTCACAGCTCCTCCGGCTCCAATTCCAACAGCTTCACCTTCAACTCCAATTGACACGGACATATCTTCTACTCTGCTGCTCTCCTGCTGAACGTCTGCTCGGCATGGGAGACGATTCAGACGAACCACTTCATTCAACTGTACGATTACACACTCATATGTGCAAAAGATTCAGCGTATAGAAGCCTGCCAGACTATAACACGGGCTCGACTCTCTTCTAAAAGCATAAAGTATCTACCTGAGGTGAACAGATGCTGACATTTGCACACTTAGATTAAGGAGAGAGAAATCATTAAAGCTCCTCTGAGAAACTTCGCTCTGTGTCAGCGTTACCTCTTCTCTCTCGGATGATCTCATCATCGACATGTAGAAGTCACATTTTCTGGAAAGAATCTGCTCCTGCTGTCTGTGAAGAGTCAAACGTTTCACTCTGTGAATCTTTGCTGTGGAAAATGTTTCTGCAGCATGCTGTCTTACACCGACCTGGTGACAGACGTTCAACATATCCATTCATCCATTCCATTATCTTCTGCTTACCTAAGCAAGTTGCCCCAGACTTCTCTCCCCAGCAACGTTTTCCATTTTCTCCTGGGGGATCCTGAGGTGTTCCCAGGCCAGAAGGGTTATATAATCCCTCCAGTGAACTCTGGGTCTACCCCGGGGTCGAAGGACAGCAGAGATTTATCTAACTGCAACACTTAACTTCACCACCTCCTCAGCGTCACTGATCCTCGTCTAAAGCAAACCTGATTCCTTTTTGTAAAATAAAAATGTACCAAAGAGTCAACAAAACGGGGACAAAATCCTAATCCCTCTACATCAGAATAATTCAGTACTTTATATAAGAGTGCAGAGGACTGTTATAGGCTGTAAACATGATATAAATCCTGAGTAATTAATCCATGTGTCAACAATAAGGCTCAGGCTGAAGACACAATCATCACGTTACACACTTCTGCATCCTGCCAACAAACCCAAACAAACCGTCATCCATCTAATTACAGCGAGAAACACCAGCACCTTAATCTGTCCTTTAGTCTGTGATGGAGGTCAGCACACACACACACACACACATGCACACACACGATGCTCACTGTGGAGGTAATCATTTTCCTCTCCTTCTCCTCCTTCATTATCTCATCCCCCTCTCCTCTCCTCCGTCGGTTCGTCCCTTCAGCTCGGGCCACGAATTCACCGCCTCAATTAGACGGGGGTTTAATGAACATGTCCAGCCAATATGATTACATAATTAACTCTGCGTCGGCTGAGGACAGGAGAGAGAGAGAGAGTGAGAGAGAGAGGCGCATGGGGACAGGCAGGAGCTGTTTTAGGTTAAAGAAAGAAAAGTCTGCATCTTGCTGACACGTCCAGAAAAAAAAGCTGCGGAACGACTCGATTCAAACACGTCAACATGAACTCTGACAGCTGCTGGTTGTTCAGAAATATGATGTAAAAGGATGTTATGACATTTCTCCCCTTAAGATCTCCCATCGGTTGCTCAACCTTCAATCCCAGGTACAAACTTTATCTAAATATAACACCAAGAAAGAAGTTTGAACTTTAAAGCTAACAGTCCTTGCTTAAAACTGCAATTGAGTAATGCATCGAGCCGTTTCTGGGCGGAGCTGGTGTGTTTCCTCCAGCCAATGACAGCGCAGCAGGTGAGTTTAGGAGTGGATACAATGCAGTGATTGGACGTGATTCAAACCGGCGAATATGACGGACGTGGACGTAGCAGCAAAGAAGAGAAAATATAATCACAGTGAGGAGAAACACCAAGCGGATAAAGCTCGTTCTAAAACGAGGGTGAACCTTGTGTTGGCTTTTACCCGTGGACGTGGAGTTGGTCTGCTTCCTGTTGGACAGGCAGGTGACTAACACCGACGGTTAGCTTTTGCTAGCGTGCGGTAGCTAGCACTGTAGGTACAAGCAGTAAACGTACACACTACGTCCTGCAGTGAGGGTGAGCTTCTGGAGGCGATGAGCCCAGGAGGAGAGGCCATGTTTGAATGTTGTGTTTACAAACTGCAACCAACATTTTTTTCTGACTCCACCTTCAACAAAATGAAAAGAAATGAAGCAAATATATGGTGATAAATTATTTTTGATCGATGAATCCGTTGATTGATTTATAGTTGCAGCTTTGTTGTGAGCTCAGACTGTGTGAAGTGAAAGTTTGATGTCAGTGGAGCACCGATCTGCCTTCAGCCGGCTTCATGATCCTGCAGGAGGTGACAGGGCAGCTGTAAAAGGCAGCAGGATGATGGACACGCTTAGTCATTTGGCCTGACATTTGTGTGTGTGGCTGTGTGTGTGTGTGCGCTTCTCAGAGTTGGTGACCTTATGTATGATTTGTGCCACGCACTCCTGATTCTGTGTGTGTGTGTGTGTGTGTGTGTGTGGGGCTCGGAGGAAGGTGAAGCTCTGCGATGATCCGTCAGTCTGGCGGTCACACTCTGCCACTCCGTCCTGCCGTATCAAACCATGTGTCATTTCACATCACGGCAGAAATGCAGCGAGGCCATGATGTCCCTGTGTGTCCTTGTGTGTGTGTTTTATTGTGTTGGGCTAGCTGAGTGCCCACTTGTTACTGGTCATGTGAAGGCCTTGCAGAGTGCCGGCGGTCTCTGAGCAGAAACACGACTCTGAGCTCTTCACTCATGTAGAAAAGATTTCCCGCCCCCCTCAGGAGGCTCAAAGAAACCAGCGAGTGCTCTAGTTTGAATAGGAGCCTGCAGCACACAGAAGCCCGGTTAGCTACTTCATGCTAACATTCAGGCTGAGGATATTGTACACAGCAGTCGTCGCATGTTCCAGGAAGCTGCAGAGCTCCTGGGAGTTTGTCAGTTTTCACAGTCACATGTCTGCAGGAATAAACTCAGAAAAAGTGCGAGCAGTCCACGAGCTAAAAGAGAGACAGCTTTGTTTGACTCTGAAAGGATTTCCAGAGCCTCCGGATCTTAACATAGAAGAGCTCGTTATCCTTCTGTAGACCAAAAGTGCTTCAATAAATCCCTCTAATGCAGAAATACTGGTAGTTACACACGGAAAAATCCAACATTTTAAACAATCACACAAAAACTGGTGACACTGAAGAAAATATGTCTTGTCATTGTTCATCTGAGATCAGTTTTTGTGCTTTGACTTTAAACTTTTCATTTTTCTCGGTGTGTCAGCAGTTACTCGCTGCTGCTGGAGCCCAATGATAAGGCTTTTTCTATTTCAGTAAGTACTGGAAACTACGGTGGCTGACGAGGACAATCATTCTGCAACAGCCTAAACAATTCCCTCAAGAAGAAACGAAATATGATGCAAATTAAAGATCGTTCTGCAAAAAGATGCAACAGCTTGTCGAGCCTCGTCATCCTCGCTGCCAGTGTCCAAGTCTGACTGAGGTCTGAAATCTATCGTTACTTAGCCGTCGTCAAAATGTTCCACTTTCCCGTCTCTACCATAAAGTCTTTGCCTCATCTGCCTCAAAAGTGTTCTTCTACGCGCCCCCTACAGGCCTGTAGCACTTTGTCATAGCTGTATTTGCAGCTTTTTCTTTTACGTTTTTGCAGCTAAATTAAGTTCTACGTGCATTTGTTTTGACTTTTTGCAACACATTCTTTCCTTTACAGCACATTTCTGTTGTTGCATTTGTTTTTTGACTTTTGGAAGTTTTATATCGTCTTCTCTGAATTTGCAGCCGGTTTCTTCTTGTGGGAATTGTTTGGTTCTGTTTCAAATTGATTACCCTCGTCAGCCACCGTAGATTCCAGTAGTTATTGAAATATCCTTCTGATTGGGCTGCAGTAATGCTGGAGTGCCGCTGACACACAGAGAAAGATGAAAAGTTTAAAGTAAATGCAAAAAAACTGATCTTAGATTACATTTACAAGTGACAAATACTAAGACAAGACATCGCAGTCATGGCATCCATTTGCTTCCCATCTCTTAAAAGCCCTCATTCAGTCAGATCAGGAAAGTTTCAACACAAATTCTCAACACAAGTTTTATAAGTTTGCCACTTTTCTTCCTAAAAGCGAGCGGCTCTGTGGCCTGCTGATTTAAAGCCAGAAGCTGTTTATTTATCTCTTAAGGGAAATGTGTGCTGAAAAGAAACCCAATTCACAGAGAGTGTAATGTGGTGAAAAGCTATAAATTGGGCAGCACTCTGCTTTAAAGTGCCGTGTAAGACTAAAGACTTCCCTGTAAAGCGGTAGCAGCCGCTTCTTAAGAAGTTGCGTCACATTAATAGAATTAATTTGCGGCCTGTAGAGTTTGCAGACATGGGAGGTGTTTGTGAATTTCTCAGCGGACTCAGACGTGTCATGTGCAGATGAATGTGGGGCTCAGATCCCTCTCTCCCTGAAGCAGGCGGGTTTAAAAATACCACCGACACAAACCTCCCAGGATGCTACTGGAGAGCAGAGGCTGGGAATTTAAAGTGGGAAGGGAGCAAAATGAGGGAAAATGATTTCTTAAGGGCAACACTAATAAATACAAAGCACAGTGAGATGTTACATTACAGGAAGAGAGGAGAGAAGAATTATTACAAATAAAGTTTACACACATTTGAAGTACATGATCTGTACACCTCAATAACCAGGAGAATGGCTTCTTTTTTTTACAGGCATTTGATCTGACACCTAGTGTTTAAAATGGGTACTGCAGTCCACATTCTAAACATTATAGAGAGCTGTCTCCCCCCCCCCCCCCCTCCTCTCTAGAGTGGATGCTCACGCAGGTCACCATGTGGTGGACACTGAAGCTTCAGTGTTTATCCAGCTCTGCATCGGTCTGTAAACCTTTCTGCGTTCTAACCTCTCTCCATTTTTCAAAAGCATCTCCAATATTGATCCTAGTTTGAGCACGTTTCTGCTCGTGGAGCTTATTAGAAACATGCAGAGGCTTTTTAGGTCGGGTACAATCACTTCTATCTGAACCAGTTCTCTTGCCCGCTTCCATCGCTGCAACACCTGTTGGTTTGACCTGATAACTGCTCTCATATCTGGCAAACCGAGGGGCGTCCAAAACGGCCGTGTGGGGGTGCCTTAAAACCGCCTACCTTCTCTGGTCCAAACAAATCCAGACCATTCAGGACCAGAATCTAAAGTTAGAAGGAGGACATACTGGCTGCTGCATTGTTGTCAGAGAAGCCAGCACTTCAACATAGCATGTTTCCTTAATGTCTGAACATAGAGGAAGGTCAACATCAAGTACTCCTTGTTTAGAGGAGAGAGGCATTTGCTCTCAGAGCATCAGCGCTGATATTTATACGACATTAACAGGAAACAGGAAGTGACCAGTGATCTCCTTCTGAGGTGACACACTTTATAAACACATCCATCCCTCCTGGTTCTCCTCCCTCTGGAGTCTCATGGC
Source organism: Tautogolabrus adspersus (assembly GCA_020745685.1). NCBI lineage: Eukaryota > Metazoa > Chordata > Actinopteri > Labriformes > Labridae > Tautogolabrus > Tautogolabrus adspersus. The sequence goes on from CM036555.1 coordinate 1,263,564, forward strand.
TGTTTTTTTTATTCACAAACGACTGATGCCGCCATGTCTCTGGAGAGGACAGATGGAGTCTTCTGTATGGAGTACAGTTTGTTTATTTATTGTCGTTAAATGTCACACATGAATGGAGACTCGCTTAAGAACATTTTGGACTGAATGCAAAAACAAACACAAAGACATGAGATGCATTGCTGCATGGAAAGCTCAATGATTGCACCTATTTACATTTTCTTCCATAAATGTCAAATATTAGTGGTAAGGATATGAAATCACTTCCCTGGTTCAATGGCTGGAGACACATTTCATGGCACTGATAGTGACTCCTCGTGCCCCGCAGTGATGTCGAGTCTCTGCATTCATTTCGTGGCAGGAGATTTAAAAAATGCATCTTCCCTCTACATTATCAAAAACAGAAAGTGACACATCACTGTGCAGCTCACACATCATCCTTAACTAATCACAAACGAGTGGAAGGATTCATTCTGCAGACAGCGTTCAGCCTGCAGCATCTTCATCATCATCATCACACTCACTGCTTCATTATCAGCGTCTTTATAGGAATATAATCCTCATCTCGTTCTGTCTTTACCTCCTCTCTCTCTCTCTCTCTCTCTCTCTCTCTCTCTCTGCCAAACCGCTGCTCTCAGTCCAGCTCGCATCATCAAAACGCCGCCATGAATCCTTTTGAACACACCAGCGGATTCTGCCTTTGTTGCCAGGCAACACAAAAGGACGTGTCAGAGGTTGCTGTTGTTTTTTTTCCCCACACAGCTGTGAGGATGAGTGTCGCTAAGGCGAACTTGTTGGCCGCCAATTAGACATCATCAGTTTACAGCACTCGTCATGACAGGGGCGGGATTTAACTGACAGGTGATTCAGGGGCAAAATACCTCCTACCCCAGTCTGGTTACTTTTCTCAAAAACAACCCACTAACAGTACACAACTGAAAAGGAAGCTGTTATTGTCCAATCACCATGGGTTATTTAACTAAGCTGCGTTTTCAAACATTTTAAATGTCCGTTTCTTTAAGTTGAATTCATCTTGTTGTCCCGATAAAGATCCTTTAACTCATCAAACAGAGTACTACTCAGCCTTTAAGGACCTGATCTGGATTTATCCTGTGAATCCATGAAGCCTTTGTCAAATCTGACATAATAATCCAGACCACTTCAAAGCGAGGTCATCAGGGTTACTGCAGCTCACGCTTGTTCTGCGGTTCATTGTTCTGTGTACTTGGGAAAAATGACGACCTCAGACATGGAAAGCTGCAGATAACCCGTCATTCAACTCTGTTTTCCAAGTCACAGAGTCCGCTCAAATCCATCCAGCTTGAGTTTGCCAACAAGCACGCAAGACTTTGTGACCTTCTGACCCCTCTTATACTTCCTGTAGTGTTTGTGTTTGTGTTGTGAAACGTGCTGCCACATCTCTGTAGAAGCTTTATTCACCAAGTTTAGTCGAGATCGAGAAATCTCTTGTAGAGATTGCAGTACCAGCCGGTCTTTTATTGGGTCTTTAAAGAGGTTTACATCCCTGAAAGTCTGAGTATAGAAGATGTTTAAGTTCAGAGACTTGACATGCAAACATCGGTTTGCTGTGGGTATAAATACTTCCTGAGAAAATGCATTAAGATTGGAAGTTATAGATTGCGGGCGCATCATTGTTGCTGAAATTCTTATCAAAAGGTCTGCAGAAGAAAATCATAGCGTGCACTTTAAAGCATCATTATAATAACCAGTTAGGAGGGTCCAAGCGGCAACCTCAACAATGAAGCCGATGCAGAAGTGTAAAATCCTGCAGTTCCTCGGGTGTCCACTAGAGGCTGGCTGCAGAAGCACAGGAAGTCACATACACACCCATTCTAAAAAGCATGTTTTTACAGCAGACATTAACATGTTTACAGCCTGGTTCAAAAAACCAAATAGGTCTGATTAGCTCATGTCTCGATCAGCACACACTGTACGGGGGGTGAATGTTTTGATGACTCATCAGTTTTGATTTGATGAAGGATAAGAGTTATTCACAATAAGGCGTGCAGCTGACCTGATTGACAGGTGGGCGCGGTGTAACGGTTTGTCAGGAGGCTTAAAACCCGCCTCAGCTCCAGCTCTCAGCCTGTCGTTAGGTTGACTGAAAGTTAGGCTGAGACAGCATTTCCAGCATGGAGACCGCCATCAATGGGCCTCCAGCGCCCCCTGCAGGAACAGACGGGTGACGTCTTTCAGGCTTCGATGTTATATAGCCCATTACAGAGATAAGTACATTTCTAGTAAACCCTGCTGTGCTGAAAGGGAGAGGGAGGATGTTGCACACTTTGTTGATAAATGCAGATGGAATATGGCTACTGTTAAAATTTAGCACGAGTGACAGAAAGATGCTTGTTGACATCGATATTCCAACCTTTATTTCCATCTACAAAGCCAACACAAGCTCCAAAGTCCCTTCTGTCACTCACTGTTGTGAAGATATCTCCAGTCTTCATCCTGATCATCATGCAGGAGACTCAGAGAGGACGTGCATGCACTCTGTGGATGCATGCACACATATTAAATCCAGCTGATTGTTTACCTTCAGCCTCACGCTGCTACACATGCTGGCCTTTTTACCCTCTCTCTCTCTCTCTCTCTCTCTTGTCAGATGCTGAAGTGCAGCTTTGTTTTTTAAGTTTCTTTCGGCATCTCCTTGTTTTTGTTCTGCAAACTTTGCAACTGACAGCAATCAGGTCCTTCTGTTTTCTCTGAGTCACCATGAAGATCGGTGAATGTAGCGTGTGGTATTCAAGGTGCTCTACTGTTCATTAAAATCATCATAAACCGTGAATGTCTCATTTAAACTAGCATGTATTTGTCAACATGTGCAGCGACACCTGGCTAGTTGGACTCAGTTTGGTGTCTTGGCTGTTGACGAGCTTCTACAAGAGGTTCTACCTGATAGTCTCGCCTTAGTGCACCTACAGTAAAGGTGCAGAGTTACAGTAACAGCAAACCTTCTGCAATCCATTACAGAAAAGAAGTAAAGTGGAGTGCCCTTGTTAGAAAACACTTTGCACACAGGTAACTTTGGCTGCTCTCTCTCTCTCCCACACATCGATAAGCACAGAGGACATTTCCCCTGTTGTCTTGGTAACATGAATTAAACGTGACAGGCCCGAGATACACTTAATGTGTGTGAAGAGCGCAGCAAAGTGGCTAACAGCCGCACACTAGTGGGTCGAGTGAACTCCCTCCTCCCTGCTCCCCGTGTGCCGTTGGAGATGAAGCGTGTGTGAGGACGGCTGCAGGCCGGGGCTGCAGGTGTGCTGGGCTGCTCCTTGTTAACAGACTGTATGAATGCTTCTGGATTGAATGTGTGTGCCAAAAGTTTTTGAGCAAAATTAACAAGCTGGACTGTTGTTGTTGGCTGGATTCATTTCTGCAGACACAAGCATTTGCCAGCTAGACGGACGTGAATCCAATGTTTGAGCAAACTTGAAAATACTCAATTTCTGTTTGTTATTTCCCTTCAGACATCTTTGCATCCTTTAAAGTCCAGGTACGACTCAGGCAGGGGGTGCTAACTCAGTTCAAATCAATGCATTCTGTCTCTTAATGCACTACCCCCAACATCTTCTGTGTAGTCAGTCTGTGCACAGTACTCCACATATCGAGCACGCTTCCTGACTCAAAATAGACTGTTTTTTAAATAAAGCATTGAAATCTGAGAGGGGCGTGGTCAGACACAGCTCATTTACATTTAAAGCTACAGACACAGAAACAGCCTGTTCTGAGCAGGGCTGACATAGAGGGGTTTATAGGCATGATCAAATACAGGATCAGAGTGGATTTAGAACAAGACACTTCACACACATGTTTTGAGGAGCTCTGAGACTTATTTACACTGAAGAGGAGGAGGATATGTGACCTTTAAGATTTAATACTGGAAAAAAGATGTTTAACAGACTAAAAATTGACCTTTTTTAAATAAAGTCATGTTTGACTGATAAAGAATCAGAAATACTTCATTAATCAACAGGGGGAATTTGGCCGTTAGTTGCTCTTAAATACAATAAAGCAGTATTAACAGTGGGATATTACAGGATTATTGCACAGGTTGTTTCGGTATTGCACGTTGCGTAGATCTACCTGCCAGATCTGTCCTGGGTCTGTCCCTTTGTGGTCGGAGCTTTATTAACCGATTACCCGTCAGCAGACTTTGGTGTATGCAGGAGAAACGGTCCGTGTGGAACATTGTCCGCTCTATTGACATCCTGGTTCCCTTCAGCATTAATCTGGTGGAGGTTTAAGTGTCTCTCTAAACAGATATCTGCATGTGAGAGCAGCTAACAACGTGTTCTCGATCAAACATGAACTCTTCAGTGAACCATCTGCTCGTGTCACCAAGATAATCAACGTTAACATTTCCTGACGTCCATAAATGCATCATTATTGATTACCTAATGCAGGAGTTGTTCTCTGGCCGGAGTAATTATAGTTGTTCCCAAAGAAAGTCGGTCGGGGGGTAATTAATGTCATCATTTTCAGAACCAGTGTCATTTCCACCATCCTGTGAGCATGGACAATAAAAACCCTGTTAGCAGGCTGCAGCTCCACTAAGAGTGTGTCTGTGTGTGTACGCTCGTTTCCCCATGCCATATCTGTCACCCACACACAAACACACATGTCCCCCCCCCCCCCGCCCCCTCCGCTCTTCATTCAAACACCAATATCTCAGCTAATGTGTTTCCACTCTCGGTGTCCCCTCCACCTGCCATTTCCTCCCACTGCCGAGCACTGCAGGCTCTCTTCTTAATGCACCGCATGTACTCCATCCACCGTAGCTCTGCAGACTAAGTGCATGGTACACTTTCAAGTACCAAACTCATCACATCAGACCACCCTCTGAGCCCGCGAGTGCATTTTTTATCGATGGAACGGCTCCTCAAGAGTGTCCCTTTTACCGCCGTCTCTGACAAATGGAAGCAGGAAAAACGCGGCTTCCCTTGTCCCGAAAATACGACTATTTCTGTCCCTGAACAGAGCAGTATAAGGTTTGTGTTTACCTGCTCTCACTTTCTGCCTCCTTCAGTGGATTGGCGATACATTTCATAAGCTCGGGTTGGATGTGCTCAGGAATTGTTGCAGCGAGCTACGTCCCAACGGTGCCAGTGAGGCTAACTCCCAAAACTTTCTGCATTAGAGATGTGAAGGATAAAGACGAAAAGAAGAAAACAGCCCCACATCAAAGATGTTACAGTGAGAAGCAAACGAGAAGGGAGAGTTTTACAAACATTAAAGAGAAACTTGAAGTTTGACCTTCATGTGCTGAGACAAGGACGCTTCTCTCCTGACCGGTCCTCCAATGAACCATCCAGATTTCCTTAAAGCTCTTTATTTAAGAACAGATAAAAGTCACCCGATGCAATACATATTTCCATGGGAGCTCCTGAGCTCTCATGCCTGCAGGTTCCTGGTGGGGACGGCCTGCTACTATGCACCCCCCCGCCCCCCTTCTGTGTGTCAGTGTGTTAGAAGCCCAGGAGGTCTTGTCCTGGCAGCAGAGGCCGGGCTCTCGAGTAGACGGCGCTCCACCAACCTTCAATGAGGTGATTGGGCACTACTACCACCTGACGTCCCTGACGCCCAGCCTCCCCCTTCGGACCCTGTCGTCCCCTCAACCAATGCCGTCCTCATTCATGCACGGCCTGCTTCAACCTCCACCTCAGCGTCGAGGAAGTGTGGACAACAGGAACGTGAGGAATACAAAGGAGAAATCCTTCCTGCATCATATCCCATCTCCCATTGTTCTTAATGAGAAAGGTCTTCTACCTGCTCTTTTGTAAAGTGTCTCTAGATAACACTTGTTATGAATTGGCGCTACACAAATACTGATTGATTGATTGAAAATATTCTCCTTTTCAAACCAGAGGCGTCTCCTGATCCCCCCTGTTGACCCTCTGCTCAGTGACCAAAACAGATCCTCTCTTTAATTAGCATGGACAATCCTCCGGGATACCTTTATCATTAGTGTTCCTTCGTTTTGCTCGTCATGCTCTTGAGATGTTTAGCATTCGGTGAATTGCAGGACGTTATTTTTCTCAAGTGTCTGTATCTCATTCAGTACACCCCAAAATGGTTTCCTCTGCATGCACGGCCCGGTCTCGCTTTTCATGATCTCATTAAAACTCCGGAAATTAACACCCCAGGACGCCATTTAAAAAAGCGATTGAATCATTTTTTGCTCAGTGACTCTTTAATGAGAGAGCATCGCTAACGTTTATGTGCCTTAACCAAACAATCCAAACATTTTTATGGTCAACTCACTTTCTGTAAGTGTGACTCTTCAGCAGACGATTGTGCAGTTTGTGTGAGTAGATGCATGGACGCGGGCTTAAAGAAGATCTATGATGCTGATTCATCTATACGTACATATCATGTTACGATGGTGGATGTCCAAACTAAACCTCGGGAAAGGTTGTTGGCGTAATTCCCTGGACGTGGTTTCCTGCTGCTCTGAACGAGACGTTACGAGAACTCCACGAGACTTGGCGAGAACATGACGTCAGGTTCTGTCGACGTGTCAGAGCAAAGCATGGATCGAAGTCGTAAGACACGCCCACCCCAGCAGCAAGAGTCCATCAGTATTAAGCGATCCTTTCAGACACATTTGTTGAACTTGATTTACACTCTGTAGTCGAAGCAGCGGGAGCAATGTGGTGTAATGTATCTTGCCAAAGGACACATCAACATGTGACCGGGGATCGAACCCAACACCACTTACTCTACGACTGATCCACATCCGCCCCATGGTCTCAATCTCTAGTTTCAAGTCTTCACTGCAGCGTGATGTTCATTTAGTAAATGATGGTCATGTTGAGGGCTGCAGTGTGGTGCAGTGGTTTGTGCTGTTGCCTCACAGCGAGAAGGTTCCTGGTTTGAATCCCCGTCTGACAGGAGCCTCTCTGTGTGGAGTTTGCATGTTCTCCTCGTGCATGCGTGGGTTCCAAAGACATGCTCGTTAGGTTAGTTGACTGCTGTTGCTTTAATAATCTCTGATGTATCAGTGCAGGGCTCCAAATGAAGCACAGTGCATATCAGATGATATAACAGTTCTCGTATGGCGTTGCTTTTATCACACTCTCAGTTTCCTCTGAATGTTACATTGAGCAGCAAAAGCCTGTGAAACTGTATCAAAGTGCAGAACGCTGCAACAAAAGTCCCTTTAGAGAGAGTGAATGTGCAGCCTTCATCCCTCTGTGATCGAACAGCGTCTGTGTGGAGGCGGCGGGTTACCTCTTTGAATTGTTTGTAAGGTTCCAGCTCGGAGCTAACAGTGTACATGTTTAATGAGTCTTTGAATTCTAACAGCTTCTCACCTATGACATGTGTTCTGCAAATTGCAAAGTGACGGATAAATGGCCCGGCGTAAAGGAGCGGACTGCTGCAGCTGTGAGGATCACAGGAGACATTCATTTCTCTGCTGAATGAAGGGAACAACCGCAGGCTCTTAGGCAGGACAGCCATCGGGAGGAACGCCATCAGAGCGTAGTCATGTGACAGGAACGAGCTTCTCTCCTGCTGCAAACTTAAAGGAGATATGTGGAAGAAGAGAAGTGCACACAAACTGCTGCGGCTGGTTTAGCTCTTCAGTCGTGAGCAGAAGCTCGACAGCAAAGCAAAAACACAGAAATCTTCACACCTGAGCTTCAGCTTTAATCTCCCATAATCCTCTTTGTGTGTGGATGAGTGTTGATGATGTTAAACATGGCGGAGTGGAGAAGTTGACTCCAGGCAGCTTGTAATTAGTGTGGACTCTTATTACACTAAATCTTGTTTTGGACTGTAGTACGACATCCTCCCGTGTTTGAACAGCAGCTCTGTACACGTTCACTTTGATCAGTTCTGCAGTTGAACGCTCGAGCTGTACAAACTCAGCCGTCCTCGTGACGTCTGTCAGTCGGTTATTTATTCACGCTAACACTTATTGCACTTGTTTGTTTTCATGGATGTCATGAATTCAGCTCCAGCAGCTGACTAAGACATTTTTCATACCCCTGTTGTGGTCGTTTTAAGTGCAAGGGCCTGATCACACAGAGACGCATTGGACTAGGCGTGGCCTCTCCAACAACACCTGAACGCAACTGCAGCGTGGAGCACCTGTGGAGACGGGCTGCGAGCCAAACAGGTTTGAATTAAATAAGGGGGCTCCTGTCCTGTCGTTGCTTTGCTCCAAGGCGAGGAGGGACAATGTCATAAAAAGCGTCTTAAGCTGTTTCCTTCACTTGTTTCATTCACATGTTTCCTTCTCTTGTTTCCTTCATGTTTCCTTCACATGTTTCCTTCATGTTTCATTCACATGTTTCCTTCTCTTGTTTCCTTCATGTTTCCTTCACATGTTTCCTTCATGTTTCCTTCACATGTTTCCTTCACATGTTTCCTTCATGTTTCCTTCACATGTTTCCTTCACATGTTTCCTTCATGTTTCCTTCACATGTTTCCTTCTCTTGTTTCCTTCACGTTTCCTTCACATGTTTCCTTCATGTTTCCTTCACATGTTTCCTTCTCTTGTTTCCTTCACGTTTCCTTCACATGTTTCCTTCATGTTTCCTTCACATGTTTCCTTCTCTTGTTTCCTTCACGTTTCCTTCACATGTTTCCTTCATGTTTCCTTCACATGTTTCCTTCACATGTTTCCTTCATGTTTCCTTCACATGTTTCCTTCACATGTTTCCTTCATGTTTCCTTCACATCTTTCCTTCACATGTTTCCTTCTCTTGTTTCCTTCACGTTTCCTTCACATGTTTCCTTTCCTTGTTTCCTACTCGTTTCCTTCACTTGTTTCCTTCACATGTTTCCTTCATGTTTCCTTCACGTTTCTTCACGTTTCCTTCACATGTTTCCTTTCCTTGTTTCCTTCACGTTTCCTTCACTTGTTTCCTTCACATGTTTCCTTCACGTTTCCTTCACGTTTCTTCACGTTTCCTTCTGATTAGTTTTTGCAGGACGTCATTTCTTTCTGCAAACACTGATAGCGCTGCTGAGATCAAAAAGGACAAAGACTCGTCGTGATGTGATGAATGTAGTTGCTGTTTTCCGTCTTATTTCTAACTCAGGTTTTGGTCGCCACCACAGAAACATTGTACACCATAAATACTTCTAAAAACAGCTGGACATGATGTTTTATTAACGCTGATTAAAGCCACTTTAATCAGCCGCTCCAGCAGCGTGAGCTCACACTGAAATGTAGTTATTTTATTTTTTACAGGAAAAAGTTGATTCCATAATTAAGGTTACAGAAATGAATCCTTTTCTCTTCTTGTTATGTTCGTTGAGCACCTCTCGTTTCCTCAGAGCATCAAACTCTGATTGCTGCTCGATGTTTTCAGTATTACTTCCATGCACACGTGACTCCTGCTCTCCCACGCAGGATGATTTAGAGTCCATAAAAATGAACGAGTTATTGAACACACAGGAAGCACGCAGCACTGTCAGAATCATGAAGTCCATATATGACAACTTTGGAAGACAAATTGTTGCGTGCAGTTTTAACACAGACATACAGTCCTGGCGAATCAGCTCACCAGACCGTCACGTCCTTTCTCAGCTGAATGATTTTGAAGCTCTGGCCCTTTCTGAAAAGCCAGAGTTCAGTATGGAGTGCAGACTTTTCAGTAGACTGAACCCTCATTGTCAGTCAGCGGGCATTTTTTGGGTCCACCTCAGCAGACTGAACATTTCAGCGTGGAAACTAACTTCTGGGTTTTGTGCAGTATGGATCGGATGCATCCTTTCAGGAAATGACTTGTATTTTAATACCCACAATGCTGTGCGACATTGAATGTAAAACGTCCGGTTCAGGTAACGCGCCTTTCAAATGTTAAGTTGTTAAATTGTTTTCATGCAATGTGAAGTTTTGTATAATTTACTGAGCCATCGAGCAGATCACATCTGAGCTGGAGTGTCAATAACATGAGGCGGGCTAATGACGCCACTTCCACACTGAATGAATCAGACGAAGTAGGAACAAATATCGGCCTACTGAATGCGCTGACTGAACAGTAGGTCCTAACAGGATACAGCACAGAGAGAAGGGACTGTCTGTCAGATTGTGGAGGCACTTTGCAATTCGGAAACCAATCTATGTCTGCTGCTCAAGCTGCAGGAAACATGGCGACTTCTTCTGGAATATCAGAAGGTACAAGAAAGACAACATGTCAATCAGGGCCGTCAGACGAGTTTTTAATCACATTATTTTGCACTTCAAAACAGTTTATGTTAGGCTTTTATTTTGAATGTTTGTACTGTCTTAAGTTAAGGGTTCTTTACTTCCTGTTTGGTTACAAACCTGCGTTTATTTTGAAGTAAAATAAGGAACTTCCAGTATAGATCAAAGGTTATTACATTAAATAAACCTTAAAAAAAGAGACTCGTGACGGAATCGAAAAGTAAAAACAAAAAAGCGGAAACAAAGTTTATTTTAAAAGTTTAAACAGCACGTGATAAACATGATTATAAAATGATCAGGTTCATTTTTGGACCTTAATTGTGATCAACACGTTAATGCTTACAGCCCTAATGTCATGTGGTAACAGGACGTCCTGCTGCCACCAGGTGGCCTAAAAACTCAGGTTTAGGTTTGGTGAATTATTGTGTCAAATCTATCCTGTGTAAATGTGTCTCTGAGTCATGACTGTCTACAATGAGTGTGAAGCTCGAGTCCCGCTGGCTGTGTTGTTGTCAGAGCCGTGTTTACATGGACGGGACGGCCGGCTCCTCCCCTTGTGTATAAAAGCTGTTTTAGTCAAGGACTAGAGAGAGAAGAAGAAGAACATACTCACTGATTATTTGGATGTCACGTAAGAGTTTTTAGATCACGCTCATTCTGTGTCAGTTTACATGCAATGGGAAGCTACGAGCTAACTAAAGAGAGCTAACATTAGCATGCTAACACAACAATGCAGGACACAGGTGATTGCAGCTCGAGCAAAGGACAATTTTCTCTGAAGCTTTTGCTTGACTCCTTCATGAGGGGAGGGGGGTTGGAGGTGTGTCGCTGGAGGAGAGCGGAGGCTTCAGTATGGAGGAGGTGTGGCCTTACAGCAGTTTGTTTTGGTTTCATGTAGGGATGTTAACAATTATTGGATTATTGATTAATTGGTCATTAAGAATTTGCTCGACCTAGAAAAAATTACTCGATTTACTGATTTGAAGTGTCAAGAACGTGTCTCATTTCATCCTCCTTTTATCAGTGCAATGGTGTATTTACAAAATGTTGCAACGATGCTGGACCCTCGACACAAACATCTGAGTTTTTTAACAAACGCACAATCAAAGCTGGTTAAGTTGGGAGAATCGGTGCAGGTGGCCATCCCGAACCCACAGGCTAACGGTGCTGGGCACGACAGAGACACACCGTTACTCGCGCCGGGAGCTGCAGCCGTGCATCAGCTCTGGGCAATGGCTTTTCTTTTGGGGGAGCAGTAAGCAACAGTTCCAGCCACTAAACGCATAGATACGGAGGTGGATAACATTTACACGCTAAACGTTTAGAGAAACACTAAACGCACAGAGCAACAGCGGTTACAAGAGGGATGTACGAACAGTGGAGCTTATCGCTCCCTCTCTCTCTGCTGATGTGAATCTGCACTCTTTGTTTGCTCATATATTTCGCTACGTCTTATCTCTCCGCAGGAGGCGAGAGGGAATTTCTTTAAAAACCTGATTCATTTGCGGGGGGCATGGTGCTGACGGCGCGCACGGTCCCTGCGACCCTCAAGTTGTTTTATACTGATTGCGGTCAGAGCGGCCCGAAGATCGGAACTCAGTGGTCCTGTGGAGCCGTGAGGTCCTCGCGTGCGTCTGCACTCTCTCCCCCGCTCTCTCTCCCCCGCTCTCTCTTGAGCACGCAGCAATTTTATGAATAAATGACAATTTTAATAATAACAGGTCGGAAATATATGCCACTTAGGCGGCCCAGGTATCGTCTATGTGTGGGAAACACTGTGTTTATTTAACAAGCCGGACGCCGCGAGCTCTAAAAGTGTAATTTGGTATTCAGTTTATTTTATATTTGATTTGATATGTCATCATAGGACAGAACGTAATGTTTTACACATGCAATGTTGTCAGAGAATGTGTCGCTGTGGGAAAAAAGACAGCTACAGTTATAATGTGGTTGCATAGCGAAGATTTTTTTTGAGCGCGTGCGCTATTCAATGAACGTTATAAAGTCGGCCTTAACATTTTAAACATGTAGAGAGCAGACATATCAATGTTTCATTATGCAATTCTGTTAGAAATGATGCTGCTGAGCAAATAAAGCTTTGATTGAGGAAGAAAAAAACGCATTTGGTATTGTTAGTTTAAGCAAAACGTTCATGTTTTTAATTTGACCAGTCGGCGAGTAAGTCAAATGCTTAGAATTTGCAACCCTAGTTTCATGCTGGCGCTCAAGGGCGACATCTACTGGATCAAAAAGTCACACATTCTTCCTTTAATAAAAACATGTTGCTGTCAGTACAGAGTTTAGGAGGAATAGTTTCTACAGCCTCAAATCGTCAAAGTCAAGGAGAGATGGACCCTTTGAGGTTTTTCTTCCTTTACCACCATCCTGCAAATACAGATACTTTCATTGTTTTTATGCTTCTAAATATTCAGAATGAAGATACAAATGTAATGCAATAATGGTCTTCTGCAAAGGTGTGTGTGTAATATATGAAATTGCATCATTAATCTTGAGAGACAGTGTTGCATGTTTTAGGATGAAGCAAAGAAGGGCTGAGATATTAGTAATCCAAGGAGATGTGATGATGTAAAATAAATACTAACAACCTGTTTCATGCCCCTGAAGGCGGTGCATCACTGTGTACAGTCATATTCTCCTTCCTGACATGCGAACAGGCACGTCTGCCCGGCTCTGCTGCCCGCACAGGGACATCCTCGTGGGGGTTTTCTCTCAGGAAACCTCTCCACGTTGACACATCTGTCCGATAACAGCAGCAGAGCGGCGCAGGCAGAGCAGGGGAGAGAGAAAGTAAGGGAGGGAGGGAGGGGTGTTTAGCAGCTCTCGCACAGTCAGAGCTGCTGCCTTCACCCGGAGCCGAGCCTGTGGACGAGGCAGCGGTGCTCCTCCTGCTCCTCCTGCCTCCTCTGCCTCCTGTCACTCCTGCTTCCGCTCCTCTGGTGAGTCAACAAGCTGTGGACTTTATCCGTTATGTTTCCTGTGTTTCTCGCGGTGCAGGCAGGGTGCATATTTAGTGTGTACATGCAGCACAGTGTTGCATATGCAGAGAGGATATTTCTTGGCTGTGTGGATTGCGATGCTTGTCGTTGCCAGGGCTTTTCTTTGAAAATGAAACGAGCCTCCTCACCGTGGCTGCGAGCTGTTTGTGTGCTGATACAGCTCGCTGATTCAGAGGTGTCATTTACTAACAGCAGCTAATATCATCACAGCTGCAGGACGAGCGGTCACTGGTTGATTAAGATTATGGGCTGCAGATTATATTCGTGGAGGTGTACGGACATCAGAGCCAGATACTTGTTTCTCTTCGGCTCTCTGTTCTGTAAGCGATGAAAGTAAAGGGTTAAATCAAAGTGGAAGGGATTCCTGGAGGTAAAATATGAACGATCAGATTCTATCTTCTTTCTGTTCTGTGTTGAGAATATCTAATATTCTCGATTTGCTGTGAATCTGATCTGAACTCTATTTTCCCCCGCTACAATAAAGATGTATTTTCTTCATCTTTCAGGCTCCACATTTAAAAAGGCTTTTCCTACCGCCTGGCAAAACATGCTCCTACTCCCAACATACATCTGTTTCAATCTATTACTGAAAAGAGATTTGGGGGGCTTTTTATGCCTGTATATTCAGAGACAGGACCGAGGATGGAGTTAGAAACCAGGGGGGGGGGGGGGAAGAAGGCACAGGTCAGACCCGGACCACCCGCCACTTTTTGAAGGTCTCGGCATCACAATCGAAAGCATTTTTACTCGGGTATGTCTTTGTCTCGGTTAGTGTGGTCTTGACTACAACACTACCCGGAGGACCTCAGCCTCCGTACATGGGGCGTGAGCACCAACCACTAGGCCACCGGAGCCTCTGAGTTCTATTTCTAAATAGATTGGATGAAGTAATTGTTTTGTGATTTCTGTTTCTCTGTAGACGTTCAGACATCTCAGTAAGATTAAGAGTCGCCGGTTTAGGATGTGATTACATTGTACTTGTCTAATCTTACACCGGGTCAGACTCAGGGTCACAGGCTCTCCAAGTTCACAGTGACCTCTCTTTAACTTAGCTCACTCCCAGGACCTGACAGCAGTCACAGCTGTACTGACTGGCACGTCAACCCAGGTCGCTTTGTTGCGTCTCCGCTCATATCTGGCTTGTTTGGCGGACTGTCTGCTCTTCCCTATCGGTGACCTCGCACAATCTGTGTCAATCAGAAGCTTTTAGGATAAATATAGGGATGCATCGGTTCATCATGTGTAACTGTGATGTCGGCCGTGTTGACAGACATCAGGGCATCGGCAAATAATATGGCATGCACTAACTTGGATGTTTATTTGTCGTGTCAAATTCATTGAATGCTGACATCTATACACCAAACTACTGATCCAGAGAGGAGGTTTTATTTGGGCAGATGAAGTCACCTGTTGGACAAACTCTGACTTGTTTTCACGTCAAACATGAGAGAAAATGTTGCATTGTGGGAGTCTGACACCAAAAGAAGTCATGAAACAAACGTCGGTATCGGCCCTGATTTACCAATCGGTGCATCTTGAATAAATACCGAGCCTAAAGCTTGGCTTAGAAAGACTGTGTGTTACATGTTAGTGTTCCTCGCCAGTCGTATTTAAACAACTTGGACTGAAGCCGTCTCCTGAGTCTTTCATGAGTGAAGTCAAGAAACGACTAAATATAAAGATGCTCTCGTCTGTTATGGATGAAAATAACCATCTCTGAGAACTAGATGACTGAATTAGTATTGTGTTGTGAACAAATCACAAAATGTGTTCTTTATATGCAGATATGTAAAATAATCCAATAGACCGATAATTTGTTGAGGAATGACAAAACGTGTTGTGCAGTATGGGCAGCATCGTTGCTGTGTGGATGTTAGAAAATAGGATCAATGAGCTGATCGAAATCAATCGAGGTTACTTCTGAGAAGAGAACGAGGACGAAACTGATCGTTCTGATCTTTGAAGGCAATCCTTCGCTCGGTGTTTGTAATGGACTCAGGAGCGAGTGCAGATGAGGAAGAGGAGTGTTGGTGATGACGAAGAGGAGTGAGGGAGAACGTCGGAGGAAACATTTCCAATTACACATAAACAGAACAGGACGTGTATCGAAGCTTCTCCGTCCCTGCGACAGGAAAAAGAGCTGCTGCTGTTTTTTTTCCTAAGAAACCAAACAGACTTCAGGAGTTTTTTCGGTAAACACGTTGATGGGAAATGACTCGGAAACTAAAGTTGACACAAGCTGGAAATGATGACGAACAGAAAGGGAGTTATTTCTGCCACGTCGCTGCGAACTGAGTGAAAGACTCGAGGACTGACTTTTTCAGAGCAGTGAGCATGCTGAGTGTTTGACCTGTTTGTGTCGCTGCTCATCTGTGCATCCGCGTCCACACAGCGGTGTCCTCTATGTGTGTAAGTGAAGGCCTGAAGAAGCATATATGTTGTATACATCCTCACATCCTGTTAGAGCCTCTTATCCTCCTCGCTCTCATCTCCTGCTGCGTTTGTTATTTTCTCACATGTGCTCGTCCTCCTGCTGGAATCAAGGATGCTGCACGCTGCTTTTATACACATCACTATTTAATCTGAGGTTACTCGCCTCGTTTGATGTGATTGTAGGATTGTCACTTTCAGTCCATCCATTCATTTTCTTACGCTTATCTGAGGTAGGGTCACGGTGGTCGCAGGCAAAGTAAGTCAACCTGGCCTCCATATCTCCGTGAATGTTGTCCAGCTCCTCCTGGGGGGGTAAGACAGGATATATAATCCCTCCAGCAAACTCTGGGTCTACCCCGGGGTGTCCTCCTAGTTGGGCGTACCTGTAAAACCTCCAAAGGGAGGCGTCCAGGAGGCATCCTAATCAGATGCAACCTCAACTGGCTCCTTTCGATTAAAGGAGTAGCGGCTCTACTCCGAGCTCCTCACCCTCTCTCTCAGGCTGAGCCCGGACACCCTCCAGTTTCTGTCAGAACATGTCAGCATTACATCCTAAACAACGTCAACTTTGCATTAAAGGTGACATAATGGACTGAATGACAACAGTCGTGATCATTCATAAAGCCTCCTCCAGCGTAATGACAGGTGACAGGTCATGGTCACATGCTGTCAGGTCAGTCTTATTCGTACCCCTTCAAATAGAGCGTTACCAAAAACCCCTTTTTTTTCAGATAGTAGTAAGAAAAGAGGCGTTACAGTGCAGCTTGAAGCCCCGTTAATACATTATAAATGTGCCTAGCTTAAACCTGTGTCTGATGTTTCTGTACGTCTGTGCACAGTGCTCTGTTCATCATGTATATGACTTCATCGTGCGGCTCCTCTGCAGCTTCTCGCTCTTAGATTATTAATAGGAATCTTAAAGCTTCAGTTGGTGGAACCTGTCGGCAAAACACTTAAAGTGTAAACATTTTAAACAAGTGTTTTTTTTGTCTGGCTTAAGGCTGGGAGGAGGATTACATTATCGGCCTTTTCATGCACTGAGAGGCGGTGGGCGTCGAGGCTAACGGCAGCTGACGGAGACGGTGAGGATGATGGTAGAGAGAAACACGAGGAGAGGAAGAGAGAGAGTGGCTGCTCTTCCTCAGATTTTCACCAGATTTAGATTGTCTCTGGTGGAATCCGCGCCCGGCTGATCGCAATCGACTCCGGGGACCGTCATCACAATCTCAATCCCATCAGCCATCTGTCGCCGTTGCCGATAGCAACGAGGGAGCCAATTCAAGAGTCTGGGAGCGATATGAGTGATGTGCTGTGTGCCTCGGCTCGGGTCCTCAGGGTTTGTTTTTGTGTTACATAACTCAAGGTCATTTAGTAAGAACGGGCTCAACATGTGCACCGGCTACTCTGCCTGCTGCTCGTTTAGAGGGATTTACACTTCACAAAATCAGACATTCTTCCAGCTCCTTCTCGTGTAATGATTTTAGAAACACGGACAGTAAAGAGGGAGCAAATGGACAGACTTGAAACTGTCACTTTCTACCTGTAGCTGGTTGTGGAAGGACGCACAGTTACTGTGAGGGTTGAATCAATCAAATTAAAAAATGTAGCTAAAAATCTGCTTAGAGCCAAATCACAATTTCCACCTACACTGTGCAAGCCGCGGTCTGTCAGCAATGCACAATACCCGCCGTTTGCTGCCACCAGCAGCGCTCTGCTCTGTTTCGCTGCGAGTCTGTTCGCGACGGCGCACGCTGTAAGAGCATTAATTCATAAGAGTTAGCTCGTTGCTAACCTTCATGCTGGCAGGTATAAAGCTTGTTTTATGGCTTGTATCAAATGTAATACCTGCATTAACGATCACCTTCAAAGTCAAATAAAAGGATTCAGGCTCCGATGGATCTCCGTCTCAATAACAATCACCCCCGTGGTTTTTACCAGGAAGCTTTTCATGCAGGACTTAGTTGTGTGTTTTCTCAGCAGTTTGACAAATGACCGTGAATTCAAATTGAACCACGCCGCACGGCTGCACCTTCTTGTTATTCATGAATGCACCGCAGACCTGAGACATAACCCACAGGTAAACAGACGTGTCCAGCAGCACGCCGTGTCTCTCCACTAACCTGATTAAGACTCTTCCCTCTCGTACGAGAGACGAATTGCTTTCTGATTGAGCAACAAAAAGGCGATTTGTTGTGCTGCTGGGGCCCTTCGTGTTTGAGAGCAGCTTTGGCTCGTTGCTGGTTGAATGTGTTGGCTCGCTCGTCTGGGTGGCTTTGTGAGTAGAACAGCACTTTACCTCGACAGGCCTGGCCGCTGCTGTCTGAGGTAGAATGGGCAGGAGTTTGTGCATGGTGGAGCGTGAGCAGTGTTGGAAAAATACTCTGGGCAGATATTGTACAGATCTACTTTGTTAGACTCAGATTTCCTTTGCATTTCTGTTTCTGCTGCTTTGGAGTTTGAGGCCCGATACATTTGTCAAAGTGATCGACTTCCACAGCAGCTCCTGGCTGGTAATATCGATCAATTCATATATCACACCCTGCCATCTCTAATGATGTTAAAGCAACAGTCTGTAACTTTTCCACCTTAAAACTGTCGTTTCAAGTCGATATAAAAGCACAATAACCTCCAACAGGGAGAATGGCGTCTCTCTCGTGTCCACAGAGCGCCTGCTTTCAGCACTATGTAACTTAGGCAGCGGGCCGAGGTCATGTCGTGAGAAGTGCGTACGTCTTTACATCACTAGTTCACACAGCAGCCTCCAGATACAAAGCAGCCAGTTAGCCGGTCTCTGTACTGTTTGATGCGACGGCTGAGGCTAAGAGGAAGAGGACGGTCGGACTAGAGGAAATATTGGAAAGGCTACGACATGTTGGCGAGAGCTTCTCAATACAGTACAGTAAGCTGCAAGTCCGACGGTTGAGTACTCTACTCCACAGTCTGCAGACGACGGTCTGTAGATGCTAGCAGAGGCATATTTGTGCAAAATCAGATAATATTACTGAACCTTGTCAGTCGGATTTGTGAGCGTTCTGTTGGTCAACAAATGCACGTTGTCAGGTAAAATAATCAAAAGCGCACCAAACCAGATTTCCACATATTGTTGCTGTAAATGCATAAAAAGGTTCAGCATCAAGAGACACATTTAGAGCAGTGAGACTCGCCGCGGCTCACAGGGACTTTGCACTTTCACCTCTTAGTTCTGTTGAATGAATTACAGTCACACAGATTTCTGAGAGGTGTCGTATTAAACTTAAAGCAGGTTGTTCAGTTTCTTTTTAAAGGCAGGTAAAGTGTTAAGCCTTTATCCAACAAGGCACAAAAGAGGAAACTACACTGTCATTATTAAATATTAAGGTCTCAGCATTAACTTTTAGCCTTTGCAGGATTGATGTGTTTTTCCTCCACCTCTTGAGGCAGCCATATTTAAACGTTAGTGACCTGTGCAGGCTGAGACAGAGGAAGAGAAAGGTGACTGCGGAGTGAGGAGGAGGAGGCTGAGAGAGAAAAAGGTCAGATTGGAGGAAGAGGAAGAGGAGCAGCTGAGAGCTAAGTGAGACGCTAAAGGAGAAAATGAGGGAGAAGGTCGGGAGGGGGCAGCGAGAAGAAAGACGTAAAAGAAAACCTAGAAAGAGGGTGAAGAATGAAGAAGAAAAGGAGGGGGGGAGTGGGGGGCTTTCAGAGCTGGTGGCCTTTCTGAAAGGTTAGCGGCCTGGCCGGAGGAAGGGACGCTGAATGGCAGCTGCTCTTTAGGGAGGAGGAGAGGGGAGCCGTGGTCAGCTAACACACACACACACACACACACACACACACACACACACACACACACACACAGTCATGTGACCACAGGGCAGTTTATTTCTCATGGTATTTAAAGCACGTTGGTCCACTCTGAAGATTAATGACATTAAACATGAGCTGACATTTCACATGATCTCAGCTGATTATTGTTCTATTGTTCAGAGATTGATGTTGTGTGTGTGTGTGTGTGCGTGTGCGTGTGTGTGTAGGTGCGTGCGTGCGTGCGTGCGTGTGTATGACGAGGTGGAGGTCTGTGTTTTTCTACCACCATACCCTGTGCTGTGTCATGTGCATGTGTGTGACGTAAGGAGAGGACTCTATAAATATTTAAATCTGCAAAATGTCAGAAACAAAAGGTGAAGAAGCTCCTCAGGATTTCTCTGCGTCTCTATATGACGTATACAGATTGCTCATTTTGTCAAACCAACAGTATAAAACACAAAGGGCCCGACCTCACAGACGCGTCGCCAGCAAATCCACTGTTTCCTCTGGTACAGTGCGCCTGCCAGTGTTCTTCTCTGCTGCTGAGGGAAGCGTTTTCTAACTGGTTTTTGGGCCGGGCGTAAAAAGGTAAAACATTTTCACCTTTTAATCTTAAAACACGGAGTTGCAGCGCTCATCAAGTAGGAGGCTTTACCTCAAGACATTTTCTCCTCCTCGTGTAGGAGCAAAGCAACGCTTGCTTGAATCCATTTTTTCTACACTTATTTTATTTGGTCGCCCGTATGCACACGCAGCAGAAACATTCGGTGTAAATTTGCTATTAGAAGTACTCTCCATGGCACAGGAACAATTAAAGTGTGATTCAGTTTCAGATTATTGTAAATTAAGTATTTTTGTAATGAAAGGTCCAATCAGTGAGATGTGTAGTGAGTGAAATGATAAAGTGAGCTTACTCTATGATCAGACATTAAGGAAACATGCTATGTTGAAGTGCTGGCTTCTCTGACAACAATGCAGCAGCCAGTATGTCCTCCTTCTAACTTTAGATTCTGGTCCTGAATGGTCTGGATTTGTTTGGACCAGAGAAGGTAGGCGGTTTTAAGGCACCCCCACACGGCCGTTTTGGACGCCCCTCGGTTTGCCAGATATGAGAGCAGTTATCAGGTCAAACCAACAGGTGTTGCAGCGATGGAAGCGGGCAAGAGAACTGGTTCAGATAGAAGTGATTGTACCCGACCTAAAAAGCCTCTGCACGTTTCTAATAAGCTCCACGAGCAGAAACGTGCTCAAACTAGGATCAATATTGGAGATGCTTTTGAAAAATGGAGAGAGGTTAGAACGCAGAAAGGTTTACAGACCGATGCAGAGCTGGATAAACACTGAAGCTTCAGTGTCCACCACATGGTGACCTGCGTGAGCATCCACTCTAGAGAGGAGGGGGGGAGACGGCTCTCTGTAATATTTTGAATTTGGACTGCAGTACCAATTTTAAACACTAGGTGTCAGAGTCACATGTTGCTCCTTTAATAGCTGGGAGATTTTCATTATTTCATAGACTTTTCTACATGTGATGACTCAGACATTGAAAGAATCTAAAGATATTTGGAACGTAAAACCATTCAGTGGAGACATATACATCGTAGATAACTGAGTTTAGTTGTTTGCCTAAATGTGCTTAGAAGTTTGCATACGGTACTAAAGAGTACTAAATGGCAGTACCCATTTTAAACACTAGGTGTCAGAGTTTCATACTGCTCCTTTAAGAAAGATGCTAGCACCCCGGATATTTTCCCCCCTGGCAAGATTTGTATCCATGTTTCTCCGTTGACGTCGTAGTGGTACGTCTGCCACCACAGGTGATCTCTGGATATTTGTCACCATGTTATCATGAGAGGATTTATATTTCAGCTCAGAAAAGAAGACGGTGACAGCGAGACATGATAACAAACAGCAGCAGCTCCAAAAGTAACATTTGACTTCTGCAAGCTCGATTGTCTGCAAGCAGAAAGACGGAAACAGTTTCTGCTTCTTCTGTTGGCGCGACGTGAAGATTGAAATCACAACACATGAGCTTAATTCAGTCTCTGATGCCCCTCTTTGAATTTCTCTGTAATTCCTCAACCATTCAATCAAAATGGCTGACAACAAAATGATCAAACACTTCTGATGTTTCCACACAAACCATGCTTCTTCAGATCTCATCAAAATCCTCGACCATGTCGTACAAAACAAATCAAACATTTGGAAGTTAATTGGACGGACCTTGACGCTGCAGAGAGTTTCTTCTTTCAGCCCCAGCATCTTCTGACTCCCCTCCCAGCGTCCTGGTTGTCCTCGTCTTTCCTCCGCTCACTTTCTTGTTTTATATTTGAGTCCACGTGAAAAGTCTGGATCCAGACCAGGAGGCTGCTGTGAGCTGGCTCTCTGTTTGTCTTTGTTTATTCCGTGGTTTAGTCTTGGCCTCCCATCATTTACAGTTTATTTCTCACCTCCTTCTCCCTCCCCCCTTTCTCTCTCTCCCCCCTGTATCTCTTTATTGTTTTGTTTCTGTCACAACAACATGATGGCCTCTCTCTCTCTCTCTCTCTCTCTCTCTCTCTCTCTCTCTCTCTCTCTGAAACAGCCTCATTTTTAACAGCTAACAAGGTCTCTGAGGTGGAATCATCGGCTGGTGCAGAGACTTTTTAGTGTTATACCTTTATTCTACACTGGGGTGTTAGACATCAGAATAGACGGTTTTGAGGTCCTCCTCTTCTTGTAGTTGTCACTGACGTACGCTGTAGGATTGTAGAGAAGTTGTGGTTGAATGTCGGCTCACCCTGTACGACTGAGTCGAGTTCGTGCACGCACAATCAGGGAAAAAAAGTCCTGAAGTCGTGGAATCTGCTCGTGGCTCTGCTCTCACTGTGCGAGTGTGTGCAGTCGTACGACCAAAATATCGTAAATGCCAGAAAATCCTCCAGCCGGTCAGTCGGGTCTCAGTGTACAATTACCGATTCATAACGCACGATCAGAATCTGTCATACGACTCAGAAATGAGTCCTAACTCTGCCTGAAATCGAACAGTGTACGTCCGGCTTTAGTAAAATAATCCATGCTGAAATTGAGGCAGAAATAACTCGTCGTAGGGGTTATGAAATATTAAAGCAAAGTAGGAAGTCAGGTGTGAAAAGAAAAACGGAGAATTGGCGTCCGGAGGTGATTGGCTGGTTATAAAAATACTCTGTAAAGTTCTGTGGGCAAGGGTGCAATAAGAAATATACAGAATTAGTTTTTAAAATAAACCAGTCAAGTTATGAAAGATAATAAATCGGAGGATGAACTGGCTGCCCAGAGTGTACAGTTTGAGTACAGTTTGGTCATAAAGTGAACAAGGTGCTCCTGTGGGGAGTTATGAAACAGACTTATATTAATCCTGATGTCTCTCTTTATGACCTACAAAAACAAACAAGACCGTCAGGAATAAAACTATTTGTTTATTGTTATATTCAGGGTCTGTACCTGCTGAGATGTGTTCAGTGTTAGATGAAGATACTCAGAACTCTGCAGGAACAAACTGTGTTCACATGTTCTACTGTAAAACTTAAACACTTTTAGTGCGTTCACACATGCAGAAAACTCCTAAAAAAACTCGCAGGAGGAGCTGCATGTGTGAACGCGAACAGTCAGACTTTATCCAGAGTTTCTCCTCCAGCCTCCTCGAAATTATTCTACAGAAAGTCAGAGTGAGCTGATGTGAGAACGCAGCAGGATATAATCAGGAGAATTCACGAGTGAGTGGGAGGGGGTGGTGACGTTTATTCCCTGTGATCGCTGCACGACCATAGACTGTCTGCACGCCACCTCTACGATCTCCGTGCTCTAATGAACCTGCTGCATTCTGTTTCCTGTTCTCCAGTATGTTCTTCTCCACTCTTTAGTTCAGATTGTGATTCTGTTCAACTACACGTAGCATTGATAGAAAGACACATATTCTCATTATAGCGTCATGTAGAGGACTCTGTTTCTATCGTCCGCTACTTCTGTGTCGTTTTTCTTTTTTTAATAATGTCTTACCTCAGGAGACCCCCCTCGCCCCCCCTCCTGTTTGACAGGGATAGTCTCCCACTGTGAGGTGCATATATGAACAACCAGGTCAGGAGAATATCCGGAGCAGTCCTCCTGAAATGATCTCGATATTTTCAGGAGTGCAGATGTGAAACGGCTTTAGTGATGTGTTTATAAGCTACTGTTAAAAGACAACATTTACTAACATACAGGACAGCATCAGCTAAGAGAACAGACGTACGGATTTGTTCACAGGGGTCGCCAACGAATAAAGTTCCTTACAGCAGCTTTAACTGATGTCCCTGTTTTGAGTTTGTCTCTCTCTCTGTATCGTCTCCTGACACAGGAACATGCTGACGTGACTTTAAACACAGAAAATAAATTGTGTTGCAGTCTTCCTTAAACCTTTTCATGCAAAGGTTGATACGATGAAAGCAATCTTCAGACGGCTGCTGCAGGTTGTTTGTATTTGCATCGGTCGGGCAAAGGACATTTTGAAAGAAGCAGTAATTAAATTCTACTGAACTTGTAACCAGACGAACACAGCGTGTGCAGAGCAGCGATCCACGACAGGCTGACAGCAGAGCATGCAACATGTTATCATTGATTCTAAAAACATCAACATGAGGATGATTTTTTTCACGTCAATAAATCGTTCTAATAAAGTCTGCAGCCGAGATAAGCCGTGTGGAAGATGTAACACATTTCTGTCTCTGCTGCTGTTGGTGTTTAATTCTCTCTCTTGTGATTATGAGAAAATGAACCTGTGTGTGACTCAGACCACCTCTCCTGTCTCGTCTCTCCTGAGATGCAGATGTGACTTCAGTCAAAACGGGATAAGGCACAGTTCACGCTGAGTCCAAGCGCTCGATGCAGAGCGGTGATTTGCCTCGCTGCAGATCTGAAACTGAGCGTAATGATACGTCTGGTTTGAAATGCTGCTTTAAGTTGGAGCTGAAAGCCTGTTGAAAAGCACTCTGGTGGTTTATTCACTGCTTGTCTGGGTTTTTTTTCCTGCTTGTTATCAGAGGCAGATATGTTTCAGCTCCCTCCGCTTTACTCGTCTTTTATTCTCAAAAAGACCATAAAAGATGTTCTGTTCTTATTTGGAGCCACACGTCTGAGTTTATTTGACTTTACAAGACAAACACAGATGAACAGTTTTCAGGAGAAGTCTTTCAGATTCTTTTCTTCAAACTCACATACAGTATTTCTGTGTGTGTGTTAAAGTCCCTGTGTTCTCGCCCGGTAGGTCCCTTCGGTCATCTGGCCTGGCTCTCCTCCATCTGCAGGGGAGCAGAGCAGCAGAGCTCTCCCAGCGACGGTGCTGCTCAGCTGGGCAGATTAAACCCAGGAGGAGCCCCCCCTCCCTCCCTCGCTGAATGACTCCCTGCAGCTCCTGCACATCTGGTGTCCCCAGATGTAGGTGTGAAAACAGGGAACATGCTCAGCCTCCATCTGCCCCCTCACACATGCCAACACCCCCAGAGAGAGCCGGAGTTTATTTAAGGACTCAGGTGTTAGACTGCTCACCTTTTTGTTTTGTTTCTATTATGAACTTTAATAATTGACAGTTTTGAATTCATCACAGTCAGACCAAGGGGCAACCTCAGCTGTTGAAAATGCAGAAGTGTAAAATCCTGCAGTTCCTCGAGTGTCCACTAGAGGCTGTCTGCAGAAGCACAGGAAGTCACATACACACCCATTCTAAAAAGCCTGTTTTTACAGCAGACATTAACATGTTTACAGCCTGGTTCAAAAACCAAATAGGTCTGATTAGCTCATGTCTCGATCAGCACACACTGTTCGGGGGGTGAATGTTTTGATGACTCATCAGTTTTGATTTGATGAAGGATAAGAGTTATTCACAATAAGGCGTGTAGCTGACCTGATTGACAGGTGGGCGCGGTGTAACGGTTTGTCAGGAGAAGTTAGGATACCGCGTACCACATTGTAGCTTCCTCAGGTTAGCTCTGAGGAAACTCTTCAAACAGTCGCCATCGCTCTGAACACACAGGAGCGGGAGTGCAGGAGGTTTAAGACATTCATCAATAATCATAAGCAATGATCTTTACTTCATTACTTTGCTGAGCTTTTATCTAATTTGACAAAAACTTCTAATAAAATCTTGTATTCGTTGATTAGAGTGTGATAAAAATAAAAAGGTTGAGCTCCTTTCCTCCTCAGCTCAGCAAGTTTTGGCACTTTCACTGCTGCTGCCATCGTCGACAGACTGAGTGTGCAAGTGATTGTAAGTGTGTGTGTGCGTGTGTGTGTGTGTGTGCCTGTGTGTGTACCAACACTGCATAGGGATTTAGGCTGACGTGTTATAGAGGATGAACAGACTTCTTTTCTTTCTCTCTTTCACCCTGTCAGCTTTTGCGTCACCTCCTGCTGCTTATAATGAGACTCTGTCCTATATACTGACTGTGTGTGTGCGCGTGCATGTTATATCGTTCACGCTCGTGCATGTTCCCCTATACTTCTTGTATTATCAGCAGGCTGATGTGGGAACATTTGTCTAAACTTACCAACAGAATGGGAAGTAGATCTGGCAGTTTTCTGGACAATCATATTAAAGTCAGAAAGGAAAATTAGTCAGATACAGATTTTTTAAGAGTCTTGGAGTGTGTGTGTGTGTGTGTGTGTGTGTGTGTGTGTGTGTGTGTGTGTGCGCTTGTGCGTGTTTGTGTGTGTTTGTGCGTGCGTGTGTGTGTGTTTGTGTGTGTTTGTGCGTGCGTGTGTGTGTGTGTGTGTGTGTGTGCTTGTGCGTGTTTGTGTGTGTTTGTGCGTGTGTGTGTGTGTGTGTGCTTGTGCGTGTTTGTGTGTGTTTGTGCGTGTTGCCATCATTTCCCCCCTCTAACTATGATGTCATTGTCAGTGTGTTTTCACAGTCGATGAAACCTGCTGTTTTGTGAGAAGGATGTAAAGGAGTCAGCAGTTTTCTTGGAACGCAGAATGTAGTTACAGTAGATGGATGAGAAGGGCTTTTCTAGCTTCTCTTTTTCTGCATCCTCGTCTCCATATCTCGTCCGTCATTCTGTCTCCGACCTGCGAATTGATCTCAGTGAACCATCTTGTCGGATGTCTCAATTCAAAAATGCCTCTTGAGCAGAGAGGAGGCTTGTTGAAGGAGCTGTGAGAGAGGATGCACGGATGTGTCCTGTGCAAAGTTCTCTTTTCACACATGCACGACACAGCTGGAATCTGCATTTTTAAACATTGAAATAGTCATGAACACTGTTCTGCTCACGTGACTGAAATAATAGAATACAGTGAGACATCATATTTAGATGATGTGACTTTAAAAAGCCAGCAGAAGCAGAGAAGCTTCCTTATGTGAATGCATCGGCTGCTGGTGCATTGTTCTCTGGGGGGGGCACAAATTCTCAGTTTCAGATGGACTGCTCGGTTACCTTAGTTTGTTAGCTTGATGCTAAAACATACTGGAAAATACTGCTTGATGCTGCAATACCAAGTTTGGCCACCATTTAAAATTGGCTCACTTCCTGGGGGGTTGTCTGGTCTCCTCTCTGGTCTCTTCCTCTACTCCTGCTCTCTCATCTCGGGTGGAAAGGACTCAAGGAGAGGAGGAAAGGAAAAGAGGATGCAGAGAGTGAGAATACCTGAGATGGGTTCGTCTGATGTAGCTGGTCAGAGTGGTTAAGGTAATAATGTGACTTACTTACTGTTCCTGCAGAAGTTAATCGTGGCTTCAGTTATGTAAGTCGAGGAAAAAGTGGGTTAAACCCGTCCAACCGCTGTCCATGTGTGAGTCCATGTTGTCTTCATGAGCAGTGATGAAGACGATAAAGACTTCCTCCTCTCTTAACGTAATCCAATCCACGTAAACTGTGGGAGATTAATCCAAAAAATAAAGAACAGAAAAAGGAGTCACAGATTTTTGGGGTTTAATCTGAGGGATTTTCTTTGATGTCATCTCTGAGCAAATCTCGCCGCGTTAAGCCGGAAACAGCTGTGCAGCATCATGTCCACGATCACCTCTGTGGTCCCGTTCTGAATGCAACCAGGGACTGTGTGTGACAACCAACAGAGGAACTTTATCCCTCATGTAGTGACAGACCTCTGTTTTTACATGCCTGAGCCCTCGTTACAGGCTTAAGGAGGCGATGAAAGTACAAATCCAGCCTGTTGAAATGAGGGGAAAGAATCTGTTAGACAACAGGCATACACAGGAGAGGGACCAAATGACAGGGATCAATATAGTTTAAGACAGAAAGATACAGGAAATAGAGATGTGTCATCACCAAGTCCACTACAAATATATCAGCACAAAAGAAACAATAAGTGCTAGCTAATAAGTGCTAAAATATCAGGGTCTGCGTCAGCCTGGCGTTTCTTCCTAAGTGTCGGTGAGCAGAGAGCGTATGCAGCATCAGACGAGCGTCAGGATAAAATGCGAAGCGGCCAGAATCCTTTTTTCCGAGTGCTTCGCCTTTTGAGTGAGGTCGCTCCGACCGCTTCGAGTTGAAAATCTTCCAAATTTTTCAGAAGGCTGCTGTTCACGTCACTGTCGCTCTTTTCTAAATATATGATATTCCCCGTATAGTCTCCTACGGATCGTGTCGTGAACCCACATCCTCCTCGCTCCGTGTCTGATCGGATCCGTGATAGCGAGGCCGTAATTAATATTAAGCTCATCATCCAGACACAATAGGAGGGCAAACATCCTCCGTGTGATGCTCATAGAGAAGGACATGAAGCAATCTCAAATATAAAACATTCAGTACAAAGCAACGGAGCAGTGTCGGTCATACAGTGGACGTTGTCAAGGACT
>CM036555.1:1291891-1511891 GCA_020745685.1 Tautogolabrus adspersus
AGAGGTTTTGGGTTCGACAACCAAAGCTTCCTGTTTTCACAGCAATAACTTCGACCGCTGAGAAATAGAGACGATCACGAGAGAGAATGGGCGACATCATCGCAATGACAACTGTCGCTGGATTTATTTATACATCAGTAAATGAGCAGAAAGGAGAAACTATATTTCAGTTACAGAGTGATGGTTAGTGTTTGACTCAGAGATAACCTTTTATTTATGTTGAGCACAAACATGTCCTGTCCTTTACATGTCGATGTAAAGTTTGTGTTTTCCAACAATAAGATCATCCTGCTTTTTTTGTAACAACCACGAATCCTTCAGCGGTAATGTTCGAACACATTCAGACCCCCCCACTCGCCCAGGTGCACGCCACCACCACACACACACATTTTCATGACCTAATTTGACCGTATCAATAATCAACCTAATCAACAGTTTTCCAGCTGTCTACCTTTTTAATGATTTGCTGTTATCTGACATTTCTGTTGAAGACTCGTCTTCCTTTTGACCTTTTGACCTTCACAGACTTCATATTTATTCGGCTTACACTGCTGGAACACGTGAGAGATGACCCCGTGTTATCTTTTGAATTTTTGACGATGCGTGACGTTTCATTTAAGTAGACAAAGTAAGAAGCATACTCAATGTTTTGATTTGTGTCATCATTTATTTCACGTTGCATGACTGACTTTAATTTGACTTCTTATTATTTTGTCGTTCTCTCCCTCCTTTGTTCTGTTTCCAGCATGAGTTGTGGAAAGCTTGTCCACCCTGACACGCCCACAGAGGCTCTCGACAGGTAAAGATCCCTCACACCGCTGGACGAGCTGCTTCAGCTTTAACGCTTTAAATACTCACGTTTGCTTTTATCAGAAACTAAAACCTCACGTAGCTGCATGGATGTGTTGCTCGCAGCGAGTCCCTTCATCTGAAGAGGTTCACTTGTTTGCCGTCTTGACTCCTCTTTTGAAGTAACTTCGGTTTGTAGCGTGTGTTTGATTAGTAACTCATGTCCCCATGCATATAGTTATTTAAACTGTAACCTTTAAGATTTCTCAAAAACCTAATCATGTTGTTTCAGGGCATTAAAATCACCACCTAATGCACGTCCAAACACTTCTTATCTTCACTGTTTCTTCAATATTCTGACATGACCTTGATAATTAAAGGTCACATATTATTTAAAATCCTCTTCCCCATGTTCCTCTAACTCTAATATATGTCTCTAGTCTGTCTACAAACCCCCCAATGATGAGAAAAGTCCATCCTCTCCGTCTTTTGCCTGCTCCACTTTTCAGAAAATGTGTGCTCAAACAGGCCGTTTGGAGATTTTCCCTTCATGACATCACAAAGGGCAGTAACCCCTCCCCCAGGTGGCTGACACTCCCACAGCTAGGTGTTTGTTCTGCCCTCTGAGTCTGCCTTCTCACCGTAAACAATAGGACATGGAGCGAGAAAGCCCGAGACACCCAAGCCCTTCCAGAGAGGGGCGTGGTCAGACACAGCTCATTTACATTTAAAGCTACAGACACAGAAACAGCCTGTTCTGAGCAGGGCTGAAATAGAGGGGTTTATAGGCATGATCAAATACAGGATCAGAGTGGATTTAGAACAAGACACTTCACACACATGTTTTGAGGAGCTCTGAGACTTGTTTACACTGAAGAGGAGGAGGATATGTGACCTTTAAGTTCAGTTTGGAGTGTTGTCCTTTTTAGAGAGTATGCCAGTCAATGCAACGATCTGATACCGTCATTTATATCCCTAAAAAATCAATTAGTGTCAGTAAAAAGAGACAGCTAGAGATGTTACGATACTTCCTGCCCGATCCGTAGACCTGATTATTGGCCACTACCGAGTGCTGTTCCACTCCGATACTAATGTTAGCACAAAAACATACATCATATTAAAGGAAAACATTTCTAACAACTTGATAGCTTTGACTTTAGCTAGCACAGCATCTATTTCATGAGCCTGGAGTTTAGGAGAGGAATTAATCCATTCAAATTATCATGCAAACTCCTACTCAGTGTCTAAATGGCACAAATATGATAGCCACGTTTTGGTACATTAACGTGGCCAAACGATTTGCCCAATGAATGTATACTAGACAAACAGATCGTGATCCTTTATGTCAACTTGAAAGACGGCAAACAAGTCGATCTGTTCCTCTGGTTGTAATCAGATCTAGTCGTTGAATCCCACTCTCTTTTCTAGCGCTGAGTAACACGACGATGGCACATGTCAGGACGCCTCCTCCAGCTCTGCCTTCATCTTTAATTCACGGCTTCATTCCTCTGTGTGAGAATTGTTGTATTCTTGTTTCTGCCTCTCGCTAGCACTAACTTTATTTCACACTCTGCGTGAGTTGTGTGATGAGCCGCTGTGCTACACTAATGCCGAGATGATATTGTGGATGATTGATGTGTTGTGTCTGCAGCGTGCGGCGGGGAAAAGGAAAGTTCGCTCTCTGAGTAATAACTCTGTGTTGGGTTTAATAGGAAGTACCTCTTTTTTTTTTTCCTTCTGATCAAATTAAATCCTCTTTTTCCTTCAGCGTTAGCTTTTATTACCTCTGAAACGAAGAAATGAAATAAGATGTCAGGCTGCCTCTGTGACTATGCAGACGACGGGTTCTATCTCCGAGCTAAAGCTTTGAACTGTCTCATACTGAAGAGTGACTCATTGATCCAACAAAGAAACCTGAGAAATACACCTTAAGTGATTCTCACAACTAAGAAAACACGGTTTTAATGTCCTTTGATCAACATTCAGACCACAACATTCAACATTTTACATCAGTGATCGTTTCCTTTTTTTGCCCTCAACTTCATCTGACACAGGCGTGTACTTCTGTGGTTTCATCCCATTGGTCGGGAGGGAGTGCTCAAGGGAGCCAGACAGTGACGTTCAAATGCTAATTACAGCCGTTCGAGGGGAGAAGCACCCTGTTCGTACTTGTGTGCTGGTGACTGTGTCTGCAGAGACCCTGTCCTCTGACTGGATTTTACTGTTCTGGTTTGTTTTTGGTTGACTCGGGACGTTCTTCTGGGCGGAGCTGGTGTGTTTCCTCCAGCCAATGACAGCGCAGCAGGTGAGTTTAGGAGTGGATACAATTCAGTGATTGGACGTGATTCAAACCGGTGAATATGACGGACGTGGACGTAGCAGCAAAAAGAGAAAATATAATCACAGTGAGGAGAAACACCAAGAGGATAAAGCTCGTTCTAAAACCTTGTGTTGGCTTTTACCCGTGGACGTGGAGTTGGTCTGCTTCCTGTTGGACAGGCAGGTGACAAACAGCAGCGGTTAGCTTGTGCTAGCGTGCGTTAGCTTGCAGTGTAGGTACAAGCAGTAAACGTACACACTACGTCCTGCAGTGAGTGTGAGCTTCTGGAGGAGGAGGGGCCCAGTTTGAATGTTGTTTTACAAACTGCAACAAAAAATGCCACTGACTCCACCTTTGAGAAACTTTATTTGATTAAAACCACACGTAAGTTAGGGCAAAGAGAATCAAAATCAATTAATCTTTCAATCAGACAACTTTATTTATTTGTGAGAGGACATTGAGGTCTCCCTTATTTCCTATGCCGTCGAGGTTGCAAGCACAAAACAACAACTGGTTTAATCAATTACAAAA
Source organism: Tautogolabrus adspersus (assembly GCA_020745685.1). Classification (NCBI taxonomy): domain Eukaryota; kingdom Metazoa; phylum Chordata; class Actinopteri; order Labriformes; family Labridae; genus Tautogolabrus; species Tautogolabrus adspersus. The sequence continues at coordinate 1,295,532 of CM036555.1, forward strand.
ACAAAAGCAATCAATTCAAACACGACTGAAAACAAAGCGACTACAAATCAAAATCCTGAACTCTGCAAGAGAGGGAAGAGCTCCAATCTTTAGAGTTTGCTGGAGGGCGCTGCACGAGTTTGGGACATCAAAAGAAAATGTACCCAATTTAGTGAAAGCTCGAGGGACTTTAAGAACGAGCCAATCAGAAGAACACGTCATGTAGGTGCCCGAAGTCCACTCCAACAGGTATGTTATGTAAGGTGTGTGTTTGTTGAGCCTCTTATCGAGAGAAAGCCGACCGACCTTCCCGTACAGGGCACAGTGATGAGTGCCCGATCAATCCCCAGTTATAAACCTGAGGGCAGAGTGATAGGCAGCGTCCAGAGTCTCTGATGTTTCTCACAGAGCTGAGTCATCTCTAACATCACATCATCACATTCAGAGAACATAAACGGACGCTCACAGTGCAGAGGAAGCCAAACCGCAAACAAACGGATCAGGGGGAAAGACTACATTTGATGCTATAACAGAGCTCTCTGCTGCTGGTTAGATGTCTACAACAATCCCACGCAAAACGCTTTCATCAGAGAAATGAGAACAAACAGGAAAGAGACGAGTTGATGGTGGGGAGGTTAAGAAAGGATCCGGTTACCGTGAGAGTGAGAGATGAATAAGCAGACGAGATGAGACAGCGGGGAAACGCGAAAACAGGGAAACACGGATTGGCTGTGCGATCAGTGGATGATTCTTGATTTGTGTGTGTGTGTGTGTTAGTCACCCTACTTTAGATGTAGGGCTCTCGTTACTGGAGGCGAGTGAAGGCCTTCTCTCTCACTCACAGTCAATTGGCCGGCGATTCAGTGTCACTGACAGAGCCACGAAATGGGAGCAATTTCACAACATCCGCCTCTGGCAACAATACCTCTCTGTTTTCTAACGACTAAATGCCTTCACTGTCACACACACACACACGCACACACACACACACACACACACACACACACACACACACACACACACACACACATGCACGCAGCCTCACACACACACACGTGCACGCAGCCTCACACACACACACACACACACACGTGCACGCAGCCTCACACACACACACACACACACGTGCACGCAGCCTCACACACACACACACGTGCACGTAGCCTCACACACACACACGTGCACGAAGCCTCACACACACACACACACGTGCACGTAGCCTCACACACACACACACACACACCCACGTGAACGTAGCCTCACACACACACACACTTGGGAGTTTTTGTGATTGTTGCCATCTCAGCTGAAAAATACTTCATAATAATTTGATTCTCGCTCTGAATTCTTGAGCTTATCCAGTGAAGTCAGGAAGGTTTCCTGCACCCACGTCAGGGTTTACTTCGACATTTAAATATCTCAGACACACCATTAAATAAAATATAATGCACCGCAGTCAATATTAGGACAGTGTAGCACATAGTATTTGGTGATTGGTTGAACTTCCAGTGACTCAGGTTTTAATTGTTGGTGACGTTTTTAGTACTCAAAATCCGTCGTGGTCTCGAGACCACTTTTTGAAGGTGTCGTCTTGGAATCTAAAGCTTTTGTACTCGGTCTTGTCTCGGTCTCAGACTGGGTGGACTCCTGATTTTAAATCAATACTGTTCAAGGCCACCACTGATAGAATATTCTTCCACGTCATTACTGTGATTGGAAGTAAAACGCTTTTTTCTAAAACAACGGATAAATATATTCATAATTAGATTTTTATCCCCTGGTTACGATCTAAGTTATTGACACGCCCCCTGCACACAAGATGATTTTTCAGAGATATTTATGGTCTTGGTCTTGTCTCGGTCTCGATCCCTAAATGTCTTGGTCTTGTCTTGGCCTCTGAGCACTCAGGTCTTGCGTAGGTCTTGGTCTCGGTTAGTGTGGTCTGGACTACAACACTACTTTTTGGTCATTGTAAGGCTCTTCCTGACACGACAAGGAAACACACAGAGCATCCGGTCAATTTCAAAATAAAGCACAATATACAGACTCCTGATCTTATCTTCCAACACTTCTTGAACAACAAATCAACCAACTTAGAGTTTCCAATAGTCTAACCCTAATGTTTTTGACTGCTGAAGGAAACCAGAGTTCCAGTGAGAGCCAGGCAGGCACAGGGAGAACACGGAAACTTCACAGCGACGATCCCAGATCTGCCTCGCTGCAAAACTTTATTTTTAAAAGTAAAACGTTGAATACTCAGTGCAAGACAACCTGAAAGCTGGATGCAAGAAATCTAAAACCAATGAAGCTCCTTTCGACCTTGAACCTCCCGTGGTGATACGTTCTCCCATGGAAGGACCCGTTAGAAGACGTGTTCATGATGTGAGCAGGAGACGTGTAAGCTTGAGCTTTTATACATTCAGTTAGATGTTGATATGAAGCTCTGCAAAATCCCCAATTAAAGAAGAATCAAAGCTTTAATTAGAACAACAGACCGGGGAACACCGAGACAGAATGAGAATGGTCTCTAAAGCACTCTAAAAGGCGTACTTAGCCTGTAAGTGTGTTTACAAAACGTTAATTCACCTCTGCAGATCCCTTAGCTAATATCCATTTACAGCTGTGCATCAAGTGCAACAAGCCAACACACCGTAAGTGTTTCCATCCAAACTCAGGGATGGATATCTGCAGGGAGCATCCAGAATCTTCTTTGTTATTCAAAATAAATATACATCGTTCTCACGGCACATAACCTTTGCTACTTTACAGACTTCCTCGATCCACTTCACATATGCCACCACCAGGGGGCTCTGAATCAGAATAACAAAAGATGACGTCGAGGCTGACAAGGAATCATGGGAGTGATTCTCTCTGCTACTCCCCCCCAACCCACCTCTGATGAAAACTCAGAGTTGACCGTAGTTAAGACGAGCGGTTGAAACCGACCTGAGGAAGAGAATATGTTTATAGACGAGCTAACGTATCTGAGTATAATCTACATGACGTTTTTATCACAGCAGCTCATACAGCAACAGAACGACAGCGTTCAGTAGCAGCTCACGCTTATGCAGTAGTCTTTGACGTAACATCTGGTGTTTTCATGGCAACGATAAACATGTCGTGTCTGTCATGGCAGCCGCCACCTTCGTGTATCTGCTTCTCAGGAGGTCAGTTCCAGCTTTAAAACACACTCTTTTGTCTGTGTGTTACCAACTTGATGTTTCTGTTTGACATGTAGGTTTATCCAACCTTTGATTTGCAGAGTTTGGTGTTTTCCTTTCGTCTTCAGGGAGCTATTAGTCGCTGAGTCGGCTGAAATGCCGCAGAGTTGATTATCACAGCTGCCAAAGTCGAGAATATAGAAGAGCCTCTGATGTGCTGCAGGGCATTGAAATGGTCGACGTGCCAATTACTCTCCTCGTGGCGTGCCGATCTGATGAAGTTACAGTTTACTTTAGGACATGATGAATTATGGGTGATAAAATGTGTTTCTATTTCAGAGTGGTGCTGTGCAGGATAAAAATTGAAATAGTAAAGGGATGATGTTTCACTAAGAGTTATTATGAAGAAGTCTTTGAGGTTGTTTACGTGCAACAGAGCGGTGTTTCTCAGCAGCAGCAGACGATGTGTATCTGAAAGATTTGGTCACACGCTGAAGAACTTGTTTCTTGTGGTTTTGAGTTCCAAGTTAAAAAAACGTCTCTCTGAACTCGGTTCCTGTTTTTTCTTGATCCACTGTTTAAAAACTTTATTCCGGGAGCTAGACGAAGTTTAAGTTTGGCGTTGAGCACGAACATCATTGATCCTGGCAAATTGTTTTAAACAGAAATTTGAGGAGTGAGGAATAGTATCTTACACACCCCTCACCAGAGCCTGCAGGTGCATGCTGGGGTAAGAGCCCTTTTTTAAGGGCGTAAGAGCAGAGCTGGAAACAACAGAGCAGAGGGAGACAAATTGGGTGGATGTATTGGCAGTTGACTGCGGAGAATGATGCATGATGACGAGCATGAAATCAGTGCAGCTTGAGTTGCCTGCCTGAACTACGTTAGCTGGCAGGCGTCACTACTTCTATGTAATATGCAGCCTTTAGGTGCCGACCTTTCCTATTTTGGATTCAAAATTTGGTCAATGTCAGAAGGAATCATCCGTGCATACTTAGAAATACAAATTGTCTAAAACAGTCAACATTCAAATCCTTCCTTTTTAAAGGAGCAACATGTAGCTCTCAGTGTTTATCCAGCTCTGCATCGGTCTGTAAACCTTTCTGTGTTCTAACCTCTCTCCATTTTTCAAAAGCATCTCCAATATTGATCCTAGTTTGAGCACGTTTCTGCTCGTGGAGCTTATTAGAAACATGCAGAGGCTTTTTAGGTCGGGTACAATCACTTCTATCTGAACCAGTTCTCTTGCCCGCTTCCATCGCTGCAACACCTGTTGGTTTGACCTGATAACTGCTCTCATATCTGGCAAACCGAGGGGCGTCCAAAACGGCCGTGTGGGGGTGCCTTAAAACCGCCTACCTTCTCTGGTCCAAACAAATCCAGACCATTCAGGACCAGAATCTAAAGTTAGAAGGAGGACATACTGGCTGCTGCATTGTTGTCAGAGAAGCCAGCACTTCAACATAGCATGTTTCCTTAATGTCTGATCATAGAGGAAGGATCACTACAGATCTTACTGATTGGACCTTTAAGGTATTAAAGCTGCATGAAATGATTTCCTGTCCACTCAGGGAGCAGAAGTCAGCAACAAGCTAAAGACATCATCATCATTTTTTCAGTTCAGAATCGTTTTCATGTTCATGCAAGAAAAGAGCATAAAAATTGAATGTCAGTTCAATATTAGCTTCTTTTTTAGCTGCTGGATGCTGCAGATCAAAGTTGTACTTCTAGAACTGCAGGTTTGATGGTTCTTCCCAGAGGATGCATCACTACGGATGACTTTAAAATCATAAAGTAAGATCTCTGCAAAGATGCACCAGCACAGACACTCTTCAGTATCACCTGGGGGAGGCCTGGCAGCAGCCTCAGCTCTACACTGAGCAGAAGTAAAAATAAAACAGTGTGTTGTGTGCCGTCAACAACAATAACAATGTGGACAATGAGTTCCTTTGACCTGAAAAGCTTCTGTTCTGCTGACCTCTGGAGCAGAGATAAAGCTGTCACCGTGAGGAAGTTTTAATCAAACTCTCAAACCTTGAACTTTCTTCTCCTCACATTAGCTGTTGTCCTTCTCGCAGACGGAGGGGCAAAAACTTTGAGCCGGTTCAATTTGTCAGGCCGAGCTGGCAGGCCATTTAAATTGGTTGGACGTGGAGGCATACATCAGAGGTGACACCCGGAGAATAATGGCTGTGATTCATGCGTCCAACTCTCTTCCTTCGCATTCTCACTTTCTTTATCTCTTCTTCTCCGGGTCTCGTCTCTGTTACCTCCCTCATTCACGCCACGCCACCCTGCCTCTCCATCTCAGCGTCCCTCGCTTTAATGACCCTAACAGAGATATCGTGTCATTAAGAGAAGATAGGGTCTGCTTGATGAGATAGGGGGTTGGGCTAATTGGCTGGTTGGATTGTTGTGAAGACAAATTCTGCCTTTGGGATTAACGAATCCTCTCCCTCATCTTGGTGGGACAATCAGTTAAGATACAGCATGCACACGTCTACCAATTATTCTGACTGAATGAACTCATTTAACCAAGGGCACGTTCACCTACCATGGTCAATCACACTTTGCAGTGTGTGCTTCTTTGTTTTTATCACTGAATTTTGTGCATCTTCAAGTGTACGAAGTCTGAAATTCACTGAAAGGTCACGCGTAACTCGTTTGGTGTGTAGCCAGCCTAAGGGTAACAAACTACAAGATAATCCGGATGATTTTGTTCGTGATTCTCTTTCTCTAACAAACCCTTTTTTATGGGTCTAAATCTCTTATCTTGCCAGACTTTCCTGAGGAGTGAGGTGTGTTTAGAGGGATTTTACTTCCCCGTGGCCGCGCCACAAATCAAATCATAAATATTAAACATGTTCCATATTTAAAATAAAGATATTCCAAGGATGGCTGACGAAACGATAACGATAGCCAACAGGGAAGCGAGCTGACTGAAGAGAGAAGAGGCTTGATTACTGAGTAAAAGCAGCTGTGTGCACAGGTGAGCTGGGCTTGACGAGGTGGGCGTGGCCGGCAGCCCGGGAAGACATTTAGCTTCATATTATTTTGTATGCAAGACTTTCCATCTGTATGTAACATGAACTAACATCAGGATCGTACCCAATCAATCGTACCTTCCACATCTGCAGCAGGGATTTTGGTGGTTTATGAAAACGACCTTAGCATCACTTTGTCTGGATACATCATCCCGACCTCTCAGGGGTCAGGTGAACACCTGGCAGAGGGGGAAAGGACGAGTCTGCAAAAGCAAAGAAACAAAAGCCAGGTCATTCTGTTTCGTTCCTGGGCTGCAGAAACAACTGAAAAATAAATCATTGAGTAAGAGGACTTGTGCGTGTAGAGAACTATTGAGATAGTATCGGGTCATTGTCATGAATCTTCTCTGTTTCTTTTTTAGTTTGAAAGACCGCACACACCACGTCTCTCTTTCCGAGATGTTCACTTGTAATTTATTGATTTATAAACTTTTCTCGTCTCTCCAGCTCTCACACTCGTTTTTTATTAAAGGCAAATCAACGATCAGAAGAAAGAGAAATATGTGTTGTTTAAAAGTCAAACTTTGTTCTTGACCTTTTGAGAACATTGACAGAACAGTAATTGTTGAAGGAGATGGATGTTGACTTCTCACTGTCAGCTTCTCCTCACGCTCGGGGCGATGGACTGAACTAAGTGTCACAACACAACCTGGACTGACTGGACTGTGATTTTCTACTCACTGACCACCTTCTTTACCCGCCTGCTGCTCTTACTTGTCAACTTCTGTTCTCCTTAAAAGTGTTGCATGGTTTATACTTTGTGTCATATCGAAAGCTAAATGCTAAGCTAACTCCCTCTCTCCTTCTCTCTCTATATCTCTCGCCCTGTCGCAGGCCGGCTCCGAAGGCGTCGTCAGAGCAGGGCAGCAGCAGTGACAAGAAGGAACGTCCCATGAGCACCATGAGCGAAGCATCAAACTACACGGGTGGCTCCGACTACAGCACCTTCCCCGGCAGCCCCACCACCGCCGTCACCACGGGAACCACCATCACCACCTCCACGTCATCTACACGGGTCAGTCTCCGTCCAAACATGTCTGAAACTTTGAAATGGTCAGTGGCGATTCTAGAGTCTGTCGGGGCCCTAAGGGAAAGTTAATTGGGGGCCCCTCCAACCAGAGCTCATCCCTGTTATGTCTGCCACGCCCCTTAGGGAGGTTTCCTACAGTTGTTGCAAAATTTTGCACATTTTTAACCACGAAGTTTGTCAGCCCTTGGGGGCCCCCTACTGGCTTGGGGCCCCAAGCAGTTGCCTGCATTGCGCCTCTGTATGAGGCCCAGACTGAAATCTCTTAGCAGCTATCAGACCAGTTGTCTTGACGTCTGGTGGATTTTTCAAAATGCTCCCCAAAGATTTAGATTTGAATAATTTGTGACCTGAGAAAATTGTTCAAATTTCAAAAAAGTGTTTCTCTGTCAAACATTTCCTTTAAATCAGTAAACTAGGAGTAAACATCTAAAGGAAGCCGCTCCTCCGGTTCTAAAATATGTCCGCTTCTTGTTTTTTCACATTCATTTTATTTGCAAGCAGTCATTCTGGGATTCTTAAAAGGGATTTGAAGAGATATTGAAGAGGCGATATTACACCCATTTCCCACCTTCTCAAACAGTCCCCTGTGGTCTAAATGAAAAATCTGTGCTGTGCGTTGGTCCAAATATAACATGAATCAAGCACCAGAGGAGGTTTGTGACCCTGTAGAAACCAGCTCTCTCAGAACGCTCCGTTTTGGTGTGTGTGTCTCTTTAAATGCAATGAGCCCCCCCTGAGTTTTCCCAGTAGACGTCACTCCTTCGCTAGCGAGAATAAAAATGGCGGACCTGCGTAAAAGTTTTGCTCTAGGCTGGGGGTGGAGTCCATGGGTGGAGATACCAGGGGAGGGGAGGGTATTTTTTTACCAGAATCCCACTGTGACATCACAAGGAGAGCACATTTGAAACGGAGCATTTTTCTCTGTGTTGTAAGACTTCTGCAGACCACAAACAAAGGACTGGATGGGTTTATTTCACATGTTGTGGGTCAGTAGACACTCAGGTTACCCAAATAAATGTTAAATAAAACAACACTGTAAAAGTGGCTTCTTCATAATATGTCCCCTTTAAAGTGTGAGTGCAGCCCTTAACACTCCTGAGAGAGATGATTTGTTATTCCCATGATGCTCTGCTGGAGGTCAACCTGAGGCCATTAATAACGTTGAGTCGCCCATGACTTCCAGCGATCAGTGGCTGTCCTGGAAAGCGTCCATGTTGTGTCAGTTCCTCTCATCTCCGAGTGAAGAAGACGGAGTTTAAAGCAGGCTAACACAGCAGTGAGTGTGTCGCGTACGCAGGTCACTGCACTGAACGATCCACGTAAACGTCACAAACACAAAGTAAACATGCATGAGCCGATCAAACCAGAAGTGCTGTGCTTTCATGAATAAGTGAAGCCTTGACTATTATTACTTCTGCTTACACTGACCAAAAGAAAGGGTTACACTTCATATCTTCATGTATTCATGAGAAGTCATTATTTATAACCCCGCTGTACGAGTCCTGCGCCGTGCTCCGCCTGAGAAACATCACACACAGAGGCGGTGGATGAAGAAGCCTTTGAGGAAAAAGGTCAAAGCAGATCTAAAGAAGTTTGTATTTTGCAGCGTTAATAAGTTAAAATGCCAAACAGTGACAACATGCAAAGAAACTCTGTGTGAAGTTCTTCAAACACTTACAGACTTTTAAGAATGTGTTTTCAGTCAGAAGACACAAAAGTCTTTGGGACGTCTCGATTAGCCTTCCCCAAAGGGAGACAAAAATAAACGGTTAATGGTTGGACACAAAAATATAAAATGGGGAGTTTCCAAATGTTTTTTTCATGATTCCAGAAGAACTTTATTTGTCCCAAAGTGAGTGTTGTAGTCAAGACCACACTAACCGAGACCGAGACATACCCGATACCAGAGTGCGCAGAGACAAGACAAAGACACCTAGGGATCGAGACCAAGACCAAGGCAGGGTGAGACCGAGACAAGACATGTAGGGATCGAGACCGAGACCAAGGCAGGGTGAGACCGAGACAAGACATGTAGGGATCGAGACCGAGACCAAGGCAGGGTGAGACCGAGACAAGACATGTAGGGATCGAGACCAAGACCAAGGCAGGGTGAGACCGAGACAAGACATGTAGGGATCGAGACCAAGACCAAGGCAGGGTGAGACCGAGACAAGACATGTAGGGATCGAGACCAAGACCAAGGCAGGGTGAGACCGAGACAAGACATGTAGGGATCGAGACCGAGACCAAGGCAGGGTGAGACCGAGACAAGACAAGACATGTAGGGATCGAGACCGAGACTAAGGCAGGGTGAGACCGACAAGACATGTAGGGATCGAGACCGAGACCAAGGCAGGGTGAGACCGAGACAAGACATGTAGGGATCGAGACCAAGACCAAGGCAGGGTGAGACCAAGACAAGACATGTAGGGATCGAGACCGAGACCAAGGCAGGGTGAGACCGAGACAAGACATGTAGGGATCGAGACCGAGCCCAAGGCAGGGTGAGACCGAGACAAGACATGTAGGGATCGAGACCAAGACCAAGGCAGGGTGAGACCGAGACAAGACATGTAGGGATCGAGACAGAGCCCAAGGCAGGGTGAGACCGAGACAAGACATGTAGGGATCGAGACCGAGACCAAGGCAGGGTGAGACCGAGACAAGACATGTAGGGATCGAGACCGAGACCAAGGCAGGGTGAGACCGAGACAAGACATGTAGGGATCGAGACCGAGACCAAGGCAGGGTGAGACCGAGACAAGACATGTAGGGATCGAGACAGAGCCCAAGGCAGGGTGAGACCGAGACAAGACATGTAGGGATCGAGACCGAGCCCAAGGCAGGGTGAGACCGAGACAAGACATGTAGGGATCGAGACCGAGACCAAGGCAGGGTGAGACCGAGACAAGACATGTAGGGATCGAGACCGAGACCAAGGCAGGGTGAGACCGAGACAAGACATGTAGGGATCGAGACCGAGACCAAGGCAGGGTGAGACCAAGACAAGACATGTAGGGATCGAGACAGAGTCAAGACCAAGATCGAGGCAGGGCGAGGACAAAGCAAGACCAAGACCGTAAATATCACTGAAAAATCATCTTGTGTTTAGGGGGCGTGTCACTCACTTAGCCGTAACCGGGGGATAACAATCTACACATGAATTAAAGTTATTTGTTCTTTTAGAAAGAGGTGTTGAACAGGACAAATAGGTGATCAGTGGTGGTCTTGACCGGTCTTGATTTAAAATCCAGAACCCGCCCAGTCTGAGACCGAGACAAGACCGAGTAAAAATTCTTTCAATTCCGAGAAGAGACCTTCAAGAAGTGGTCTCGAGAGTTGGTCCTAAATAATTGCTCTTGTGTCCAACATGGGGTCGGAGTCCTAAAAACCTGCAAATGTTAGTCGATGGAACACGTTGAAGCATCACATCAAGAGTTTATGTGACAGTAAGAGGTAACCCCACAGCTTAGAGATCTTTATTTGACCTGTTTGGCCAGTGACCAAACTGCTGCAAGGATGGAGTGAGAGTGAGCTGCGTACGACACAAGCTGTCCTCAGACACAATTCATCCGATATTAGACATCTACAGGCTTGCTCCAACAGTATTTCGTTGTACTTGTACAGTGACAATAAAGATATCTTATCTTATCTTATTCGTAAAACAAAGAACCGTCTGAATCCAGGAAGTCTCCTCAGATCTTTGGTGATAAAGTCAGAGGAAGTGGAGCTTCTTTTTGTTGGACATTAAACAACCAGAAAATCTGTTTCTCCTGAATAACGAGGACGCCTGGCTGCAGATGTAAACTTGGTGCATGGGGCGGGGTGTCAGTGGCAGCCGCAGACATGTTTCCTGCTGACGCCCCACGACTTTCTCTCACCCAATCAATAACGAGTTACTCATTCCTCATGCCTAAAGCAAACCAACCAAACCAACAGCCGCTATGAGTAGGCGGGAACTAGCCGTAAGAGGCTGAATGCGGACGGGATGATGCTGCGTTCAAGGCAACTTGGAAATACCGGACAAACGGCGTCCCGTATTGATTCAAAACGGGACACAATATTTAAGTGTGAAATATGGGACGATACAATATTTTACGGGATGGGTGGCAACCCGAGGTAACGCCCTGGGTCATGATTATCTGCCTGATGTGTCCGTTAGTCTCTGCTAGCCTTCATGAATTTACTTGTTGAAGAGGTTTTCCTTCTTTGGAATATAAACCTGAACAATGATCCACTGATGTGAATGCATGTCGCCTGCAGACATTCAGACTGGATTAGTTTCCTCAAACGCTGTGACGAATGTTTCACCTGTAATTCATCCTGTTTGTCTTAAATTTAGACTTAAAGATCGTCTTCCATCCTCCGGCTTGTTGACTGAAATAAAGCAGATTTTCATGCTGCAGCGCTGCGTTGTTTTTCAATAAGTGAGCTGTGATGTATGGGGGATGTGAAATATGTCTTTTGTTTAATGAGCTGAAAACATCTGCCTCTCTCTCGCTGCTTTTTATAGTCGCTGTTTTAGTGTACGAGCCTCTTGACAAGAAATGCACCAAACACATGTCACGTCGAGAGGAGGAGAGAAAAGATGATATTCTGGGTTCTTTTTCCTCTGTGGAGTTCTCCCTGCTGGGTTCGCTCTGTAGGAGACACAAACACAAACACATTTGGATTTAGTTTTTTCATAAAGTTAACAAACATGTTGTGCTATTTATTTGTTAAAAAACGTGTGTTTGAATACCTGCAGTGTGAATGTCTCCTCAGCAATGCTTCCTGTTTGTGTGTTCACAGCCCTCCAGGTCTTCCAAAAAAGTCCACAACTTTGGAAAGAGGTCCAACTCCATCAAGAGGAACCCCAATGCTCCGGTGGTGAAGAGCAACTGGCTTTACAAACAGGTACGACCTTGCCTGGCTGTAACTTCTCAGATTAAAGATTACTGGATGTGTTTGAGTCTTCATGGGACCGGCAATGAGCCGAGGAGTGAATTCATGTTGTCACTAAAGATATCAATGAGGAAAAGTGCACATGGACATACCAACAGTTTACAGAAAGTATTATTCTATATATTCTATATTGCGGCTGCACGTCGGTGCAGCGGTTAGCTCTGTTGCATCACAGCGAGGAGGTTCCTGGTTTGAATCCCCGTCTGACAGGAGCCTCTCTGTGTGGAGTTTGCATGTTCTACCCGTGCATTTGTGGGTACTCCGGCTTCCTCCCACAGTCCAAAGACATGCTCGTTAGGATAACTGGTAACTCTGAATTACCCGTAGGTGTGACTGTGAGTGTGGCTGGTTGAATGTTTCTATATGTCAGCCCAGTCCAGGAACACCGCCTCTCGCCCAATGACAGCTGTGATAGGCTTCAGCCCCCCAACTCCCATCCCCAGACCCCAAACGGGAAGAGCAGCATAGATAATGGATGGATTGATTCTATATTGCGACAAACATAATCAAAGGCCACTGATGCACCATGCCGATGTGGTGGTTAAGGCTAAGGATAACCATTTTCCATGCAAAAGGTTTTCGTCTGTTTTTCTGCCTCGCTCTTGCACTGGTAAAAAACCACATCCCCACCACGGTGCATGCTGATCCTCTACCTGCATACCTACTTCAATAACCTCAGGTGCCCACAGTGTTACCAGTTCACCAAAGAAAACAACCATTACGCACGACTAAATATACTGAGATATTTCATCGATGAATGTGAGAAGTTGGTCAGATTTCTGCTCTTTGCTAATTCCCAACAAACACAGACTGCAGGAGGTTCATATAAAGTTTTCTAGTCTCGTAATATTTTGGACTTCTGCAGCTTTTGTTGTTTTTGAAACATTGCATCCTGCTGCTGCCTGCTGAACTGGAGGAAATTGGAGGATCCAGTTCCTGCTGTGAACCTTGACTTAACGTTCGCTAACCTAGCTTGAGGCTCAGCTTGTTCGCTCATTACCTTTCCTCCCACTCGCTGCAAGTTGAGCAATTTTCTTCACCCTGCAGAGATCTCCTGTAGCTCAATATTTCAACCTCTGAACGTGGAACGGCTCCCTGAAGACGGCCTCATCGAGCAGCGTTCAACTCAGCTTTTAGACCTCGATTAGAGCCGCTGTCAATAACCTCCTTCTCAGCCTCGGCCCATGCGTCGCCGCTCTATCGATTCACTTCACACCAGCTCTACCGCGGTCTCCTCCCCACAGACCTGTCAGGAAAAGTGCCCACTCACAGAAGAAATGTCATCAGTGTTTACCCGAAGCTCGAGGTCTGTGGACGGACGAGACACCGTGCAAACAGAGAAAAAAAGACCCTAAGTGAGGGAACCGTCTCAAAAAAACGTGTTATTGTCGCTGCAGTCATTACGAGACCAGAGAGGAGGGGTGGAAGAGAAGAACGAGTGAAGCAGCGTGCAGAACAAGCCCAAGCCTACGCCTCGAGCACCACAAACGCAAATTTGTCAGTGCGCTCTGAAGAGATAAAACACAGCAATTTGTCTCAGAGGAGGAGATAGAAGCTGGTTAATAGAAGCAGCCGCAGGGAGAAACAGTGAGGGGATCAAGAGGAAGGAAGTGAGGGGGGGTCAAAAAAAAAAGAGAGGAATGACGTGTGTGTGTGCGTGCGTGCGTGCGTGCGTGCGTGCGTGCGTGCGTGCGTGCGTGCGTGCGTGCGTGCGTGTGCGTGTAATAATTACTCTTCTTTGACTGAATGACTGATGATCTGTGACGTTTGCCCCCTGCAGGACAGCACAGGCATGAAGCTGTGGAAGAAGAGGTGGTTTGTTCTCTGCGACATGTGCCTCTTCTACTACAGAGGTGAGGACACACACACACACACACACACACACACACACACACACACACACACAAACACCAATCGAGTTAGTCAGAAAACAGTATATTGCTCCTTCCAGGTGGGGAGTGAGTCCCTCCTCAGGTGAAGGAGCTTCCTGTACACGAGTGAGGGTAAGATAGAGCGTGAGATTGACAGTTGAATTGTCTGAAGTAATGCGGGCGCTGTACTCGACCACCGTGTTGAAGATGGAGCTGAGCCTGAAGGCAACGCTCTAGATTTACCGGTTCCAACCCTCACCTGTGGTCATGAGCTTTGGGAAGTGAACGAAAGAATGAGACCTCGGACACTAACGGCTGAAATGAGTTTCCTCTGGAGGATGTCTGGGCTCAGCCTTAGAGAGAGGGTGAGGAGCTCAGACATCTGGAGGGAGCTCGGAGTAGAGCCGCTACTCCTTTGCATCCAATACGAGCCAGCTGAGGTGGTTTAGGTATCTGATTAGGATCCTCCTATACACCTCCCTTTGGAGGTTTTCCAGGTACAATTGGGAGGAGACCCCTTGGGTAGACCCAGAATGCCCTGGAGGGATTATATATCCGTGTTGGATTGGGAACGCCTCAGAATCCCCCATGAAGAGCTAGAAAACTTGGCTGGGAGAGGGACATCTGGGGCAAGTTGCTAATCCTGCTTGTGTTGTGATCGGCCCTCGGATCTCAGCGTTCACTGCACGACTGACGACTTCAAAATCAGTCCCGCAATTTAGAAATCATGTTGAAATCGGCCTGAAATGGAACAGTGTACACCCGGCTTGTCTGATTATTTTCAGCAGCTCTTTGGTTTGAACAAAAAGGAAACGAGCCGTAGCAGAGTCGAGTCTTTCTTTGAATCATTTCCACAACTGCCAGTTTGTAAATCTTTAATATACACGAGAACAAGAGGAATAAATCTGTTCCCTTTTTCATACAGTCACGATGAAAAAAAAGAATTAAAAAAAGATGAATGGTTCTTGGAAAAGAGCAGAGCTTTAAAATCAGCCTCCCTTCTAAGAGCTGTTATTCCCCTCACAGGCGACTGGCGCAGCGTGATGAAAAAAAGCAGTTTGAACAAGTCGAACAGGCTTCTTAAAGGAGGATTACTGCTCAGAGAATGTGTCTGTGATTACTGTGATTACTGTGATTACATCTTATTCTCAACAAACTTCTCAGCAAATTAATAAAATACACATGAAGGAGCTTTGAAACCGACGTCAGCAGTTCCTCTGCAGCTACTGAGGAACGAGAGACTTTGAGACGATGTTACGTTTGGTCTCAACTCATGTAAAAAAAGGATGTGGAAGGTGGCGAGTGTTGAGCTTATTTCAGACACTGCTACTCTGACACAACTGATATGAAGCCATTTTTATCGCTGTCAGGAGCCGTGTTTCAGATCACATCAGGGTTCATCAGGAGCCGTGTTTCAGGTCACATCAGGGTTCATCAGGAGCCGTGTTTCAGGTCACATCAGGGTTCATCAGGAGCCGTGTTTCAGGTCACATCAGGGTTCATCAGGAGCCGTGTTTCAGGTCACATCAGGGTTCATCAGGAGCCGTGTTTCAGGTCACATCAGGGTTCATCAGGAGCCGTGTTTCAGGTAATATCAGGGTTCATCAGGAGCCGTGTTTCAGGTCACATCAGGGTTCATCAGGAGTCGTGTTTCAGGTCACATCAGGGTTCATCAGGAGCCGTGTTTCAGGTCACATCAGGGTTCATCAGGAGCCGTGTTTCAGGTCACATCAGAGTTCGTCAGGAGCCGTGTTTCAGGTCACATCAGGGTTCATCAGGAGCCGTGTTCCAGGTCACATCAGGGTTCATCAGGAGTCGTGTTTCAGGTCACATCAGGGTTCATCAGGAGCCGTGTTTCAGGTCACATCAGGGTTCATCAGGAGCCGTGTTTCAGGTCACATCAGGGTTCATCAGGAGCCGTGTTTCAGGTCACATCAGAGTTCGTTAGGAGCCGTGTTTCAGGTCACATCAGGGTTCATCAGGAGCCGTGTTTCAGGTCACATCAGAGTTCGTTAGGAGCCGTGTTTCAGGTCACATCAGGGTTCATCAGGAGCCGTGTTTCAGGTCACATCAGGGTTCATCAGGAGCCGTGTTTCAGGTCACATCAGGGTTCATCAGGAGCCGTGTTTCAGGTCACATCAGGGTTCATCAGGAGCCGTGTTTCAGGTCACATCAGAGTTCATCAGGAGCCGTGTTTCAGGTCACATCAGGGTTCATCAGGAGCCGTGTTTCAGGTCACATCAGGGTTCATCAGGAGCCGTGTTTCAGGTCACATCAGAGTTCATCAGGAGCCGTGTTTCAGGTCACATCAGGGTTCATCAGGAGCCGTGTTTCAGGTCACATCAGGGTTCATCAGGAGCCGTGTTTCAGATCACATCAGGGTTCATCAGGAGCCGTGTTTCAGGTAATATCAGGGTTCATCAGGAGCCGTGTTTCAGGTCACATCAGGGTTCATCAGGAGCCGTGTTTCAGGTCACATCAGGGTTCATCAGGAGCCGTGTTTCAGGTCACATCAGGGTTCGTCAGAGTGTCCTGACAGTTTAAGTGTTTCGTCCTTGTTTTCACTCTCGCTCTGCAGAACCACTCGTTTTAAACTTTACGTTCACTAAAGCTCATCTGTTCCTCCTCCGTGTCTCCTAAACCCTTCAGAGAGTTTTTTTTTCTTCTTCTATCTCCATAAATTGACAAATTAGCCGCTCCCAGAGCGCAATCAGCGGCTGCTTTCATGACAAACCCGAGGGAAAATTGGATGTTTATTGGCTTATACAGACGGAGACGAGAGAGAGAGAGGAGGCGTCCTCAGGAAGGACAATGACGTGCTCGGCTTTCCGATAATAACCTTTTTTTTTCCATTTGTCCCTCCTGCTTTATCTCTTTTTTCTGAGCGCTTTCTGTCACTCGGGTGGGAGGTGTCTGCAGAGTTTGGAGTTTCACTTCCTTCTTTTTCTCTTTTTTTATAAGCATCCAAAATAAGAAAGCCTCCTACTGTGAATCGTATCCATACGAGTAAAGTCAGCGTGTTTACATGCTCTCTCATAATTCCATTATCTCCACAGAGGAACACTAATGATAACAGCTGCCATGTAAACACAGGAAGTGTATGCAGCAGGACAACCAGATAAGCAGAGTCCAGCAGAACAAGCATGCAAGAAAAGATCTATAAAAGTACTTCATGACATTTTCCTCAAGTAAATAAAGAAAACTTGTTCAGTTACAAACACTTACACAAAGCCTCAGACAACATCTCTGTAGAGAAATAGTTGCTGTCTTATAAATGTTGTATATATTTCCAGGGGAGGGGAGACAGCGAGGTTGTGGGCTCCGTCAGCAGTATTCAGGAGAAAGCTTAGGCACTATGCATTCATTCTGGTGTTGGTTGTATTTAAGGATAGGAACAAACAGTCTTTGGAGAACATTTTGGATTTTTGCTAGTTTTGCGAAAAACGAAATAACTAACAGCCCCGACAATGCAGGCTCACACGAGGCAGAGTTTATTAAACAGTCCAAGTCGGTGAGCAGGTGATCCAAATACAGAGAAGCAAACAGATCTAGGAGAAGACACTCAGGGGATAACGAGACGCAGTTGAGCACGATCAGGGCAGAAAAACATGAAGAGCAGAATCTGACAATACTACTAAAATAAAAGGACAGAAACAAAACATGACCTGAGGTAACTTGACGGGTTGTGTCAATAACTGGAGACACAAGTTATTTTGATGTCCAACAGGAATATTACTTTGTGGGCGCAGATGTTTATCTTGAAATGACTTTTATGAAAAAGTTTTGGATCTGACATTTCGGGTGCACAAAAGGAACTTTTCTTTTATCCTAGTCTGAGCATTTTCCATCCCTTTACGTATGTTAGTTTTGTTTATTTGTTTGTCCACAGCGTTAGTGTTGAGAGTTTCTCTGATCAAACAGAAGTTTCCGCTGCCCCCTCAAACCTGCTGCAGATATCTGAAGCGTCAGCTGTTCTGAGGAAGGACCCCCTCACGCTGCAGTGTATACCAACAGCCTCTCGCTCCTCTCCTCCTCGCCGGTTTTTCGAGCGTGTTCTGTGCCTCAATAATTCAGGAGCAGGGATGGAGCCGGAGGAGCTGCGGGGCTCACAGCGCTCCGGCTCGGCTTAAGCAAACATCAGCGCTGACTCGGGGCTCTGTAGGTTTTTATGCAGCTGGTGCACCACACGTGTTCCTGCCTGCACGGTGCAGCCGCCAGCCTGGAAGCTAGCTGCATCAGAGCACCAGGCATGGAAGAATGAAGCAGTCAGTACCGTCCCAGTATGATGCCGCTCAAACTGTTGTTTCAAGGCTTTAACTCTGGCATCAAAGAATATGAACTTTGGAAGAGGAGTCGACTTTAATGCATTCACGGCTGCATGCCACAGCTTTTGTACTTTGCAGCCGTTTTGCTACTGAATGTGAAACACAAAAAGTTTGTGTCTGTGTTTCTTGCTTTGTACCTCACACAGGGAGCAGAACAAGATAGAAGCTCACAAAGAAAACAAACACAGCAGCCACCATTTTCTTCTTTTTCTCTCTCTTCATGTAAAATATTTTTTAGATCTTCATGTTTGTCTTCTTGACACCATCATCCAAGTCGAACCTTATTGTCGTCAAAGTCCAAATCAAGACACAAAGAAGTCTATAAAGGATGAAAGGAGGCATTCATTGGCTCACTTCAGATCGTTTTAAAACCAAACCTACCGTAGAACTACTTTCTAACTTCTTTTTTACTGCTTAATAGAGAGCTTTGGAGCACAGAGTGTGAACAAATACTTTAACAAAACAAGCTTGCTATGCATTCACTTCAGATTTCAACCTTCGCAAATGATGTGCAAGTTCCCAAAACTCAGCAAAAGTAGAGCCAGAGTGAGCTCTGTGAGTGGATCTTAAAACAACTAGACTCTGCTGTATCAAAACAAAAGATTGTAAATATATGTTGACATATTCTTTTGTCGTCTTTGGTGCAGATGAGAAGGAGGACAGCATCCTGGGAAGCATCCTGCTGCCTAGTTTCCACATCTCCATGTTGTCGGTGGACGACCACATCAGCAGGAAGTACGCTTTCAAGGTAAAACGCTGCAACAGCTCCGTTTCAATCAATTCCTTAAATGTTGAGATCAAGATTATTAAGCTCACCAAGCGCTTTGTAATGTTGTTGTTTTTTAGTTTGGTTTAGTTTAGTTTAGTTCAGTTCAGTTTAGTTTAGTTTAGTTTAGTTTAGTTTAGTTTAGTTTAGTTTAGTTTAGTTTAGTTTAGTTTAGTTTAGTTTTAGTTTAGTTTAGTTTAGTTTAGTTTAGTTTAGTTTAGGTTTAGTTTAGTTTAGGTTTAGTTTAGTTTAGTTTAGGTTTAGTTTAGTTTAGTTTTAGTTTAGTTTAGTTTAGTTCAGTTCAGTTTAGGTTTAGTTTAGTTTAGTTTTAGTTTAGTTTAGTTTAGTTCAGTTCAGTTTAGGTTTGGTTTAGTTTTAGTTTAGTTTAGGTTTGGTTTAGTTTAGTTTTAGTTTAGGTTAGGTTAGGTTAGTTTAGTTTAGGTTAGGTTAGGTTAGGTTAGGTTAGGTTTGGTTTGGTTGAGTTGAGTTGAGTTGAGTTTTGGTTTGGTTTGGTTTAGTTAGAGGTGAGGTGAGGTGAGGTGAGGTTTGGTTTAGTTAGAGGTGAGGTGAGGTTTGGTTTGGTTTGGTTTGGTTTAGTTAGAGGTGAGGTGAGGTGAGGTTTGGTTTAGTTAGAGGTGAGGTGAGGTGAGGTTTGGTTTGGTTTGGTTTGGTTTGGTTTAGTTAGAGGTGAGGTGAGGTGAGGTTTGGTTTAGTTAGAGGTGAGGTGAGGTGAGGTTTGGTTTGGTTTAGTTAGAGGTGAGGTGAGGTTTGGTTTGGTTTAGTTAGAGGTGAGGTGAGGTGAGGTGAGGTGAGGTTTGGTTTAGTTAGAGGTGAGGTGAGGTGAGGTTTGGTTTGGTTTAGTTAGAGGTGAGGTGAGGTTTGGTTTAGTGTGAGGTGAGGTTTGGTTTGGTTTAGTTAGAGGTGAGGTGAGGTTTGGTTTAGTGTGAGGTGAGGTTTGGTTTGGTTTGGTTTAGTTAGAGGTGAGGTGAGGTTTGGTTTAGTGTGAGGTGAGGTTTGGTTTAGTGTGAGGTGAGGTTTGGTTTGGTTTAGTTAGAGGTGAGGTGAGGTTTGGTTTGGTTTAGTTAGAGGTGAGGTTTGGTTTGGTTTAGTTAGAGGTGAGGTGAGGTTTGGTTTAGTGTGAGGTTTGGTTTGGTTTAGTTAGAGGTGAGGTTTGGTTTGGTTTAGTTAGAGGTGAGGTGAGGTTTGGTTTGGTTTGGTTTAGTTAGAGGTGAGGTGAGGTTTGGTTTAGTGTGAGGTGAGGTGAGGTTTGGTTTAGTGTGAGGTGAGGTTTGGTTTGGTTTAGTTAGAGGTGAGGTGAGGTTAGGTTTGGTTTGGTTTGGGTATGTTTAGTTGAGTTGGGCTGGTTGCGTTAGTTGGGTTACCCTCTGCCTCCAGTCTTTATGCTAAGCTAAGCTAGCTTCTCTCTATGCAAACAAATGAGATATCTTCACTCACACATTTCAGTTTTTCTTATTTATGCAGCTCCACCTGCTAAGACACACAGAGAGGAGCCCTGAAGACCCTCACACTTCTGTTTTCACACTTCAGAAAAAACAAACAACAACACACACACAGTCATACTGTACACAAACACACAAACACACGCACACACACGCACACACGCGCACACACACACACACACACACACACACACCCACACACACACACACACACACACACACACACACACACAGACACACCTTACTGCCAACAGGAGTGATGTAAATACTCCCTGCTGGTATCTCAAGGTCACATCTGAAGCTGTTTCTCACTCTGCTGTTTTATCTCCTCCTCCCTCCCTCCCTCCTTCCTCTCTTTCCTCTCCTCCTCCTTTTTATCTACCTCCCCACATCAATACCTCCCCCTCTCTCCCCTCCCTCACCACCAGGCCACTCACCCCAACATGCGGACGTACTACTTCTGCACTGATGCAGCCAAAGAGATGGAGTCGTGGATGAAAGTCATGACAGATGCTGCTCTCGTGCACTCTGAGCCGGTCAGGAGGTCGGTATACTCAACGTAGAAACTCGCCCACACACACACACACACAAGAATACACACATCAGATGGTTGTAAGAGGAAATCTGAGAGACACAGTCACCATGTTGGAACCACATATTCTCCGTCGCTGTAATATTCATGAAGTGTTTTATCATATCCCAAGAGTTCTCATAAATGCCTCTAAAAGTGTCGAGTTTAGAGTTTCCTCATGTTCAGAATCCCTCCGCTGAGAGCTGCAGAGAAGTTGAGCTTCAGTCATGGGAGATATCGTGTTACATGAAGGAGCTTTCTATTTTTTAGTTCTTTCAATGAGCACAGGAACCGCGATTTAAATGGCAATTAAGCACAATTAAATATTACCCCATTTGTAAACATAATATTGCTGACATGAGACAAAATGTCTTTACAGCAGACATTAACATGTTTACAGCCTGGTTCAAAAAACCAAATAGGTCTGATTAGCTCATGTCTCGATCAGTTCATCATGTTTGGATGACTCATCAGTTTTGATTTGATGAAGGATAAGAGTTATTCACAATAAGGCGTGTAGCTGACCTGACTGACAGGTGGGCGCGGTGTAACGGTTTGTCAGGAGGCTTAAAACCCGCCTCAGCTCCAGCTCTCAGCCTGTCGTTAGGTTGACTGAAAGTTAGGCTGAGACAGCATTTCCAGCATGGAGACCGCCATCGATGGGACTCCAGCGCCCCCTGCAGGAACAGCTGGGTGACATCACTCAGGCTTCAAACGTTCATATTTACAGTCTAGGGGATAAATAGGTGACTCGTTTACTAATGTGAGTTATGTAACTTCCATCAGTGATCTCAGCCATACAGAGTTTGGAAGTTATACTTTCTCCTCCCGACACAACAAAAGGATCATTTTTCAGTGTTAGCCACAACTCTTTGACACTTGTAATCCTCCACTGTTGTTAACCCAGACAGGCCTCAGTCCTGCCCCCTCAGAGGTTCAGACAGAGATCAGAAACTTCTAAGAAGGGGAAGGTCAGAAAATCAGACAGTCAGAACAAACACAAGACTTCAGACACTTCAGGTATCTTTGAAAACTCTTAGAAAACTCTTCTCTGTATTCTCTGTCCCTTCTCTTTCATCCCAGAATGGACAAGTTGAAAGTGGACCAGCGGACGCCTCAGGAGTTGAACAACCTACTGAACCACAGAGTACTGACCCGGCCCGAGATCCAGAACAACGAACGCAACCGTGAACCCCTGCGACAACACTCGCTGTCTCGAGTGGACGACAAACGGAAGAAAGAGGAAAAACTCAACAGCCAGAGGGAGCGAGAGTACTACACCTTGCAGAGAGACGGGGAGAGGTACTCGCTAAAGAAAGATGGTGTTAGCTACATGCTTCAGAAGGACGGAGAGAGGTATCTCCTCCACAAGGATGGAGAGAAGTATCTGTTGAGGAAAGATGGAGAGAAAACCTATCTGCATAAAGACGGGGAGGTGTGCGCCATTCACAGAGAGCTGGAGAAGTACGCTGTGCAGAAAGTGGATGAAAAGTACACAGTGACGCAGACAGAGGAGAGATACGCTCCGTCTAAAGATGGAGAGAAGTACCTGCTCACGAAGGATGGAGAAAAATATGCACTGGCGAAAGTAGGAGACAGGCACATGCTCCAGAAGGACATACAGAAACCTGCTCCTCATAAGGAGGTGAGGAGACAGCTGTCGTTAAAGGAGACAGAGAGATACGGCACGATGAAGGCCGACTGTAGATATGGAACCTTACAGGTAGTGGATAAATACGGCACTGTGAGGGAGGTGAAGAAGTATGCAACGCTACGAGAAGGAGATAAGTACGCTATGCTCAGAGACGCAGAGAAGTACGCTACAGTCCGGGCAGGAGATAAATACGGCTTCCAGAGGGACCCGAGTGCAGAGCGGACTCTGACCAAAATCAGCAGCATCAAGCTGCAGCCAGCTCAGGCCGCCGCCATTGCAGCCGCCGTGTCTGCATCCCGCCAGGCCAGCCTCAACACCCACAAACCTGTGCAGGTAAACGGCTCGGGTTCTACGCAGGGGGAGCTGACGGGAGACTGCAGTCCAGCTGAGGTGGATTCCAACCAAACTGGGGGTCCAGTGAAGTCCCCTGTTCCCGTACAGGAGCCAGGTACAGGTCTGTCCAGGACCAATTCCATGCAGCAACTGGAGCACTGGGTCCGCACACAGAGGACGAGAGGAGTGGACGACGACACCAGGAGGTGAGACTATCTGAATGTTTGATTGTCTTCTTTCTTTTTCTTGGGCCACTCAGGCTTTTGCATCTTAAATAACAAAGTCTTACAGGAGATAAGATTAATGCTGCACACATATTGCATTGGAGACTTTCTACTAATTCATACAACCAAAGTCACACAACAACAAACATAAAGTTACACAGGATGACTGAGAACCTACACAGACAAACATGAAGTTACTGTCAGGCAGTTGTTGACCAGTGTCTCCTGAGTTCTGTGGAGTGAAATGATTGTTTGGTGGCTTTAAAGAGAGCGATGTAGCGTAGGTAGCGATGGAAGCGGGCAAGAGAACTGGTTCAGATAGAAGTGATTGTACCCGACCTAAAAAGCCTCTGCATGTTTCTAATAAGCTCCACGAGCAGAAACGTGCTCAAACTAGGATCAATATTGGAGATGCTTTTGAAAAATGGAGAGAGGTTAGAACGCAGAAAGGTTTACAAACCGATGCAGAGCTGGACAAACACTGAAGCTTCAGAGTCCACCACATGGTGACCTGCGTGAGCATCAACTCTAGAGAGGAGGGGGGGGGAGACAGATCTCTATAATGTTTAGAATGTGGACTGCAGTACTCATTTTAAGAGTTATATGTTGCTCCTTTAACCTTCTCGGCATAAATTATGCTCAACTTGTCAAATAAATGTTAAGCATAATTCCTGAGTTTTCGTGCTAATTCAGTCATTTTGTGGTAAGATAACTTTAGTAACAGTTGAGATATATCGACAAGATATCATGACAGTCATGACAACAACCTGAATCTTTAAAAATACGTTTTTCATTTCCTGAAGAGGCCGACCTCTCATCCCAACAGCTCTGCTCCTACGTGAGATTCAAACCATTTTTCATCAAACATCTCCCTCCCTTCCTCCCTCCCTCGCTGTGCATCCTCCTCCGTCCTTGCTGTGACCTTGCAGGCCGCGAGGAGCTGAAAGCTTTTTGTGTCACAACAGATGTGTGTCTCATTTGGGAGCGCTGGCGTTTAGCTGGCGTTTAGCCGGCTGTACGGGGGGACGCAGCGGAACAGAAGTGCAGAGCGCAGCCGCTCGCCGTGCTGTCAGCGCTTCCCCTCTCCGTCTGCTGCCATGAATAAGTCATAGAGACGAGAGCGTAATGAGAGCAGAGGAGGCTGAGCGCCGCCGAGCCACATTTGTCATCTTTATCAGCTGCGAGTGCAAACGAGGGGAAGAGAGAAACTTTGTTGTTGGACTGACTCTTATTGTTGTTAACAAGGAGGCTGCTTCTGCTAACAGCCGTGTTATTGACGGAGAGCAGACAGTGTTACACCGTGCACCGAGGATTGAGCTGAAAACTGCCATGTAAAGCAGCGTGAGGTATTCATACCAGACCTGACGTGTTTGTTTTCGATTTCCTGTCTCCTTTAGGATCCTATTCTCGCTCACTCTGCTGTTCTCCTTTGCTAAATGCTCACACTCACAGAGAGTGTCCGGTCCCTGTTGCATTGTTTTGGTATCAACAAGAAAATAATGTTTTTAGTGTATGTAGCAGAAAAAGAAGAGAGACGAGTTCTGTTAAAAGCAAATCAATAAACAGCCTGTGAGTACAGAAGTCATTTATGTTACCGGGATGATGTTCCAAAGTTTCTCTGGTGCTAATTGTTCCAACACTGACTAAAGTTTAAGTCGACCTTTTCTGCTGATCCCTGTTTTCAAACTCACATATGGTGTTACAATGCTGGATGCTCGAACTAAATGACTCAATAAGAGACTGATGAAGAACGACAGAGGCTCACAGGACGGACTAAGAAAGAGTTTAGTTTCGGTTAAAGATGAATTCTTTGTCTCCCCTTCTTTACAACAGACTCAGTGTTCACATCAAATTTGAGTGGATCATCCAAATACGTACTCAAGTATTTATTTGAGATTACAATCTCAATGTTTCCATTAGGAAGGATGCCCTCCATGGCTGCTTCTCTCTTACGTCTAAAATCAACGACTAGTTCCCTGTTTTAAGAAACGTTATCACGCCAAGCTGCCTTTAACTCATCGGCTAAAGGCCCTGAAACACCAGGCAGACTGCAAAGAACTAGTCAAGACGTCTTTTGTCTTGGCCAAAAAGTTGCACGAGACGATCTCCTTGGTGTGTCAGGGACTTAACCCGACTTCTTGCAGAAATGTTCCTGGCAGGAGAAAGTCTTGTTTGCATTCACACATGCAGCTCAACCCTGAAGAAATCTCAGGAGTTTTGTGCACGTGTGAAAAGGGATATTTGAATCTCATCGTATGGAAGCTACAGGTCAGGGCGGGCGCTCGTCTCTCTCCTGAATGTAAAGGTTAAACGAGATGAACAAAGAGCAACTCATCCAGGTGACGAATGGTGATGGTGCAGTCCCAGTGACAAAGACTGTAATAAATCTCCCTGCGGACTCATGAGGTCACAGTGCTGCAGAATCAAGGTGTCCTCTTTATGATTACCTCTAATGTCTGTAACGATGACGAGCTTGTCGTGACGCCGTGTCCTCGGGGTCAAAGTGAAAGTGAGGCAAAGTTCTGTGAACAAAAGTAGTTTGATAATTAAAGGTGTCCATGCGCACTGAACATGTCGAGGCTCACACATACAGATAATGAAGCCGGTTCCTTCTCAGTACACTCTGATTAAACGCACTGATTCACTGATGCAGGATAACCGGCTGTGCAGGTGTTTGTGTCGTACTGTCTGTCCTTTATCTAAACATGTGTGGGCTGTATGTAACCCCACCTTAAATGTCAACGCCTCGACTTTAATGTCAGCTGTTGTTTCTGTTCTCTTGAATGCTGCAAAGGAAGTAAATGTCTTTTTTAGCAGGCGACGTGTTTTTCTATGCGCTGGTCTCCTGCTGCAGCTGAGGAAGGTCTGGCCGCTGCAACATTCATGAGTCACTGCCTGCTTTAAAGAATGACTCATTCCTTCGTGTATTCACTTATTTGCACATTTATTAGTTTCTGAAAAGTTCACCGCTGCCATCTTCCTTCAATTCATAACACTGAGGGAAGAAATAGCCGCCGCCGTCCTTTGCTAATTAATCGCAGGGCTTTTTAGCAGAACGTCGCAGGAATACGCTCTGGATTCTTCGACTCGCAGCTCTTAACTTCTCATCACAGCTTTCTTTATAGTTTTGAGATTTAGAAACCATATTTGATGCCTTCTTTCCTTTTCTCTTTTGAAAGTCTTCTGATGACAAGGTTACATCCTGGTGTCCTGACTGAGCTCTGTGATGTGTAACCAGCCTTTTGAACACGACCCATGATGACAAGGTCCTCCCAAGAACAACTTTTAAGACATGCATGAAAAGAATGAAGAGTAGAGTCGAGGATTTAAATTTGATGATGACATGTCATTATTAAAATATGGACTCTTACAAATGTTCATTTCCTTGCTTCTCTATTCATTTGCAACTGAAGAGACTGTGGAAAGTTTAAATATGGAGGGACGTAAAGACAACATAGGCCCCGTCCACCCAGCGTTTTTTTCTGAGCACCGCGGCCTTTCTCAGTTGTTTTCAATTAGTAGAGAGCATTTTCAGCTGAAAGCGGCCGCCTGGAGAAAAAGCGCAGCGTCTTTTTTACGCGGCCGCTCAGCGCTGAAGTTGGCAATCTTTTAACTTTTCAGAAAGGCGCTGTTGACGTCACCGGCGCTCTTTTCCAAATGGATGATATTCCCTGCAGTTTCGTGTCTTGTACCCACATCCTCCTCGCTCCGTGTCTGATCGGGAAATAAACGACCTCAAATATAAAACATGCAGTAAAAAGTAACGGAGCAGTGTCGGTCATACAGCGGCCGTTGTCAACACACTGTTGTCATAGAGACAGGACGGGCGTGCAGCGCTTTTCTTCTCAGCGTACAAACACTTCATGCAAACACTCCCGAGCGCACAGCCAGCGCTTTACTGCAACGTAAAAAACACCAGGTGGACACGGCCATATTTGTTCAGCAAATGTTAGCATTCAACAGCTTCCAAGCTAATGCTAACCCTGTGATGCTCTTAATGTAAACAATATGAAGGCATACATTTCTAAATATCGTAACGTTAGCTAAAAAATGTGTTGAATCCAGAAGTTTGCTACAGCTCAAGTTGTGTCTTAGCTGTCGGCACCTGATGGGTTAAAAACGATGTTGTTTAATCTCTAAATGTATCCCAATGTTGCTCCAGACTTTGGTCGCCTGCTCCTTTCCGTTGCTGATCTATAGATATGTTCACGTACGTGCCGCTTCCTCGCTTGTGAGATGCGTCAATAGTGGCGGTAGTTCTAGGAAGGGTTTTAAACAAATGACCGTAATCATGAAGCCATTTATGCTGTATTTATTTTTCAAAGATCGGATCCCTTTCTTCAAGGTGAGGGTGTGTGTCAGAGCCTCCGTCTTCTGCAGTCATCCAGATTTAAAGTTGTTGACAACTAATGATGAATTGCCCTGATAAAATATCTCTGAGCTGGAGGAGTCTGAGGTCAAGTGTTCCTGAGCCGAGACTGATTCTGTGGCAGATTCGAGGTTATAACTCTACTGAAGCACGACAGTTAAGCTGTCCACCTGAAAACCAAGTGTCCAGGAGAGATACTGGATCTCTCCTGTTATGACCTCTTTACAGACAGGATGTTGTTGGAGTGTATATAGAGCGTCCTTAGGTCCCAGGAGAGTTGTCAGCTGTTTAAAGGTGAATGTGTCATCAGAGGAACAGGTTGCTAGAGTTACAATCGGTCTATTGTGATGCATTAATTAGCCGCTCCAACATGCAACACTTCAGAGTCAGATGCAACCTTTCTCAACTTAAGCTGGCTACATGCTAGACATGATTAGTCCTGATTCTGGGCCTGATTTGCCCCCTTCAACGATCGGGGGCGTGGTCCGATTCGAAGCATGTCGCAACAGATTTTTTGTCCAAATAATCCTCAAGTGTGTGGCGTCACTACGATTATTTTATTGCTCCTGATCCAGTCGGAGCCTCCCCGATCTAGAACCGTAAATATCAAACATGTTCAATAGCCAATGAGAGCGAGCATACCAGGAAGCGTCACCAAACGACTGTTACATACTCGGACAACTCCCCCTCAGCTTGCGCTGCAAATTGTTTGAAGTCAGCCAGAATTTCATCCGGTTTGTTTTTTCTTGTTTTCTGTTTTGCGCTGCAAACCTGAACACACAGCAGGACAGACAGCTGACGATGTCTATCGTCACGTCTGATCACACAAGTTTCTGTGAGATCTTGAGTCTGTGAAATTTTCCTACAAACAAATTGCAGGTGTGTGGTCTCACGGTCTGGCCGAGTCCTCCAGTGTGTGCGTTCGGAGGATTATAACATTGAAAACGTGGAAACTGTCCTCATGTCTTTGGTCACCAACGTTTTGAAATCAGTTATTTTTTAAAACGTTGAAATGTGTAGCCTGCTTTAGAAACCTACCAAATCTGGAGCTCCCTCTCCAGAGTTGTCTGCTGTTTGTCTTCAGACTTCTGGGGCTCTATTTTTGCTGCAGCAGAGCAAGCAGCACTCGCACAGTTTGGTACTTTACAGAACTTGAAATGTTCTTTGCAAATAGAAGGATAGTTTGTTTGCATGTCGGTATGCATTAGGAGTTTTTGCAGAGAATTGACATTTTAGAACCACATTTGTTTCTGGTTGGAACAAAAAGCCTCAAACATCTACATCTTTGCATTCATGGTTATGCTTGAATCATTAAAACAGAGGCCCTGACATGTTTAATAATGTATGTGTATGTCACTCTTTTCCTCCCTGAAGAGTAAAAAAGCATCCAGACACAGATCTAAACCACACAAATGTACTCCTGATCTTGCTGTTAATGCTGAGCTTTAAAAATATCCTTGATCTGACGTGAAGATAAGAACTTGTATCTCACCGTTTGTTGTGTTTTCTCTCCCAGTGTGACGTCCTACCAAACCTTACCCAGGAACATGCCCAGCCACAGTCACCGTAATCAAATCGTGCCCCGCTACCCCGAGGGTTACCGCACGCTGCCCCGCAACAGTATGATGAGGCCTGACAGCATCTGCAGCGTGGCGGGCTCCGTGTACGACCGGGCCCTCCGTCCTGCCTCCACCAGCACCGTCATGTCCACGGCGGAGAAGAGGCGATCGATGAGGGACGACACCATGTGGCAGCTGTACGAGTGGCAGCAGAGGCAGGCGTTCTCCAGGCAGAGTCTGGCTCAGCCGACAGGTACAGAGACCAGCGATAGAGCGATATTACATAGAACTGTCCTACAGGGGGCGAATTAGAGGGACGATTACCTGGGAATTTATGATGCTATAACCAAGTATGAGAGTTTGGCACAGTCACATAACCCTAGAGATAAGAATTTAAGTCACCAGCCTATCCCAGCTGTTATTGGGAGAGAGGCGGGGTTACACCCTGGACTGGTCGCCAGTCAATAACAGGACAGACAACCAGCCACACTCACATTCACACCTACCGGCAATTTAGAGTCACCAGTTAACCTAACGAGCATGTCTTTGGACTGTGGGAGGAAGCCGGAGTACCCGGAGAGAACCCACGCATGCACGGGGAGAACATGCAAACTGCACACAGAGAGGCTCCTGACAGACGGGGATTTAAACCAGGAGAATTTTGCTACCTTCACCATGTTTCTCTAACACTAATATGTGCCCTAATTATGAGAAAAGTCCATCCTCTCCGTCTTTCGCCTGCTCCACTTTTCAGAAAATGTGTGCTCAAACAGGCCGTTTGGAGATTTTCCCTTCATGACATCACAAAGGGCAGTAACCCCTCCCCCAGGTGGGTGACACTCCCACAGCTAGGTGTTTGTTCTGCCCTCTGAGTCTGCCTTCTCACCGTAAACAATAGGACATGTAGCGAGAAAGCCCGAGCCACCCAAGCCCTTCCAGAGAGGGGCGTGGTCAGACACAGCTCATGTACATTTAAAGCTACAGACACAGAAACAGCCTGTTCTGAGCAGGGCTGAAATAGAGGGGTTTATAGGCATGATCAAATACAGGATCAGAGTGGATTTAGAACAAGACACTTCACACACATGATGAGGAGCTCTGCTTCTCTTTCTATTCCCCATCTTGTGATTCTCCTTTATCTCAGTGAGAGTTTATTTCTCCTTCTCATTATAAATACTAATGTGCTGACTATAAACTCTGCAAAAAACTTGAAGCTGAGATTACAAAAATTACGTTTTTTTTAAGCTACAAATTCGGTG
The DNA here is from genome assembly GCA_020745685.1 of Tautogolabrus adspersus. Lineage (NCBI taxonomy): Eukaryota > Metazoa > Chordata > Actinopteri > Labriformes > Labridae > Tautogolabrus > Tautogolabrus adspersus. Next base: position 1,326,081 of record CM036555.1, read on the forward strand.
CCTGGTTTGAAACTTTGTGAAACAAACTCCTGCTTCAACCTTCAGTGTGGTGCTCCTCTCGTCTGTGTCACTGGATGGTATCAACAGCATTATTAGTATGAGTGTGCTGCAGAAAATGACAGCCTAAAATTGTTACCTGACATGCTTTTAGGCTCAGTAAGAGCTCCATAATCATTTTTATATCATATGTCATCATTTTTTAAGATCACATTTGGGAATATAGCTCCAATTTTTTTACCATCACAGAAAATGTTTCAGGCGTAGAAAGCATCTGACTCCACTCTGCCTCTCTTCTGTCCTCCTGCCGCCTCCAGCTGTCAGCCATTATGGCACCCTGCCCAGCACAAAGACCATGGGCAACATCTCCGAACACGCCGTGGCACACTCCATCCCCACCTCTCCGTCTCACGGCTCCCTGGCTCTCTACAGCACCTTCTCCCCTCCTCGCCAGCAGGTCGCTCACAACCCCAGCACCACCCCCCACTCGGAGGTGTCCTCACCCGTCTTCATGGGGGACGTGACGCTGGACCCCCGGCACAGAGCACAGCTCACAAAGGTAAAGGGCAAGGCATTATGGTTACATTAAAAGGTGCAAAAAGTAGGACCATTCTAACCTGACAACAACATTTAAATCCACATTCTCAAATCTACACAGGCTGGTATTGACCTTTGAGGCACAGGAACTAAATGCAGCAGAAACATTAGAAGCAGTTCATGTGTGAGAGTCAGCAGAGCGCTGTGCTAAGTTAGGATTTTCAAGAAATGCTCAAAGCAACTTTATCTTCTTAGAAAACTCGATAACCTCCGTGTTAGCCAACATCTTGTTTAGAAACTCAACTTCTAGGAAATCGAGTTTCCTGGCTGAAAGCGTGCTTCCTCTCTGAAGCCAGTTTCTGAAGTTAAAGACTCTCTGCAGCTTCTGCAAGTCTGTTTAAGAAGTCCTTCATCACAAGCACTATCGATATTCTCCTCTCCACAAAATGACGCAGAAACGTATACCACATGAAATATGTTGAATGCATAGAGTGACCTTTTGGTGTTTGATTTGTTTACTAGTTTTTAATGTTGGTATTTCCGTGTCTGGTCAGTCAAAGACAAAACTTCCACGCAGCTTTACAACACAGTGTACATTATCTTTTGGTAGTTTGATTTACTGTAAGGTGTGACAGTGAAGACTAAGGGGTTCATTTTTTAATAAAACCACTTGGAACAAATTTTGAATATGTGCGATGTGCGATGACATTCAAACACCATTTTCATTACTTAATTTTACAGTATCATTAATGAGCCTAAAACAAGCAGCCTGTTGACAATCTCTCAACTTAATCTGGATCGAGTGCAGCTCTACTTTTATTTACAACATTACCTGCTGACGAGAACACCCGTTCAGAGCGCACAGACGTTCCTGGTACACACAAATGTTTGCGAGCCAGCTTGGAGAGTTGCAGGTTTGTAGCGACGCTGTGTCTCCAATCAGTGTTCTGCTGTCTACAGAGAGACGAGTCTCCCTCATTTAGATAATGGATCTCCTGAATCATGCCCCCCATTGCTTTTGCCACAACATTACCGTCTTCATTTCCTGAGGTCGAGAGTGCATGCAATGGTCAAGTTACACTGAGAGCGCCCTCTGCTGGATAAAACTGTAAACTACTTCAGACAGCCTGGTGCACTGATAGACTGTTTTATTTTCAATTTGAACGGCTCATTACAGTTCGAATGTGAACTTTCTCCGTCAGGTTCGAATGAATGTTTGAATTTAGAATCGTCAGGGTAAAAAAGGGCGTGATGTGTAACGCTGTTTGATGCCACGTGGCTCACGAGCTGTTATGACACGCAAATAGGAAACAGTGGAATGAAGCTGATTTAATCACTGCGCTCACTTGTGTCGTATGCTGTTAGGACACGCTGTAAGAAAGCCAGTGATATGATGATATGTTCGGTTACTGTCAACATGCCAGTGACTCGCTTTGAGAGATGATGACCATGACGCAGTTTGCTAATCGAGTGAGTTTCCAGGTTAGAAGCTCGAGTTACCGCTTTGAGTGAATACTTCTGAATGCTTCTCATTGTGCAGTTGTCCATCTCTCAGTTACCATCAACGGCTTATCATTGGCTGCATCTGTAGCTAAAAAAAGTGAAAGCATTCAGCATCACTCAAGACTTCTGTTCATCGTGTAGTCTGATTCGAGGTTTGAAGAGAAAACAAGCACATTTCCTGAGCTGAAGCATCAGTCGATTCATCGTGTAAATCAAAGAGCCTAAATGCAGATAGAGAAACTCTGGAAATGACGCTCTGTTTGCACTTCTGTCATTTATATTTCCCCCCAGATGATGAAAATTAGGCTCAATAGAACTCACTCCTTTTTGAAACACTCTGAATGCGCTTGGCATCCCGTCCCCCTTCGACTGAGGAGGTCCTTGTCAGAAATGGAAGCAGGCCTGAATCTGAAGAGTCCACAGATGTTCCTTCTCATTTCCCCTGGAGAGTTTGGCAGGAAGCAGAGATGAGTTTGCACTCAGCGAATCATTCACACTTCAATAAACGAGTCCAATCCTACTGTCACACGTCTGAAGCCCAAGTCCGATCCCCCGTCCCTGAGCTGTGAGCCACAGTGACACCTCAGATCAAGTTTGTACTCTGACTGAGACATGTAAGAAAGCTCACGTTAATCCTCCAGGCGACGTACGATCTGCTCGGTATTCACAGTGAGAGAGAGGGGAGAGGAGCAAGACGCAGAGAACACCTGTAAATAAAATAATCACTCAGATGGTGAGGATTCAGGGAAGGAATACGAGAGCCTAAACAGCCTGAATGATGTCTGTGATGGTTGGTGCTTTTTTGTTCAGAATTCAGAAACTGACTCAAACTGAAGTGTGGTGCTTTTATTTTGAAGGTGGACAAACTGAAGTGTGGTGCTTTTAGTTTGAAGGTGGTGATGTTATTAATGCTCCGTTATCTTCACTTTGTAAAACAAGCTCACGAGCGCCGTTGAGTGAGAAAATTGAGTGTCAGCGCCGTGTAGAGCCCCCTCCTTCCTCGTTCTTCGTACGTCTAAGTAAGCGACAGAGAGGAAATAGAAACGGGGCGTCGGGGTTAAAACCGGCACGCCGTGTCGCTCGCGTGCAGTCAGGACACTTCAATAAGAAGCAATAGATTCAGGCTGATTTTGGCGCTGACGCCCGCCCGCATCGCGTGCTGTTAGGACAGGCTACTAGTAGAAAACAAATAATACTGATACCTGCTTCAGTACCATTGGAACAAAAACCATATTGAGTCATTCGTACAGTTTGAGACACTCGTTCTCTCGCAGCAGCTTTTTAAAATAAGACCGAAGATCTGAAGTGTTTTTAAGGCCTCGGATCTGTTGGAGACCATCGATCACTACGGCAACAGAGAAAAAAGAAAGTTAGTTTCCCAGCATTTCTTGTTCTGCTCGTACGTTTGAACATAAGGTTGAATGGCTTGAAGAGATTTTCTTTGGTTTGGTTAAGTCCTGCCTGAGCACGATGAATGTTTCAGCGGCTGCATTAAATTAAACCAACAATACTTTGAGTCCGGCCGTCGTTCTTTGTTTGTTGACAAAGAGAGCAGATGTTAGCAGAGAGATAGCTGCATTCAAATATATCTTAATGATTCCTTTTGTTGAATTCATATTTGACTAATGTTTGTCTTTTTCTGCTGTATTGTTCCTCGCTCACGTCACGGAATAAATTCAATAAAAGCCATTAAAAAGCTTGAATGAGTTAATTGGCTGTAAATCAGGCGTGCTTCAAAACACATTATGCACCATTATGCAAATACTTCGTCTTTAGTTTTGGGGTTTTCTCAGATATTTTGTTGTTGGCTCTGGAGTCTGACTTTTTTGTTTTTGAACGTATTACGGGACGGGGCATTGAGACTCGAGACAAAGTAAAGCAGGAAAACACTTTGCAGTTGTCCCAGGAGAGAAATGTTGGCTTGACATTGTTCTCGTAGAGACGCCGTGTCAAAAATAAAACCACAACGTTATGGGTTAGACTAGAGGATGAAGTAAAATCCTACAAACCAAGAGAAGCCATCCCCACACTTCACATGGATAAATAGTCTTTGTCAGACACGGTGGAAACACTGAAGGAAACTGAAAAGAAGGAAATCATTGAATTGGAAATCATTAAAAGCAGAATGGAGGAGTTTGAGAAACATGACAAGAACTGTTCTCTCCATGTTGCATAAATGGCGACCCCTGGTGGACAGAGTTCACATCAACCGCCCCTGCAGAAGCCCAGTTTCTGTGTTTGGCGACTGAATTCATGTAATTCTGTCAAAGCTGCAGTGAGGGCAACGGGACAAGATCAAGATGTCCGCTGATCTGACCCTTCTGTCGGAGCTGGAATGGACCTTTACTTACTTACTAATCAGGATGTGATGTTTACGTGAACAAAAACGAAAACAGGATACTTAAAAAACCTGATAAAAACCGGTTACTGAGGTCGATGTAAACACACTCATCAATGTCTGAAGTCAAGATCAACGTCACTAAAACAAGTCAAATGTAAAGCTTTTCTATTCTCTGTGATTTTTCTTTTTTCTTATGCTATGTAGAGGTACAAAAGATACAGACGAAGGATTCGATATCAATAAATCATCAAGAGGCAAGAAAAAGAGAGAGAACCTCCTCACACAAACAAAACAAAAGACTCAGACCCATCATTTAAAAACATAGATACACATATAGCCTGGCACTCTAATATTTCATACAAATGTTCGTGTGTCTGCACAAAGTAGTAACCTCGGGTATTAAAAAATGAAGCCGATGCAGAAGTGTAAAATCCTGCAGTTCCTCGAGTGTCCACTAGAGGCTGTCTGCAGAAGCACAGGAAGTCACATACACACCCATTCTAAAAAGCCTGTTTTTACAGCAGACATTAACATGTTTACAGCCTGGTTCAAAAAACCAAACAGGTCTGATTAGCTCATGTCTCGATCAGCACACACTGTACGGGGGGTGAATGTTTTGATGACTCATCAGTTTTGATTTGATGAACGATAAGAGTTATTCACAATAAGGCGTGTAGCTGACATGATTGACAGGTGGGCGCGGTGTAACGGTTTGTCAGGAGGCTTTAAACCCGCCTCAGCTCCAGCTCTCAGCCTGTCGTTAGGTTGACTGAAAGTTAGGCTGAGACAGCATTTCCAGCATGGAGACCACCATCGATGGGACTCCAGCGCCCCCTGCAGGAACAGACGGGTGACGTCCTTCAGGCGTCGTCCATTAATATTTGCAGTCTATGTTCTGCACACATTTAATAAACACATATTTGTCCTCTCCACGTTTACCCTGTTCCCTCTCTAAGACGTTACATCCCTAAAATAAAGTCATGAATACTTTCCGTGTTTATCAAGCTTCGTTTTGAACGTCATTTAGTCCAACAATCACGTTTTCAAAGGAAGCAGTTTCTGTTCCCTTTTCTGTCAAACTTATTTTATTGTCATCCCTCTCCCCCGACAGTACGGCTTCCAACCGGACCGACGATCCATCGCCGGCAGCGTCCCTGCTCCGACCATCACTGCCCAGTCTCTGCAAGGCAAGACGGTGAGTGTTCCAGTGTGACCCCTCTCCTCCGAATCACTCCGTACTCTGACATACAGTCCTTTAGTTTCATTAAACTCTCACAGTAAGAGAGCATTCACACAAATACGCTAAAGAGCAGCCTGTGCTGTCCATCGATAACATTCAAGCACTGATTTACACACAACTCACACGTCTCTCCAAGTCATGTTTTGTTCACAACCGCCTCTTACAGCTTGTTTGTCCACTTGTCTCTGCAGGAACAATCTAATTATTGACTATGCCATTGTCTCTGAATAACAGCACACACACACGCACACGCACGCACACACACACACACACACACACACACACACACACACACACACACACACACACGCACACGCACGCACACACACACACACACACACACACACACACGGTGCAGCAGCACAAGTAAAATTGTCTTTGCTCTCAAATTGAAGCAACAACAACCACGAGCGCGGGCTGATATTTCTCTTTGAAGCGAGCTGTGAATAATGTCGTGATTGCTCGTCGGCAGTCGAGTGCTTCTGCAGCTTGATGAGAAAAATGTATCCAGTAATTTTCCACGCGGCTTCCTGCACAGCGATGTTTTGTCACAGTCACAGCGGCTCTGTTCGTTTACTTCATAATGCCACAGAATGATGAAATGCTGTTTCATGTGTGGATGTGCGTTTGTATTTGTGTCTGTCGTGGTGTATTTATGCGTACTAGTCCGCCTTTAAATCTTTAATTGAGATTACTTGCTCGCTCTTCACCCTCATCTAGGATTGTCTTTTAACGGAGAACTGTACTGTTGATGACAAACACGCACTTTGACCCACATTGCTTACTCGTAGTAAATCAAGCAGCTAATAGACGGTTTACTGTTGCAAAAAGGTCGTAGAAAGGTTGCACCATTTTCAGAAGCATTTCCTCACCGCTGACATTAGAGTCGAATGCAGGAGCCTTTTCAGATTTGAAGGATGCAGAAAAGTCTTTTTTGGTGACAGTGCAGACAGTCAAACCCCCGTGGAGAGTCTCTTTAAAGGAAGTGATTTAAGGACAAGTGTGTCTGTCACACTGATGACAGTATGCTAATGTTTCTACACGCTGTTTGGAGGAAATGTACTCTTACACTTGGAGCAGGAATAATAGAGTTTAAGGTAAAACAACGAGCTGTAAACAGAACATGTGATGTAATCACGTCATACAGTCTGCATGGTAGAGATGTCTACAGTCGAGTCGCCTGTTAGCATATTCTGCAGACACATCTGAGCAAACATTTGGAGTCGTCTTTGGCCACAACGCAAAATACAAGTCCCTTATTCTTGTGTTGTAGTACTCGAAATCGGTCCTGGTCTCGAGACCACTTTTTGAAGGTCTCGATCGTCTCAGAATCAAAAGCCTTTTTACTCGGTCTTGTCTCCGTCTCAGACTGGGTGGTTTCCGGATTTTAAATAGAGTCCGTCTACTTTAATCAAGTTATTTAAAGTGTTAATCAGCTACAGCTTCTGAACGTGTTTGTGCTGCTAAAGCCCCACAGTCACCTCGTAAAGAGTATGTGCTCGGGCGTTATTGGAGCAGCATCTCCTAGCGTGACACGACTCTGTGTGATCGACCCCTTAGCTTGGGGGTCGATCACATTAGTTTCTCAAATCTAAAGATTTCACTCTCAGGTCCTCCACTCATTCTTTCTTAAATAAACCTGTAGTTGTCTCTTCCTCCATGCACTGTGGAACATATTTACTTTCACACATAGTTCTGGATTGATTTATTGGTTTATGCTGAGCTTTCTGTTTGCAATGTTTCTGTGTGTAAATAACTTGATGATGTTTATTTCTCTGAGATTTCCCAGATGAACTTTTGCTGAACTAGCAAACTCGACCAGAAGAAGAAATGTGTGGATTGCTGCTGAAATGTCTGCTGCTGCATTTGAACATACATCACATAGTCGTCAGCGTATAATGCAACTCTGCCTCCAGTCTGAGGACTGGGACATCACACATTTGACCTTTTTAGTGTTATTAAGTCCATTTCTGAGCTGTGTCTTCTCCTTAAGTTCATCAGAGTCACTGAAAGACTCAACCAGTGAACAGTACCCATGGATTTCATCGTCTGAGTGGCGGTTTGATTCTCTCTTCTGTGTGTTGCTGTGTGCAGCCGGAGGAGCTGACCCTGATGCTGATCAAGCTCCGCCGGCAGCAGGCGGAGCTCAACAGCCTGCGGGAACACACAGTATCTCAGCTAATGGCCCTGGGTTTGGAGGGGCCCAACGCTAAGGTCAGCACTGAGTGTGTACAGTTCATGTGTGTGCATGGACGCTGCTTCCTGTAATCTGTGGGGACAGGAGGTGCTTAACATCAGGCTTACCCCAAATGAAATTGTTTTTGGTGTGTTCTGTAGGATTCTGTGAGCTAAAGCTAATGCTCACTTTGACTCAAAATCTTTCTATTTGTGTTTGAAGCCAACGGTCCACCATTTAAATATCTTGACACATGTTCAATGGATTGTCATGAAATTTGGTAGAGACATTCATGGCCCCAAGAAAATGATATATAATGAATTTGGTGTTACCTTAACTTTAAGATTTAGAGCCATGAGAAGGTTAAAGTTCAACTTATCTACTGAAGGCTTTACATCTCCCAGATACATTACAAATTCAGACATTAATGGTTCAAAGACTCGGTTGTCCCGTTCATTTTAGCGTCACAAACAGGTTGAGGTTTTCAGATTTAAGCACCAATGTGTAACTCTGACGCCTAGAGTTTAAAATGGGTACTGCAGTCCAAATTCCCTTTAACTTCCAAGAAGTTAATTCAGCTGTGATAAGCCCCAGTGAGAAAAAAACAAGAAACACCCACATAAAAATATACCATTAAAATAATATATTATGGGACCAATTTATGATTTTTATGTCAGAAAATCAGCAGCGGTGACAGAAAGTCACCCCAAACTCCAACAGTTCAAACACAAATTAGAAAAAGATATTCCAGTCACATTTAATGTGCTAACTGCTACAAGTTTTGTTGAATTTGGGGATATTTTCCGATCATTCGTCCGACTGAACACCCAATTCAGTTTCTCTGGGGGTATTATTCCTGAGTGTAAGTTCATGCTGGTGGAGGCTGCATTTAGTTGGGGATGTCTGGGAGTGATGCTGGGTTTTCTGGGCTGTCCTTTGCACAGATGTTTGTGTGTGTGTTAAAGCGTGTTCATTCTTTTGCATCGTGGCGCTTCTCCTGCACATGCATGTTGGCTTGAGGTCACTTGGTGGTCGTGAACCAACAGAGCATGGATGCATTGTGGCTCATGCATCAAACAACGTTGCACCTGTCGTGTCTTGTAAACTTGATGTGCAAACAACATGAGTGCTGGTTTGAAACCATTGAGGTACTATTTTTTTTGCACACATTTTTTATTAACCTCACTAGGTGTGATAGAGCTCATTTTGTGATCTTCAGAAGTTATTTATAATGCACGTACAAGATTTACAGCATGTCAGGTACACAAGGTTTGAAATGCAGCATGTTGACTTGTGTTTGAGGTCGACTGCAAACCAATGAGAGATAAGAAACCTGCATGAGTCAAGAGCATATCGGATTTATACAATTTTAGATTTGGATAACAGACTATGATGACACCACTTGTGAGGCTTGCATTACTTAGTGCATTGGTTCCCAACCTGGGGTCCGGGCGCCAAAGATCTCGGGGGGGGGGGGGGGGGGGGTGAAGCTCTGTCTGCTCTGAGGTTGTCAAAAGTAGCCTTGCACATATGTCTAAAGGTAAGAACTTGTGTGCAGGCACCTTCTGTTGAGACTTCACCAATTAAAACAATTGTTTTTAACTTGTGGGTCCTTGGGGGGTTCAACCTTCTTAGATATAAGTAGGGGGGGCTCCAAGTGAAAAAGGTTGGGAACCACTGACTTAGGGTGGTTTCACATTAGGGACCCGGGCCCGTATCTGAGTATGCTTGACCCCAAAGTCTGGTTAATTTGATCAGTGTACACCGTACTCGCACCGTACTCTGGCACCATGCACGGGTCCGCTTGAAGAGGTGGTCTTAGGCATGATTCATGTGTACTCGAGTACGGTCTGCAGGAGATGTGAACACAACCGTGCTCAAACTAGGAAGCGGACCGTTATATGACGTCATTCTAAAACCGTCGTAAAAACCGTCGTATCCGCGCAGCACGGCCTATTTCATCCTCTGAGCTGCACGGTAGATGTGGACGTAGGAAGAGGGTTGTTGTTGGCGTCTCAGAAACATCAAAAACATCCACAGTTAGCATGATGGACTCCGCGAGTGGTTGCCATGGTTGCTTCTTCTTCTTTTTTTGGATTTTGGCGAATTTGCAAACCAACTATGTGCATACTGCCCCCTGCTGTGTCAGACTGTGTACATACACAAGTGTACTCGGGCAGGGAACGATGTTACTAACGTGAACGCAGACCAGCGGGGGAGAGGGGAGGAATCGTGCTCGGGCACGGTACGAAACAATCGTGAAAACGCCCTTAGTGTATTCATCAGCGAAAGTTCTGATATTACAAAAAACTAGTTTCAACAAGTCCTCACTTTAAACTCGTCAAATATGGCCGCCTGGTCCGGTGGCTCTACGCTTCAAAATATGACGGGATGGAGCGAAGATGGGCTGCATGTCCACAAACAGCTGGGAATGGATCTGGATCTAAATGTCTTCTGAGAGAGTCAGGGTTAGGGTTGGGAATGCATGATTATATATCGTCATGTATCTTTACTTCTTCAGTTTATTATGAACTTCATGGTACTATGCCGTTGTTTTGGGTTTTTAGGTGAAGGTATGACAAATTATGGGGGGTAAGGGAAACTGTAAATAAATAAACAATGATAGATGATTGAATATGAAGCTCTTCCACTTATCTCCACTTCCCCGTCTGCTCTGTTAATATTCTCTTCCTTCCTCTTTGAGTGCCTTTAACTCCCTTTTCCTTCCCTGTCGCCGTCCTCTCCTTCCTGCTTCTCTCTCTCTTCCTGCTTCTTCTTCTTCTTCTTCTGCTGCTCCTGCAGACTGATGTTCTTTCACATCACCTCCAGAGGAACCTTATTTACCTGGAGAGCCAGGTGAGGACTCCTGTCTGTCTCCTTCTCAGGCTGCTTGGTGGAAACCTTTGTGAAAAACGTTTTTAACATTTCATTTGTAGCCTAGTGGAAGCTAACAATAACTCATATGTTTTAACGTATTAACTTGTGTTTCATGCACGTCCATTAAGAATCAAGATCGTTATTTTCTTGGCTTCTTTTTCTGCCTTTTCTCTGCTCAATGTTCTGTTTTTTCACCTCTTTGCTCCAAACCCTTAAATCTAAACCCTTCATTGATCTAGACGCTCCACATTTGGAGCATTTGTCCAGTTTTAGCGCTCAGCTGCAATCGAAGCTTGTCATTGATTTCTTGCATTGACTTCATAAATAAAGAAACTTGTCGAAAAGAACGAGTAGTTTAATGTGAAGCCGCTGACTTTGGTGTGAAGCTACTGGTTGAACAAGTGATTTCATAATGAGCAGGGCTTCTTATCTGACACATTTCTACCAGCCAGGAACTTTACGGATGTTTCCACTGGAATCATGTCAGCATTGGTTTTGCCGACGCCTGCTGAAGGCTCACAGAGGCACATCAGGATCCTGGCAGGCATCCAGATGTGCTGTTTATTTTTGGCCTGTAGGTTAGAAGAACTTCCCACATCATAGATACTACGTCTCCGTTCTGGAAAGGACGTGTGCTTCAGGAAGAAAACTAGACATGTGGAAGGAGCGAGTGGCTAGAAGTTTGCATGCAAATATAAAACTTAAGCACGAACAGATCTGTCTCAGAGAAGGTCTCAAACTGTTTGACTTACCTTTAAGGTTCGTGTTGATGTTAAATCAGTGAGCCAGAGAGCAGACAGCTGTCCATTACAGATTTGTTTATCCTAACTTCTTCCTACCAGCCTTTAAAGACGGTGCAGTGTATTTAAGCACTTTGTACTGCTGTGTGATGATTACATCCTTGTATCCTCTCTCTCCGCTGCGTTCGGCTAGACGAAGGAGAACGAGCCTCTAATCTTCATGATTCACACTATGATCGAGAACTCGGCACCCAGGCCGCAACTCTACCAGCAAGTAAGGTCTTTGGCAGGTTCTGGTTTGAGTCAGATTCATCAGCACACTCCATGATCGAACCTCATGACAAATAGAGCTTCTTCACTTCTCTATACCTTTAAGGAATCACAACAAATAGCCTTGTACAAAGTGTGGAGCTCGATCCAAAGGCAGCTGGACTGGTTGAAGATCTTGAAGTTGCCTTTGGATCAAGCTTTGAATTCTCCATGACCTGGATGAGAACCTTCACAGACATCTTGTACAAAGTCAAAACTGCTCCAGGCAAAGATGATAACGTTTTTGTTAAATCCAGAAGTAACCTTCGAGTTTTCAAAATGTTTTTTCCCAGTGGCATCAAGCATTCTCAACTTAATGCATGTGATAGAACCACTACAGCAGCAGCTAACCATTCTTACATTTGCTGTGATTGGCAGTCGAGAGCGGGCAGATACCACCAAAACGTTGTGAGTGTGGAATACAAAAGGTATCAAAGACGACTCTAGTGGTTTGGTATTACTTAAACAGTTCTCTTATTAGTGCTGGTAGTCCCAGCTCTGATGGCGTCCAATTTTAATAAACTGTGGGAAACTTTGACTCTTTGATTTTGACCTGATTGAAGTGCAGCTGACTCAAACCAGAGCTTTCCCCTCAGTGGCCCAGTGATTGTGTTTCCACGTCTTCCCCTCCACCATCGACCTTTTTGTTTCACCACTTTGGATGCCGTCAGTCCCCTCCATCCACCATCCACCAGATATTTATCAGCAGACGTTCACAGATTCTGTCCCAGCACCTTTCTCAGTCTATATGAAGTTTTTTATGAACACATCTCATGTCATTGCTTTCTGTTGGACGCTGTTGGACGTGACCTGAAGTGAGCATGGCTTATGGTGTAATGCTGCATAGCCATGACGTTCACCCGCCACCTCCAGTCTTTATAACTTACTGTTCATTGTTGAGTATCACTCTGGAAATGTTTCAACTTAAAGGTTTCTCTTTTCATACTGAACTGAACCCACAACTGGATTGCTTCTTAAATGACTCGATATTTTCGATGATCTTCCAGTTTGTGTTTTGTAAAGGTTAATGCAGCCTCTGGATTCGCTCTGCGTGGGTTTGCACCATCATCTCTCCGCTGTATTTCGTGGAACAGACCATAATAATGTGCTCTGTAAGATTCAGTGGAGGAAAAAGTCAGACGACTTTATCTCTGAACTCCAGACCGCTTTTAAAAAATCCTCCTCTGTCCTTTCCTCTCCGTCTCCTCTGTGTGTTTTTCATTTGTTGTGGAGGAGGTGGCAGAGGGTCCATCAGTCATCCGACTTTTATGTTCATGCTATAAGAGAAAAAACAACTCTGCAGCTTTAAATATAGAGCTTTCAGTCAGCAGTTTTAAGGCAGGGTGTATTGAATGTTTTTTCCCCCCACAGTGTCTCTGTGTTTGCATTTTTATAGACCGTGCACGCTGTAGCTGTGGAGACTGAGCTCTCACACGGAGATCAATAAGATTGTTTTTTTTCTGCAACAGTGCTGCCGAAGGGTTTTTCTCTAAGTCAGTTATTTTTATGAAAACACACCCAAAGTCTCGGTCTGTTTCTTCACAGAAAAGTTTTCCAAACAACCTTCACCTGTAAAATAAATCCTGTTTTCACACGATATGAACATTAAGGAAGTGACCAGAAACAGAGCACAGGTGCTGACAGGAAGTGACCAGAAACAGAGCACAGGTGCTGACAGGAAGTGACCAGAGACAGAGCACAGGTGCTGACAGGAAGTGACCAGAGACAGAGCACAGGTGCTGGCAGGAAGTGACCAGAAACAGAGCACAGGTGCTGACAGGAAGTGACCAGAAACAGAGCACAGGTGCTGGCAGGAAGGGACCAGAAACAGAGCACAGGTGCTGACAGGAAGTGACCAGAAACAGAGCACAGGTGCTGACAGGAAGTGACCAGAAACAGAGCACAGGTGCTGACAGGAAGTGACCAGAAACAGAGCACAGGTGCTGACAGGAAGTGACCAGAAACAGAGCACAGGTGCTGACAGGAAGTGACCAGAAACAGAGCACAGGTGCTGACAGGAAGTGAAAAGAGACAGAGCACAACATCGACAGCTGTTCTAAACAGCATCAAAATCATTCTAAATATCTTCATCATCAAACAAAATCATCGTCATCATGATTGTCATCATAATATCATAGTTGGGTCTTTAGCTTTTTGTTAAAGGTGCAGTGACTCTGCAGGTCGAATGGAGTTTGGAAGTTAATGTCACCACTGGGTGGCGACAGAGGAGAAGAGTCTAGACTATCAATTCCATGATTTCATCAGAAAGAACATTCTTACACCAATGGAAGTCTTATTGGTCGTGTTCTTAATATTTAGCTGCACATGTATTGAACTTTTGTGCCCTGAGTTTGGTCTCGCAAGCAGACTTTCCTCTCGGTTTGTAATAAATAGTCAATAGACAGAGAACGTGACTCTAACCTGAAGTAGGTGCAGTTTGTATTCTGAAGCAGGTAATGCAGATGCTCCAGGTTATGGAGGCCATGAAGCCTCTAACCACAAGCTGATAGGTTAAAAACGTACATGTAAATGAAATATCTATCTCGTTTCAAGAACGCTGCTTCTTTCTGCCTTAGCTGCAGCATCCAAATTAACTCATGGTAAAGAAGAAAGTTGAGTTTTAAGTGTTTTCTCTAAGAAAACGTGCAGCAGTCAGTATTTTAGAAGTGCGAGCACTTCATGTTTGGCTCCAACAACCATGGGGCAGCCTTGAGAGGTTGAGCCTTAGAGGCAAAATCCAGGGCAAAAAACTAACCTGTGACACTAAGCTTATATCCTGAAGATAGTATAGATAACTGAATCTATCTCTACCTTTATCATTTGGTCCTATAACTTTTTTCTGAGCGAGTATATCAGACCTTAAACATTCAAAGCAGAGAGGGCGGAGCGACACTTCTGCATGTTTCATCGTGCATATATGAAATGGTTTGGGGCTTAATTTGATGTGTAACAGTGTGCATCTGTCCTCTCAGGCTGTGCATCGCTGCATCTGTCTCTACTTTATAATACTCAGTCACTAATTCCCTGGTAACACCTGGGTAAACAGCTTCAAGGGAAATTAAACAGGATTAGTGAATAAGCACAGAGCGTTCATCCCTTCATCCCGTCGCCCTCCTCCCTCTGGAATAAAAAAAGGGATGATATGTTTTTCTCCCTTAAATCTGCAGAATTTGGGGGTGAGAATGACCTTTTGACGCCATAAAAAACAGTTTATATCACACAAATGATGAATCTATGGTATTCTTAAAGGCGGAGTCAGATAAATCATTCCCTAGGTTTTGACAGGCAGATTCAGCTTTGCATTGGAAACAAGTTAAGCAGATAATTAAGATGTCAGGTCATTCTTTTCCACAAAATCGCATAAGGTAGCATTTTGGGGAACAACTCTAACTGGCTGGAGGTCTCAGCTCATCATCCCCAACAGATGTGCTGTTGTCACCCCCTGCTGGCCGTCTCTAACTCTGCGTCCTCGTTTCAGATCAGCCCAGACGAGTACAAGGACGGCTCCTTCGGCCAGCGCACAGAGGAGGCCGACATAGACGTAAGACTAGCACGGATAATGGTGAAAAACATGGTAACAAAAGGAGGAGTTTAGTTCATGTGTTTGTGTGCTTGTTTTGTAGACTAAGCTGAGCAGACTGTGCGAGCAGGACAAGACGGTGAGGATGCAGGAGGAGAAGCTGCAGCAGCTCCACAGAGAGAAGGTACGTCTGTCAGTGTGTGCATGAAAGTCTCTGTCTGTGTGTGTACCATATATACACATATACAAAATGCTGTTGTTTTGTGTGTCCGTTGTGTTGCAGCACACTCTGGAGACGGCGCTGCTGTCGGCCAGTCAGGAGCTGAGCGAGCAGAGCGGCGCGGACGCTGCAGCCATGCAGAGTCTGGTCCAGCAGAGAGACGTGCTGCAGAACGGCCTGCTTAGCACCTGCAGGGAGATCACCAGAGTCAGCACTGTGAGCACACACACAACACACGCCGATACACGCCGACTCGTTTTAACAAGCAAACTAGTCTTGCTTACCCGTCTCATGTCTCGGCCTCTCCATTTTAAAAACCAGGACATAAGTCACAGATAGAAACCCTTATAGCATCGATCTTAAGCAACGTATGATACTCCTGTGTGTCCTCGCTCTCCAAAAATTTAAATATTTTTTCAGGAAGTGCATGACTTGTTTTTCGTTTGTTTTGGGCACACACACACACACATGCGCATTCACACAAGCCACGTGCATACAGTCCCATGACCCTCCTGTTGGTGTGCGTTCTGGTGTCAGGAGTTGGAGCGCTCCTGGAGGGATTACGACAGGTTGGGGGCAGACGTCACGCTGGCTAAATCCAACCTGCTGGAGCAGCTGGAGGCCCTGGGCAGCCCACAGGTAACACACGCAAAAACCCACAACACACATTCTCAGACACAATCCAGGGAGATCGAGCCCTTAACACGGCGGATGTTTATGTGTGTGTGTCCTCAGACGGAGCCTCCGAGCCAGCGGCACATCCAGATCCAGAAGGAGCTGTGGAGGATCCAGGACGTGATGGAGGCTCTGGCCAAAAACAAACCACAGCGCAGCACAGACAGCGGTGAGAGACTCCATAAACTCTTCATAATATGCTGAGAAACTATGGAGAGAATTTCAGGGACATTTATTGCTCGACAGATATGCTGCTTCGCTCCATTGTGGATCTAAAAAGCTCGGCTGTTTCCGAGCTCATGACTGAAAAAAAAAGCTTTGTCAGGTGTCTCTTTATTCTGGAAAACGTTTAACTCGCTGTTCTGGTGTTCAGCAGGTTTTCCTGGTTCCAAACCGCTCTCCAGCCAACAGAAGAATGAGGTGAGAGCACACATGAATACTAACATCCGTACCTCTCTCACTCTGAGCTACACCGCTCTGTGAAGTCTTAAACATCCTCTCTGCAGAGTGAATGACTCTGATTCTGGCAGAGTGAACAACAGGAGTGTTCAGACAGAAGACAAAGACTAACTAAAGACACAATGATGAGATAATTTGCATCATTTGTACATTTGTGACAGATGAATTTCTCAATTTAGGCGAGACATTTGAAGACTTTCCTGACGTTGCATCAGGGAGGGTTGATCCAACAGAAAACAATCCTTGCAGAGATCTTTGCTTATCTTCTTACTGAACACTTTCTGTGTTGCACAAAACTGCCGAGATGCACAGTTTGCATCCTGATGTCACTTCATGAGGACACGCGGTGCCGTTACGTGATTCAGACCAGCTGTTTTACCTGTCAACAGGCAGTGACGCTGCTGCCGCTCAGTCCCTTAAAGGAGGGCAACAGCGTGCCCCCCTCGCCCGCCCCTCCCTCAGTACTACGACTCTACAGAACGCCCCCCCTCACGTGCCCCCACACCACCCACACTCTGGCGGCAGACTGCCCCCCCACACGCACCGCCCCGAGGACCGCAAGGCCGGCTCCAGGAACGGAGCACACAGCGTAAGAACAGCTGAAAAGCTCCATGCCCCCCCCCCCCCCATATCCGCCCCCTCCCACCATCAAACCTCTGCATCAGAACGCTTACATTCATTGTCATTATTTCCGCATCTCAACTCCATCCTGAAGGCTGAATTCATCTCCACTGACAGAGACTCATTCCTCAACGAGTCCCGTTTTTGGATCCCTGTCATTTTCCCCCGTGTCTGTGTTGTTGTTTTTTACTCCTGCGGTCCATGCTCCATCACCTGCTGAGTCACATTCAGACCCAAACATGGATCCACTCATGGACTTCACTGTGAACAGAGTGATGTGGTTTGTGTTTGGGTGTTTGAATTCTTATTCTGTGTGTGTTTGCATTGAAACGCGTCATTATAAGACCAAAGAACTGTTGTTATGCCACTAGGAGTGAACTTTGTGTTGCTGTAAACACTTTCAGAGAGGCTCTGAGTAAACAAGAACTTCTCTACAACAAATTATTTGATGTTAAGACGCATTTATTGTCAAATCAGAGACAAACGTCTCCTCTCGTCAGTTTAAAAAAAAAAACTCTTACTGCCTGCAAAACATCTTCCAAGAAATGTTTTTGTAAGTTTAAAGGCCTACACTGGGAGCACGACCCGGCTCTTAAGAACGTACGGTTTAACTAAAAGGTGCAAAAGTTTAATACAAAATACCCCAAATAATAACCATTTACAAAGAGAGTGAGGTGTGTTTGTCAGTGAATCAGAGTGTCGGTTGTTCGGTGAGTGTGTGGTGTGTGGTGTGAAACCAAACTAACGTAGGCAATCTACTTTGTCTCGACTTGAGAAAAATGTCTGAAGATAATGAGGCAGTACTGTCGTTACATGAGAAGAGATCGGTCGGATCGGTGGCTACCTTTAGTGTCCCGGCTGAACTCTGAGCCTCGTTTTATTTTACCTCGCTCCCTTAAATGTTGAAGTGTTTTATCTTAAATTTCACGATTTCCTTTCCTAATCTGTCACACTGTCGCAAAGATCTGTTATGTACTCTCGCTGCTTCCAAAGTTCTTCGACCTTCAATATAAAACTTAGACCCTGAGAAGTTGACATTCATGGAGAAACAAAGTTTTCACCGAGCAGCAGCAGCACAACAACACGTTCGTTCTTCGGTTATTTTAAGAAAAGGCTCAGGTGTTTGTGTGCAGATCCTCCGAGGCAGACAAAGAAACTTTGACGAACTCTGCTCCATAAAAGTGTGTGTGTGTGTGTGTGTGTGTGTGTGTGTGTGTGTGTGTGTGTGTGTGTGTGTGTGGATCTGTGCGTGTGTTTCTAAATTGTGTGTGTTCTGATCCTGAGCGCTCTCTCTCCTCTCCCTCACAGCAAGCTCCAGACTACCGGCTGTACAAGAGCGAGCCGGAGCTGACCACGGTGAAGGAGGAGGTGGACGAGGCCAACGGGGAGGACAAGGACAAGACGGAGACGTCTGCAGAGAGTAAACACCCCGCAGCTTCCAAAGGTACAAAGTCAGGACACAGAACGGTAACTTAAACAGGAGTTAGGAAGACTTTGTAAAGTCTGAAGTTTGACAGGACTGCTGAGACCGGGTATCTTGCAGCTTTGACTTCTTTGCACGACTACAGCTAGATTTCTGTCGGGATTTTTTCCCAGCATCCTCCTGGTGGAAATGTAGACGAAGAAAACCAAACAATGGCGCAGAAACAGAAGCCACAGCGGACCTTCTGCATTAAGTGGTTTGTGCTAACTCTGTTAGCTTAACAAGTTAGCAAGGCAGTTCCCTCCTCCCTTTCTCAAACTTTTATCAAAGTTAGCCGCTGCTAAGATAACAAAATGTCTTAACAAACGAGTCCTCATTGTCGTCTTAATGTACCTGAATGTTGAACGATACATTTTTCTGGCCGCCTTGATAGTTAACTGTCAATCACAGGTAGCCCCGCCCCTAATCACCTCCCTCTTTCTGGTCTAAATAGCCCTATTCAGACTGCCGTTTCAAGCCGCGATATTTACCCTTCTGTGACGTTTCCCCTCAAATCTGAATGTAGAGGAGGCGTAATGTGGAGACAAAGTGATCCCCCCTCTGTACCGTCTTCAGAGATAGTAACAGAGGCGTTACAGAGGCGAGACAGGATCAGCAGGGGAGAACAGCGCTGTGTGTGTGTGCATGTCTGACGTGTGGAGCTCCCGCTGTGACGTGCTTACACATTGCCGAAAAGCAATGTGAATTCACAGACTGGGACGCCGATATTACTCTGTCCCAGAATCAATATGAACGTACAAAGACGTGATGACGGCTGAGCTTAGTAACGGCACCTTTGCGGGGGAATGGCAGTCAGAAAAGGCCGGTAGACTAAATGAAGACCACGCTGTGTTGGAGAAGACTTGAAACTACAGATTGAGACCATGAAGTCATCAGGAAAATGTTTACTGAGGGATCCCTTTATCGCAGACTTCAGTTCAATCAGACTTCAGAGAGAGGAACACCCCCTGCTGGCCACTGGGAGTATTACAGATCAGAGGCACTTCTCACTTTGCTTCACCTATCAGGCCCACCTTTCTTATTGTAGATATTATTGAGTGTATTTATTGTTTGCCTACGGTGGAGAGAAGAATGTTTACTCTTGCTCTTACAGTCATCAAACTGATTATTTAAAATGTACAACTTGTTTGGGGCGGCAGTAGCTCAGTCCGTAGGGACTTGGGTTGGGAACCGGAGGGTCGCCGGTTCAAGTCCCGATGCGGACCAAAATATGGAAGTTGGTCTGGTAGATGGAGAGGTGCCAGCCCACTTCTCGAGCACTGCCGAGGTGCCCTTGAGCAAGGCACCGAACCCCCACCAGCTCAGGGGGCGCCTCCCAAGGGGCTGCCACCGCACTCTCTCCATCAATGCATGTCCACAGGTCTCGTTGTGCATGTGTGTGATTCAGGCCTGTGTGTGTGAGAAGCATGTCCAAAAAATAACAGAGTGCGAACCATAATTTCCCCGTTGGGGATTAATAAAGTATATAAAATTAAAAAAAAAAAAAAAAAATTAAAAACATCTCTGACGTCCTTCACTGTCCTCGTCGTTTCAACATGTTTTATATCTTTTTGTGACATCATGCACAACATGAACATTGAGCCCGACTGCCGTGTTTGTTTGCTCACGTGTAAATTGACAACAGTCCCTTGTTCCTCCCCCACAGCTCCCCCCTACCCGGTGGGCATCGTTCCTCCCAGGACCAAATCTCCCATGAGCCCTCCCGAGTCCTCCACCATCGCCTCCTACGTCACCCTGAGGAAGACCAAGAAGCCTGAATCCAGATTGGTAAGTTTGGCCCTTTGGCGTCAACACACCAAACACAGCTTTGAATAAAATGAAGTTTTTAAAAGAAGTGTGAGAATCCGCCTGAAGGAGAGCTGCTGTTTTTGTTGTTGTTGTTGTTTTTCTGTGTTTTTTATTTACAGCGCTCTAGATTTGTCCCGCTGACAGGAATATATAAATCTGCATTTTCAATGACACGTCTTTTTATCTGACACGTTCAGAGACGACATGCTCGGCTCGAGGAAACATTTTTTATTTCCACATATCGAATGTTTACAAGTGTTGCCTTCAGGTTCAAAGCCTCTCCGAGCTGAACGTCTCGTCTCGTGTTCTGAGTTGATTTAACGAGCAAACACGCCATCGACTTTTTCATTTTTCCTGCAAGATATAAAAAGTACCTTTTATTTGTCTTTCAAGTGTCACTTTTTATTGAGCAGTTTTTGTGTCGGAGGTTTCTGCCCCAGTTAATGTTGACTCGCTGCTGCTTTGAGTTAAAGTAAATATTCAAGACAGAGAAGTTTTTATAGCAGATTCTCTTTATGGATGTGACTGCAGGGAGACACAGACTCCTTTTATCAGTAAAGATGTTATACAGCAAAGAAGAATTCCCTTTATGGCTTTACTTTATTTAAAGGACCAATCAGTAAGATCTGTAGTGATCCTTACTCTATGATCAGACATTAAGGAAACATGCTATGTTGAAGTGCTGGCTTCTCTGACAACAATGCAGCAGCCAGTATGTCCTCCTTCTAACTTTAGATTCTGGTCCTGAATGGTCTGGATTTGTTTGGACCAGAGAAGGTAGGCGGTTTTAAGGCACCCCCACACGGCCGGTTTGGACGCCCCTCGGTTTGCCAGATATGAGAGCAGTTATCAGGTCAAACCAACAGGTGTTGCAGCGATGGAAGCGGGCAAGAGAACTGGTTCAGATAGAAGTGATTGTACCCGACCTAAAAAGCCTCTGCATGTTTCTAATAAGCTCCACGAGCAGAAACGTGCTCAAACTAGGATCAATATTGGAGATGCTTTTGAAAAATGGAGAGAGGTTAGAACGCAGAAAGGTTTACAGACCGATGCAGAGCTGGCTAAACACTGAAGCTTCAGTGTCCACCACATGGTGACCTGCGTGAGCATCCACTCTAGAGAGGGGGGGGGGGGAGACAGCTCTTTACAATGTTTAGAATTTGGACTGCAGTACCCATTTTAAACACTAGGTGTCAGAGTTACATTTCATAAATACCTGCAGTGATTAACACATGAAATAATCTTGTATTGAAGTCATATTTAATAACGTTTGAGTAACCTGTAGATGTTGACCAAACCTGCAACAGTTTCATCTTTCAGCAGCGTGCAGGGAATGTACAGAGATCTTCTCTTGACTTAATCTGCTACATAAAGGTTCGACATTTGAGTCTGTTGTAGCTGCAGAGAAAGCTCTGACAGATTTACTCAGACACAGGGTCTGATGTAACGTTTCCTCCTGGCTGTTCTACCCACATTACACCCACACTCACCCACATTACACCCACACTGCGTCTACACAGCCGACATAAGATGCAGACAATCCAACACCTGAAATCAAAAGCTCATGTTTACTGAAAAATGTGCAAAAACGAGAAGATTTCAGGTTCTTCTCTTGACAGCTTCTTCATCACACAACGTTTTAGGGAAATGCAGGAGGGTTATATCACTCTGATCCTCGTCCTGTGCAGGATCGGCCCAGGAGCGCCATGGATCAGATGGGGTTCGGGGAGCGGGAGGTGGGCAGGACGAGGATGAGCGTGGAGGAGCAGCTGGAGAGGATGAGGAGGAACGCGGAGGCCTCGTCGCTCCGGGAGAAGAGGAGAGAAACCCCGTCTCGATCGCCCTCCTTCAACAAAGACAACCCTTTCCTCAGCCTGCAGGTGATCTCACCTCCAAAACGTCCAACACCGGATCTCAGGCTCCCTTTTTTCTTTGATGAGATTTTAAAGAGTAACTTAAAAACATTTCCTGTCTTTATAAAACACCCATCTTTTTTCCTTTTGAAACAAATGCATAAACAGAAACAGCTTGCAGAAGAAAGGACGCGCTGCAAAAAGCCAAAAAAACCTCTTAAACATCATGAACGCTGCAAATACAACAAACGAAACAAAGTCAAAAAGACTTGTTTTCTGAGTTTCTGAGTTTGCAGCATGTTTCTCTTTATGGAAAGTGTTTGGACTGCTGCCTTGTGATGGCCACCGTACATTAAAGTTCATCTATGCAAAAACATGAAACCCCTCAAAACTCCTCAAAGCATATGGACAGCTTTTTTGTCTTCTGTTATCTCGTTTTCATGATTCATCAGTTTTAAGGCCCTGAGAACTTCACGTTTTTAATCTGACGGTTTAGTCTGTGTGTACAACAGTGTGTGTTTCCTGTGTGTCTGTGCAGAGTCGGGCGCAGGTGGAGGGGGCCTGTGCGGACCCTGTGGAGCTGGAGGCGGCTCTGCAGCAGTTGAAGGTGTCTCACCTGGAGCGGAGTGGAGAAGCTGCGGAGGCGGAGGAGACCAACACAGAACAAACAACACAGGTTTGTGAAGAGGGAGTTTATTTGAATCGTTTATATTCAGGTTACAAACAAATCCACGAAGCTGCAAACGCTTCTCTTCTCTTCTATTCATCGAATCGACAGAGGCTCTCTCTTTTAGAGCATCTTTACTCTCATGACGTAATCACACCTGAGAGCCAACCCTGAAGCTGTAAACCAGCTGTTGTATAAAAGGCTCATGTGTGTGTTTCTGAAGTTGACTGTGAACGCAGCTCCTCACATGGTTTATATTTGACGTCTCTCAGGAGGTGCAGAGAGCGGAGGAGGTGAAAAATGACGAGTGTGAGGAGGAGGTGCAGCAGGACGAGGACGTGACCCTGCAGAGTGAGAAGGAGCCGCAGGCTGAGACCAACAGCATCGATAACGAGGTGCTGAGAGTGAACAGCACGGGGAACAGACAGGCTGTTCAGATTCTGTCAGTTTCATAAATATAATACCTGTGTGTGTGTGTGTGTGTGTGTGTGTGTGTGCGTGCGTGCGTGCGTGCGTGTGCGTGTGTGTGCGTGTTTCAGCGCTGTGAGAGCCAGAGGGTGGTGATCCTGGACCTGCACACAGAGCCTCGGCGTGTGGAGATCGTGAACTTTCAGCCCTTCGAGGATGACGAGAGCAGAGACCAAGACCTGACCAGCTCGCCGACAAACACGACCACCGAAAGCAGGTGTGTGTCCGTCACCTGCTCGACTCGTATCTGAAGTTATTTCCAAACTGTGGGGACTGAAAACCCCGAAACAAAGTGTTTTGTTTTTAGAACAAACAGGTCATGGGAGTTAATCTACGTACCCGCCGTTGTTGAGATTTTCTCATTGAAGTTTCTGAACATTTATTATGTAATAATTTGATGTGGCCACCTCGCATGTCCCTTTCTCATCCTTCCAACCGTCGTCTCTTCTGTGACTCATTCTCCTTCTCCTGATTGTAGCTTCCAGACTCCGGAGCCTGAGACGCCGAGCCCGGAGCCCCGAGAGGAGGAGACGAACGTGACGCAGCAAAACATCAGAGAGGAGAAGATGGAGAAAAGTCTGGACTCCAACAACCAGCTGACAGCAGACGACAAGAAACACAACAACAACAACAACATGTTGGCTGGTAGGTAAAGAACCTCACCTGTCACTGCTGAACTGACAGCTGTGGCCGTCAAAACTGAGACGCAATATTTGCAAAACAGTCTCTTAAGAAACTTTTTATAAAAACATTGAATTTACCTCTAACATTATAAAACGTGTTTTAGAGAGACATTCATTCAAGACAGATGTTGTCACTGTTTAAGCAGAATGTGTAGAAGTCTGCAAAATCCATCCCTCCATTATCTACACCGCTTTTCCCGTTTGGGTCTCGGGGGGCTGGAGCCGATCCCAGCTGTCATTGGGCGAGAGGCGGGGTTACACCCTGGACTGTTCTCCAGTCAATCACAGCGCTGACATATAGAGACAATCAGCCACACTCACATTCACACCTACAGACAACTAAGGCTTTGTTCAGACTGCCGCCCAAATCCGATCAGAATCCGATCTAACTGACTGACTGTCTGCATTACAATTACAAGTGACCAGATCCGATCTGCCTGTCCGTATTGACATGGTCTGATCCACATTGATTTCTATGGTAACAGGTTACACCCAGGAAATACAACTGCAAAATGGATGACAGAGAAGTGTGTTTATTTCTGAAACAAACGATCTTGTGGAGCAGTCCGTCCACGGGCTGTTGTTTTGCTCCATGTTTGTTTTTATTCTTGCTGTTTTCTTCCACAAAGCTTAGACCAGTTTGTATAATGCGCCTTGAATTAACTTCCGGCTTGCTGGATCTACGTCGTTTTTTTATTGTCGATGGTGTCGTGTTGCGTGTGACGCAGAAGACACATTGAAGCGACCGAGACGTTCAGATTGAATCAGATCTGTAGGAATCTGATTTGAATCGCATTCGAAACCACCTGCGTATGTGGTTTGAATCAGATTTGGAAAATCGGATCTCATGTGGCTTTTTGTGTCCAGACTGACAAAAAAACAAACTACATACAATCTGGATGTGCTAAAAATCAGATTTGGAGGTGCAATGTGAACAAGGCCTTAGAGTCACCAGTTAACCTAACAAGCTTGTCTTTGGACTGTGGGAGGAAGCCGGAGTACCCGGAGAGAACCCACGCATGCACGGAGAGAACATGCAAACTCCACACAAAGAGGCTCCTGTCAGACGGGGATTCAAACCAGGAACCTCCTCGCTGTGAGGCAACAGCGCTAAATAAATATGAAATATACCTTTTTTTTATGTAAACATGTTAAAAGCTTGTTGACTGACGTTGTTAAGGTAAATCCCTGCTGCTCGCCTGCAGGGAGAACTCACCTCCCCGTCTCTCTTCACACACACACACACACACACACACACACACACACACACACACACACACACACACACACACACACACACACACACACACACACAGCTGCTGCTCCCCAGGCTGAAGTGCGCACTCACAGATGTGTTTGAAGTTTACTAAGGAAGAATCAGACTGTCAGAAGAACCATTTGGAGCATGTTTGAGCCCATCTCGTGTTTTTTTTTTACTCTGTGCTGAGTTTAATTCTGGTATTTTTAACCCTGTGTGTGATTTGTTTTTAACTTTCCGGGTCAAAATGACTCAAAGGTTTTGGAAAAAACAGGCTCAGATTGTTGATTGTCTGACAAGATTACAGTCCACTCCATGTCCAACTCCACGTCCACGGGTAAAAGCCAACACAAGGTTCACTCTCGTTTTAGAACGAGCTTTATCCGCTTGGTGTTTCACCTCACTGTGATTATATTTTCTCTTCTTTGCCGCTACGTCCAAGTCCGTCATATTCGCCGGTTTGATTCATGTCCTGTCTCTGAACTGTATCCACTCCTAAACTCACCTGCTGCGCTGTCATTGGCTGGAGGAAACACACCAGCTCCGCCCAGAAACGTCCCGAGTCAAACAAAACAAACCAGAACAGTAAAATCCAGTCAGAGGACAGGGTCTCTGCAGACACAGTCACCAGCACACATGTACGGAGGCCCAGAAGGGACGATGGAGCAGCTTTACTTTAGTGGAAGTCTATACTTTATTTTTGGAGTTGGTGGTGGGTCCTGAGGCTCGACCCGTTGAGAAGCACTGGTTTAAAGGATGTACATTTTGGAGTATTAGCAGGCGATCACACTGCTGACCCACATGAGAAGTCTTTGAGCCCTGCAGGTAAACACATAAAAGCATAACGGTGCAACAACAGGCTTCATTCATCGACTGTTCTCAGGAGCAAATATCTTCTAATAAAACCCTCTGATAGAGAGATTCTGACATTCATCGCTGTTTTCTATTTTGCATTAGATTTTTTGTAAATATCAGAATTTATACCCACTCACAAGCAAGCACATTTAAATGGTGTTATGTTTGTGCAGCACATAGCAGATATAATAAGAAAGTGCATTGTCTGCTAGCTTAACAGACACTGCCATCTAGTGGTAATTAATGGAACTACAACACCTAAAAAAGGGGACTTTGGGAATACAGATGATCTGTGATTTCTGTTTGTCCTGAGGCGAGCTTTAAGTGAGCTATGCAGCTTTTTCGCTTCATAAATTCGCAGCTACACACATTTAGGCAGTTTGTCTCTAGTCCTCGCAAAATGTGTGAGCAGAGAAATGTCTATAAGATCTGATGTAGAATATTCTCATTGCATCAGGTTGTTTTCTTTGCACCATGCAACCTTTAGCTTTCCCTCCGCTCTATAAGATATGACCCCTCAGGCTTGGAAGGTGTTTTTTATTTTGCTGTTAAATTATTTAGAGAGTGAACCAGAGCTGTTCTTTTAAAAGTTGACTGCGAGCATGAATACTTAATGCACAAGAAGCTCTACACCTACGGCAAAAAAAACTGGTTGAGCTCTTACATTCTCAAATTTGTACAATCCATCAAAAAGCTGGAACACATTGCAGATTTCACAGTAAATGCACATTTAAGTTTTAAAGGTCACATATTCTCCTCCTCTTCAACCAGTTTAATGCTGCGTTACTGTTGATCTCGGAAGTCGGAAATTCCGAGTTCCAAGTCGGAAGTGTCAACTGGAACGCCCCCTGAAGTCGGAATTCAACTCGGAAACTCGGAAGCTGTAAATATAGTGTTTATTCAACCTGTTCCTCTTTTTGTGTGATTAAATCAATCACACTGATAGTATCGTGCAAGTTCTATCTGTGGACATGTTGTTTTATTTTCGTGCACAAACTATCACGTAGTTTGTTGTTATCATCTGGTATTAGCTAACAAAACAAAGGTACTCCTGGAGGTGTCCATGTTGCTTTTCCAACTTGCAACTGGAACACGCTCAACTCGGGTGTGACGTCATTCCCAGCTCCGAGATCAGAGGTAGATGGAACGCAGCAAAAATAAGTCTCAGAGCTCCTTAATCATGTGTGTGAAGTGTCTTGTTCTAAATCCACTCTGATCCTGTATTTGATCATGTCTATAAACCCCTCTATTTCAGCCCTGCTCAGAACAGGCTGTTTCTGTGTCTGTAGCTTTAAATGTAAATGAGCTGTGTCTGACCACGCCCCTCTCTGGAAGGGCTTGGGTGTCTCTGGCTTTCTGGCTCCATGTCCTATTGTTTACGGTGAGAAGGCAGACTCAGAGGGCAGAACAAACACCTAGCTGTGGGAGTGTCACCCACCTGGGGGAGGGGTTACTGCCCTTTGTGATGTCATGAAGGGAAAATCTCCAAACGGCCTGTTTGAGCACACATTTTCTGAAAAGTTGAGCAGGCAAAAGACGGAGAGGATGGACTTTTCTCATCATTGGGGGGTTTGTAGACAGACTAGAGACACATGTTAGAGTTAGAGAAACATGGTGAAGAGGATTTTGTATAATATGTGGCCTTTGAGGTCCTTGTACTGGACTACATTTTAGTTTTAATCAACTTTCAGTCTAACAATCACGGACATTATTCTGAATTAATCAACACACCCAAAAGAGGAGTTACAGTTAAGTATTTTGTATTACTATTGAATGTCTGACTCACTGTCCTTTCATCCCTCTTCTTTTCCTTCTTCTTCTCCTCCTTACAGCACAGACGTTCACCTTGGTGAGCAGCGACACGTGAGCGACGCCGGCCGACCTCGACGTCCCTTAAAAGCCCAAATGTAGCCAGCCTGCACCGAGCATGCTCCATGGCTTCCTGCGTTTACAACAGAACTACTTTGATACTACTGTTACCATGCCCACAAGGAGACTGAGACTGAGAGGATGGCCGCCTTGAGAATCAGACTGAGCACTGAGACGGGCCGCCGTCACATCCTGACAGAGAGGCTGGCGTACTGTACCTTTAGCTCCTGTTAGATCTGTCCATTCTGTATGTCCCTGAGCTAAACAACAAGTCTATGGAGGCCTATTTGTCCCACAACATTTCTGTGTAGAAGATGCATTGTGAAATGGTTTAGCTTTACAATAAGTAGCCCAAATATACATGTGCATGCCGGCAGAAAGAACGTTTTAAGAAAGACAGGAAAAGAGTTTAAATGAGGAGGTCGGGGTGGGTCTTCATTCCTGTTTCAGCCACCTTTGTGTCTGTTTAGAGAATCTAAAGGTTGTTTTTAGAGTTTTTATTACGTCTGCTAATCAAGCAGTTTTTAATACAGATGATAGATCGGAGCTGGAGATTAGCGCTGGCTCAGTTAGCTATTTTACAGCTGAGCTCTGGATTTGGTTGCTAGCTTTGGTTAGCATAAAACAAAAGGCTATAAACAAAAAGTTTTCAGAGTCCTTTAGTGCAACCTTACCGAACAGTAAGCGAGATACTTGTCGGAGCGATACCTCCGCCCTAACTCCTCCCCCCTCTTTCTGGTCTCTTTGACTCTAAACGAGACCATCATTTACTAAATTAACATCATACTGTGTTGAAGAAGACGTTAAACTAGAGATTGAGACCATAAACTCATGAGGATAATGTTTACTGAGGGAGTAATGAACTGACGAGGATGGTTTTCTCTTTGACTTTTAGAGAATCTGTCTGTTTTGCATCTAGTGGAGTCTCCCCCTGCTGGCCATTAGAGAGAATCCTTAATAAGGGCACTTCCACATCCGCCTAACTGGTTCCCAATCAGCGCCAGCAATGTCTAATCAGAAAAGAAAAAGGAGTTAGTGCTTGAACCTCCCCACATTAAACAAACGCCTGTGATAGGCCCGACCCGAATCAGTCTGTTTGAACTGAAAGGGAATCAGACACATTAGAGCAGAAATAATACGAGCTCACAGATCCGTCGGGTTTTGTAGGTGATGATGATTTTGCACCTTGACTTGTTGAGTTCTAAGAATTATTAGAACATTGTTTTAAAAGTTCCTTCTCTGATCTCGTTTGAAAAATGGAAATCTTAGACCCCGTGTCCACCTAGCGTTGTTTTTCTGAGCCCCAGCGTCTTTTTCTCAAATCTTTTCAATGAGTAGAGAGCGTTCGCAGCAGAAAGCAGCCGTCTGAAGAAAAAGCGCAGCGCCCAGCGTCTTTAAACGAGTGCTCCTCCTTTTTGGTGCGGCCGCTCCGAGCGCTCAAGTTGAAAATCTTTCAACTTCTCAGAAAGGCGCTGTTGACGTCACCAACGCTCTTTTCAAATTGCATGATATTCCCCTGTTGTTGCAGCCCACGAATCGTGTCTTGTAACCACATCCTCTTTGCGCCGTGTCTGATCTGGAGATAAACGATCGTAAATATAAAACATGCAGTAAAAAGTAACGGAGCAGTGTCGGTCATACAGCGGCCTGTTGTCATGGAGACAGGATGGACGTGCAGCGCTTTTATTCTCAGTGCACAAATGCATGCAGGCGCTCCTGAGCGCACAGCCACTGTCCACTGTCGTCATTATAACTAAAGCCTGTTAAAGGGTTTGACTGTGAAGAAGCAGACTCCACTTACTGCAATATCCACTCAGATTAGCCCTTAGGCGACATGCTACGATACATTTATTTTTTCCTGTGATAACGAGAAACATTTTCACGTGTTTTCTTGAGATGTCGACTTATTTGTCTCGTGACCTCAGGAGAAAACCAGCGTCGGTACCCCAAGAGAACTAAAACTATTCAGTAAAAACCCTCATTTCAGATTCTGCCTACAACAGTTTGTTTCAGCTGCTGTCTCTTTAAGGCCCCCCTTCCCACGTGCCCACATTCTCCTGATTGGCCAGCTCTCAGGAAGCCTTCCGGGGGGCAGAACGCTGCAGGGCTGCCAGGGGAGGACTGCTCTCTAGTGCTGGGAGAAGAGAGCCTATGTGAGAGGTTTCACCGGCTTACGTAGAGACTTAAAGGTTTCATATCGGGGAACTATCGCGTAACTTTCAGAACAAGATGTTTAGCGCCCTCTGCTGACTCATCCTGGTATTACTCCAACATACGTTTATCAAATGATCTGAAACTTTGCCCACGTTTAGTTTGGACATCCAGCATTGTGACACTATATATGAGTTTAAAATGGGGATCAGCAGAATAGGTCGACTCTAAATGAAATGTTGGGATGCATGTCCAAGATGAAGTGGTCGACCGATCAGAGCCTCAAACGTGTCGTACTTTATCAAACCATTTCACAATCTGTACGTTGGACTTGTGTCGTGGGCGATAGAGCTCCATAGAAATGTGTTTTTCTGACACATACACACACCTGAATATACCGAACTTTTGCTAAGTATTGAAATCATCTTAACGTTATAATTGTTAGCGTATTCTACTGATCTCGAGGAGGGATATTAGCTGTTACTGGGTCGCTGGAGGAGGGGAGTGTACAGCTGTATATAGGAGCTGATGATGATGGGCTAAGCACCAAATCTCGACACACATGCAGTGCTTTACTTTAACCCCAAAGTGACCGCCGATGCTCTTGGTTTGTTTAACCTGCTCTGAGTTTGAGTCTGCGTTCGTTTGAGAGCGGAGGCGCCCTTATCGCTCTGTTTCCACATCGTTTGCAACATTACACAACGCTCCGTCTTTGGATTTACATATATAAATATATAAAAAGTATATATATGAACATAAAGCATATTTTTACTTCAACAAGGTGCCACTTCATGCTGCTGTTTTTCTCTTTTTGTTGGACGGACAGAGCTCAGTATTTTGCGGAGGTTGTGAGTATTTATGTTGAGCACACACGCACACGGTTTGTGAATGTTTTGTGTCTCTTTCCGTTTTTTCTCTCTTTGGTTTACACG
Source organism: Tautogolabrus adspersus (assembly GCA_020745685.1). NCBI lineage: Eukaryota > Metazoa > Chordata > Actinopteri > Labriformes > Labridae > Tautogolabrus > Tautogolabrus adspersus. The sequence goes on from CM036555.1 coordinate 1,357,303, forward strand.
ACGGAGGAGGTCGACAGTAAAGAAGCCGAGGACGTGACTCAGATGAAGACATTTTTTAGCGTTAGACTCTGTCTCATGTGGTGAAGAGTCGGAGAATAGCACACGTACGAAGCAATAAGTCGGACTTTGGAGCTCCAGGACATAAAAAAAGAAATTTAAAAGAGATGTATAAACTGTAAAAAAAAAGAAGAGAAAGAAAAGAAGTTAAATCGAGATAACATAATTTATGTACACACTGAAAGAAGAGCAGATATTATAACTATAAGAGGTTATTATTAATATTATTAGGGTCAATATGCAAAAAGTTCATACCCCATCTGTTTTATATCATGTGAAATAAATGTTGATGTTCTTAAAACATGCGTGTCGCTGCATTTCTTTCTTTGATGTTTGTCTGCATGGGAGATAAGATTTTGCTTTCTGGTCTAACGCTGCATTCATGTGACGTTGGAAACATCGGAGAAACAAGTTTTCGAATTGGAAAATGCACGTGAACACCTGCTCAAGTCGGAACAACTCGGTAATATGAGGTCGCAGACTTGTCGTCAAATTGGTCATCAACATGGCGGGCAAAGGATGTTTTGTTTAGAGACATGGTCACGTCTTCTTCGTAGCATCCACGCTGTTTGTTGTTGACTTCCCAACTCGGACACTGGGACCATCCGAGGAGCACCTGAACGCTACATTCTCTGTTTGTCTCAGGGCAAAGTACGGTGGCCGACAGGTGCAAAGGCTCGGCAGCGGCTGAAACAATGTACATTAAGAGAAACGTGCAGCATGTTCAAAAAATGATGAACGTTCCAAAAAAAAAGCAACGGCTTAAACGCGCTGTAAATGCGCTGCTGTCGCGTTTGTTTTGGTAGTTTATTGCAAAGGAGCTACAGGACATAAAAATCTTTTTCTTCTTCTGCATTTTACTTTCAACTGTTTGACATTATTACTGATTTTCTGTCTGTTTGTATGTTCGCCTTTTGTCTTGTTACATGTTCAGAACATAGACTGTAAATATTAATGTTTGAAGCCTGAGTGACGCACCCGTGTGTTCCTGCAGGGGGCGCTGGAGTCCCATCGATGGCGGTCTCCATGCTGGAAATGCTGTCTCAGCCTAACTTTCAGTCAACCTAACGACAGGCTGAGAGCTGGAGCTGAGGCGGGTTTTAAGCCTCCTGACAAACTGTTACACCGCGCCCACCTGTCAATCAGGTCAGCTACGTGCCTAACTATAGATAACACGTATTGTTTATAAAATCAAAAGGAGCCTTTAAAAAAAAATCATCCCCCGTACAGTGTGTCCATGATGAAAATAACTAATCAGACCTATTTGGTTTTTTGAACCAGGCTGTAAACATGTTAATGTCTGCTGTAAAAACAGGCTTTTTAGAATGGGTGTGTATGTGACTTCCTGTGCTTCTGCAGCCAGCCTCTAGTGGACACTCGAGGAACTGCAGGATTTTGCATTTCGGCATTGGCTTCATTTTTCAAGAGCGGAGGATGCCTCTTGGTACGGAAGAAGACAATAAATCTAATCCAATCTAAACAGCTGGAATAACCTTGTTATAAACCAGAGTCGTTACACGGAGATAAATAAGTCGAGATCTCTAGAAAACAACCAAACTGGACTTATGACAGAAAACTGCGTAAAATAAAATGCAGGCCTGTGGAAGTATGTCTGCTTTGGGCTTCCGTAGATTCATAAATGAGACAGAGACAGATGCTTTTCTGTCTATAGCCTACTAACCATCTTATTATAATAAAGCACAGTTCATATTTTGGTACCATTCCCAACTTTTGACGGTGGAAACGCCAATAAATGGGTACCGTACCGAACCGGATCATCATTCATGGGGCCCCACGATCACTAGCAGCGCCCCTGTTCGTTCATATCTAATGGACTGGGTGATGTAAGGCTGAGAGAAACTATGTAGTCTCATCATCGAGTAATCTAATGAAAAACGGGTCTTATGGTCTATAGCATAACAATGACATAGGATCGTAATGGACGGCTTTTTCTGTCCATCTCTTTGTCGGCAGCTGCACAGCAGGCCTTGGTTTCAATGCAACAAGTCGGTCAGTGATGTGAGCACGGTTCCTGGTCTCCACAGACCCACAGAGAGAGTTCCCGGGGCTTTAGTTCAGGAGGAGACCGGCCTCTGGAGTCGTGGAAATGAAGCCGCCTCACAGGAGCGGCGGGGCGCGCAGGAATATGCACCTTGCTGAGATAAAAAACGTGCCTTTTCAGCACTTTTTGAGTTGGATCATTTTTCTGTTTGTTCGAACACGTGGAGCTGAGAGGCCACAATGCCGGAGATCGTCTATGTTTACGAAGATGGTTCACTCGTTACGAGAAAAAAAAGTTGAAACTGCACCTCCTAGCGGCGATTTGTTTAACCAACCTTGAAATCCTTTCACCTGACCTTGTTCAATCACTTTTAACTGTATCGCTTTAAAATCGTCATTTATTGGGCGTAGGTGGAATAGTGGTAAGTGCGTGCGCTAAATATAGGCTGTAGTCCTCCAAGCAGGCGGCCAGGTACAAATACGACCTGCACCTTTCCCGCATGTCGTTCTCTTCTCTCTACATATGCCTGATTTCTGACACTAACCACTGTCCTATCTCTACAATAAAGGCACAAGAAGCCCCCCAAAAAAATATATCTTTATTTTTAGCTTTGAAAAATTCTAATTTCTTAAAGGGACGTATTAAGCATGCATCAATGTTTTTATGTATTCCATTTTTTGTCGTGATCAAGAGTAATTTTTTGTTGTTGCAAAAGCACAAAACCGAAGTTTGCTTAATTAACTTCATCAGTGAGGTCGATGGCAGCATGTCACGGTCTGGCCTATCTCAGTGAGCGGCCATTTTGTTTAGTTTTCTCGATCCCAGCAGCTTTAATGGTCTTCTTCAGGATATTGTCAAGTTTTGATAATGTTGCTTTTGAAATTCAAGTTGCTGGGAGCTTTTAATACAGTGTGCAGATCATTTTTTAATTCTTAACTTTAGTTTGATTTTCGATCCAGCACCCGTGTGATGTGCATAATACCCTACACCTTACTTTTTTAGATTGCTAAAAACATGATCAGAGAAAACAATCCTTGTTCTCAAGTCATAATGACATAAATGAATCACTTATAATAGGAAAGAATGCTTTTTGATCCTGAGATAACAAGAGACAATGGAAGAAACAATTCAAATCAGCTCTTTGATACAAGAAAACCAGCGTATCGAGAAAACAAGATTAAGACGTCGAGATCTCAAGAAAACAACCAGAAATAAGTCTTCTCCTGGGAAAATAAAATACATGCATGTCCCCTTAGGGCATCAGTATACACACATGTACAGAAAATTAGAAAAACACTAATGTTAGAGGTCGGATTTGTCAAAATACACAACTTTCTAGCTGTGATTTATGTTCAAAGTCAAGTGCGTTAACACTGTCATAAAGCTGCTAATTGACTTATTTACAAAAAAGGAATTGAGAAAGTTTGGATTACAGACAAAAAAGACTTGAAATGCCAAGAGTAGTTGATCTTTTATTTTCAGAAGGCCTTAGCAGGCATGCGTAGACATTTTTATGTTTACCCCAATAACGAGTCATTTCCAGTTTTCTCGAGATGTCTTTATCGTGAGGTAATTCTCGAGATCTTGACCAACACTGACCTCGTAATCAAGGGAATACTAGTATTGTTGTCCCAAGATAACAAGATAAATTGGTCCAGATCAGAAAACATCTAGAAAATACTTGAGCTTGTATTAACAAAGCAGAACATTAATGGATGCATGGATGGGGTACAGACAGAGATACTTCAAGTGTGTTAGTTTTTAGCATGGAAAACTAAACTGGATAATGTCTTGTAGCTTAATTCAGGCAGAAATTCCATGTGACCCCACTTGGGGTCTGGATCTCAAAGTTGGGAAAACCTGGCTTAAGGCTTCCGATAGCCTCATGATTTATTTATGATAATGTGTAGTGCAACAACGACAAACAATTCAGACTTTTTAGATGTATTCTCAAATATCTTTTCTCTCACTTATTCTGGTACCATGTTACACTCAGAGTTATGCTATTTCGGGTTTGAGTATTGAGTGATCCATCCTCTCAAATAGACCAGCTCTGTAGATGCAGAGCCTCGACGTCATGCAAACCCCCTGCTGTGTTTTACGCTTGAAGCGGAGAGTGTGAGTGGAGGAAGAAGGGCAGCCTGGGGCAACTTTTCAAGAGGAACAACACAAAAATAGCGTCTCGTGCTGCTCGGAAATGCCTCAAATAACGAGCGAAGGGGCCGAACAAGATTCCCAACCGACGTCCGATAAGAACGACACCGGTGAGACAGCAGAAACCGGCGAGGAGGGACAGGCCGTGCCGGACCCCAAACGGGAACCGGGCGACAACAACGAGAACAGAGCAGGAATGGACGCGAACAGTGGTTGTGGTGCTGCTGCGGCGGAGGACGGCGGGGACAACCCGTCCTCTGTTCCCCACACCGACAAAGAAACCGCGTTACCGAGCGAAAACACGGACAAAGATGAGGCTGAACCCGGCTGTGAACTATCTGAACCGGGGAAAAGTCCCGTGCAGGGGAGTTTGGCGAGTAGCACTGATTCCGCACAAGAGGGCTCCCGGGTGCTGAAACAAGAACAAAGAGAGGGGGAGAGCGTGTCCTCCTCGCCGCCTGCAGACCGCACAAAGACCGCGGACAAAGCCGAGCACGGCACCAAGAGGAGGGCCAGCGTGGAGCTCACCTCGTCGGATGGAGAGCCGCTGAGCCGGATGGATTCAGAGGACAGGTCTGTTTGATTAGAGAGCAGTGTGAGGAAGAGCAGAGAGGCCTTCCTCTGCTGCCTAACAGAGGGGAGAGAGGTCACGACACGATGCCGGGTTCACTGTTTCACACCAAACTCCCTTAACTGGATACATTGTTTCCCACGGAACACGTTCGAATCGTTCAACGTTCCACGAAACTTGAACGTGCCCGTGTTCATAGAAGTGTTCCACCGTTCTAGAACGTGGAAGTTAGGAAGCGTTCTAGAACGTCCCCGTGCTCATTGAAGTTTTGAACGTTCTAGAACGTTCAGTTTTGGTAAAAAAAAACGTGAATTTCAGCTTCACTGGTCGTGGAAACGTCCTCCTTTCCCCAGTTAACGTGAACAGAGGGGGTTCGGGTTTGGTTCGTGGCAGCAGGAGGGTCCCTTGTGTTAAAGTGGGGCTCCTACAACAAGCAGCACATGGCAGCGTTCATCTGTAAGGTTGATTTTCTTCTGTTCACACTTTACGGCCTTGTCTTCAGTCCCAGCTGATGTTTATGATCATACAGGTGATTATCAGTTTGTGTCAAACAGAACTCCCTTTAAAGGAAGTGATTGTAATCTCGTGTACAGACTGGGACTGTCAGGTTCAGGTTATTTTGACCTGTAGGTAGATGTGTTGGTTAGTGACTCACAGGTGTAACAGGAAACACATGATTACAGAGAAGGAAACTATTTAAAGCCTCCTAAAACAATATACAAGCTTCAAATGAATGAAGCTATGCTACATGGAGCAAAGAATTATTCTTATTACAGACCTAAATGATCCTTGATTATTAGCACACAGAAATGATAGCTGTACAGATATTGAAACATGTGGTGGGGCTCAGGGCTCTCTAATCGCCTCTGATTACACACAACTTAAATCACTGATGTCTTGATTTATTTGAAATCATTCATGATGGACTCTTTTCGGTTTATTGTAATCCTGAAGCAGCTTTGATAGTTTCTTTATAAGCCAGCTGAAGAGGGAGAGGACATGTTGGGAGGAGAGAGTGGGGCAAAGGTCAGAGGTCAGATTCCAACCCAAGGCCGCTGCGACAAGTACTAAAGCCTCCGTACATGGGGCGTCCGACATGGCCGCTAGGCTCTCTCTGCCCCCGCTTTGATTGTCTCTTATATATTTCTTTATTAGTTGCAAAACCGTGTTTATTTTATTTTCAGTCTTTTTACGTCTTTATTTCAGAGACAGGACGGTGGATAGAGTCAGAAATGAAGGAGAGAGAGAGAGGGGAATGACGTGGGAAAGGAGCCTTGAGGCGGATTCAAACCCGGGCCGCCCGCTCCTGAGGACTATGGCCTCTGTACACGGGGCTCGCGCACTAACCACTAGGCTACTGGCGCCCCGATGAAGTTTAATTTCTATTTGTAAATCCCTTTCGGACTCTTGCTTTGTATTCCCCGTTCTATTCCTTGCGACAGATATCACCCTCAGGATCTGATCGTTGTTTATTGATCATCATCTCACATTAAGATGACTTTGTTGGCGTTCGTTCACGGACTCATTGTCTGTTGAGTTTATTTCCTCTGTTCCAAGTGGAGTCTGTTACAGGAATCTACATCCACTAAAAAACACTTTCTCGTGACCCCACATCGAGATGTTTTTACGGCCCAGCCTTTAAGTTTTGTAACCGTCCACAAACGAGACATGAAAGGAAACTTGAAGTAAATTGCGGTGAGCATAGAAGACAGGATCCGATCCAGTTTACTGTCACTTTCTTCTCTCCTCATTCTGAACTTGAATCGCTTTGTGGATCAATTAGAAAGTCAAGAAAGTGAACTTTCCCCCTCGAGGCGTCGGTGACAGATTGAAACTGTGTGAATCATTCCGAGTGATACTGCGAGGTACATCATGAAACCTCCGCCAGAACTCGTTTCACCACGCTCAGAGCGTCAGTCGTGCCAACAAGGTGGGAGATGACTAAAACCTGAACCATGCACACCTACACGGCTGCTCTCGGGCACAGAATGAGTAACAGCTTTCAATCACTGGAAGCTCCACTGCTCGCGTTCCCGTCTTTAACAACCTGATGTGGGGAATTATTGTGAAAACTTTCACTCAGTCTTTTCTCATGTAGCAGCTTTCAGATGGGAACATTTGTGATCACGTCACCTGAACACGATGATCTGATGGTGAGCGACACGTTTGACTTCAGTCGAGTCACTGTGCCGGAGAACGAGGCCGCCACCTACTGAAAGCTTTGACTGTAAAATAAAGAACACAAGAAGGCGGATACGTCTGTGACTCAGAAGAACACAACAGACTTTGAATCATTACACATTCTTATGTGTTTTTAAAAGTTTATTTTTAACATCGTTATATTTGAGTCCAGTTGTCAAAGAATGTTCACAGGAACAGCCTCTGACCTGAGACGGTCACGTGTTACGTTAGATCTTGAATCAGAGGTTAAAAATCCTCCGCCGACTTTCTGCACACCTGGCAGCGTTTCAACTTCTGCTAATCCTGCTGTGACGGCAGCTGGAACACTTCACTGAAACTTTTGTCCAACATGCGGAGCAGAGCGGCAGCTGGAAGCTTGTGTGTGTGTGTGTGTGTGTGTGTGTGTGTGTGTGTGTGTGTGTGTGTGTGTGTGTGTGTGTGTGTGTGTGTGTGTGTGTGTGTGTGTGTGTGTGTGTGTGTGTGTGTGTGTGTGTGTGTGTGTGTGTGTGTGTGTGTGTGTGTGTGTGTGTGTGTGTGTGTGTGTGTGTGTGTGTGTGTGTGTGTGTGTGTGTGTGTGTGTGTGTGTGTGTGTGTGTGTGTGTGTGTGTGTGTGTGTGTGTGTGTCAGAGGTGTCAGACCTCTTGTAAGGGGTGTAAGCAGAGCCCCCATAGAGAGCCAGTATGGACAGTGATTAGAGCAGATGGTCAGACAAAGACAGACACACACTCAAACACTCACACACAAACACACACTCTCACACGCACGCACGCGCACACACACACACACGTATGCAGCATGTAGTGCAATATAAATGTTTTAGAGTTAAATAAACAGACGTAGGATCTGAAGTTTGTTCTGATAATTTACGGTGATTAAAATAACCATTTGTATCGAGTGTAAAACGTATCCGCACTGGACAGTTCAAGTTTCATTACGATTCTTGCTTCCCATGTTGATGAAAACAAGATCATAGAGATGAAACGACTTCTTTCTTGTTGTTCAGAGTGTTTAAGGCCTCGTGTCCACTTCTTCTGGGCGCTCCAGAGCTCACAGCCAGCGCCTTTCTGCCCGATAAAAGAACCCTAGGCGGACACAGGGCCTTAGCTTAATAAATGCTTGTGATGCAGAAGAGAAGTCGTGTTAAATAATCGTGATCTCAATCAAAGTAATTGTGATGAGGATTTTTGCCATAATGGAGCAGCCTTACGTAGTATGGGAAACTTTTGACGCCCTTATAAGGGAGGACGCCAGGTGTGTTTTTCTGCATTCAAAGCTCCTACCTGTATATTTGACTTTAACACTGTCTCTAATGTCTCCTCTCTACCCTGTGTGTTCTGCAGTATCAGCAGCACCCTGATGGACATGGAGAGCACGGCGTCCAGCGGTCGCTCCACCCCTGCCATGCTGAACGGTCACAGTGGGGGTTCTGTGGCGGGGAGCGGCTCGGTGCCAGCAGGGGGGAAGTGTCTGAGCTACACGTGCTGCTGGGATAACTGCCAGGTGCTCTTCCCCAGCAGCCCCGACCTGGCCGAACACATCCGAGCCACACACGTGGACGGCCAGAGAGGAGGGGTACGTGTCTCACTGTCAGGGTCCTGAATACGTGTGCATCGTGTATAATCGTTGTTGTAAAGCTGAAGGCTGCAAGGTGAAGTTCAGTGGGATCCAATAACTGCAGGCATTAGTCCTGAATGAAAGACACAGTTAGGGAACGTTATCTGATTCAACCACACAATGAAGCAGGAAGACATCAACAGATGGTACGGTGACATCCGATCAGATGGAGGTGAAACATGAAGTGAAGCAGTTAAAGGGGAATGTGCCTCGGGTGGGGGGTCTCCTGAGGTAAGATGAGATGGAAGAAGAGCGACGCAGAAGTAGCGGACAAAGCAACAGAGTCCGCTTTACAACACATAATGAGAATATTTGTCTTTCTATCAATGCTACGTGTAGATCGTAGAGGTGGCGTGCAGACAGTCTATGGTTGTGCAGCGATCACAGGGAATAAACGTCACCACCCCCTCCCACTCGCTCGAGCTGAAAAATACTAGGAGGCTGGAGGAGAAACTCCCGAAAAAGTTCTGCTGTTTGCGTTCACAGATGCAGCTCCGCCTGCAAATATCAGGAGTTTTTCAGGAAGTGCGAAAGCTCTATCAGAGTTACCAAAAACCAATCTCAAACCTTTTTGTGCGTCTTTAACCCTTCAATCAACTCACGTTAATGAGTGTGGAGCTTTGACGACATTGGATCTGACAAGGCAGGTGATTTAAAAACATGTAAACATTCAGAGCACATCTCGGTCGTCTCTCAACTGGAAGGTCGGGGGTTTGATCCCCAGCTCCTGCAGCCACTTTTCCGATGTGGCCTCGGACAAGACACTTGACCCCGAATTGCTCCCGCTGTTTCGTCTGTGACGTGTTAATGTGTGTGAATGGACGAGTTAACACTGATGGACTCTACACAGCAGCCTCTACCATCAGTGTGTGAATGTGTCGGTGTGACCTGCGGTGTGAAAGAGCTTCGAGCTCAAGCTCAAAGTCCATCATCCAAGTGTTCATCACAGCCTCGATATGAGCAGCAGTGGGATGGTGTGTTACTGTTTACGCCACAAATCTTCTCACTAAGAGGCGAACGATGATGTAAGACGGAGCAGACAGGCTTACATCATCACTTTATCAGAGCTTTGTTTTCCTACTACACTGAAACACCACACAGACTGGTGTCTTTGGATATATCAACCCTGCTCTGTGTTTGAGAGAGATATAAAGTGATGACTGAGGAGTTTGAACATGTATCCTGATCCAACTGAACAGCTCCTAGAACTATTGAACTCAAACTAAACGGAGGACTTAAAGTGCATGTTTCATTTTCACCACAAACCATTACAGAGAGCTGTCCCCCCCCCCCCCCCCCCCCTCCTCTCTAGAGTGGATGCTCACGCAGGTCACCATGTGGTGGACACTGAAGCTTCAGTGTTTATCCAGCTCTGCATCGGTCTGTAAACCTTTCTGCGTTCTAACCTCTCTCCATTTTTCAAAAGCATCTCCAATATTGATCCTAGTTTGAGCACGTTTCTGCTCGTGGAGCTTATTAGAAACATGCAGAGGCTTTTTAGGTCGGGTACAATCTCTTCTATCTGAACCAGTTCTCTTGCCCACTTCCATCGCTGCAACACCTGTTGGTTTGACCTGATAACTGCTCTCATATCTGGCAAACCGAGGGGCGTCCAAAACGGCCGTGTGGGGGTGCCTTAAAACCGCCTACCTTCTCTGGTCCAAACAAATCCAGACCATTCAGGACCAGAATCTAAAGTTAGAAGGAGGACATACTGGCTGCTGCATTGTTGTCAGAGAAGCCAGCACTTCAACATAGCATGTTTCCTTAATGTCTGATCATAGAGTAAGCTCACTTTATCATTTCACTCTCTACACATCTCACTGATTGGACCTTTAATATGTAGAGCGTGTGACATTATATCCAGCATGTTACATTTCCTTTTGTCCAATCAAAGGTCGAGGAAGCCTGAGAGCTGAGAAATAATTTGCCCACGTCTGCTTCACTGTGGTTGTGGATTTGATGGGACAGAAGGACCACAGATCTTTTTACACAACCAGCTGTTGGAAAAGGAGAATCCTCTTTTGATATCACATTAATGAGTTTCTCCATGTGTGTGTTTTGTTTTTCCACACAGGTGTTTGTGTGTATGTGGAAGGGCTGCAAGGTGTACAACACACCGTCCACCAGTCAGAGCTGGCTGCAGAGACACATGCTGACACACAGCGGGGACAAGCCATTCAAGGTGAAAACACACATACACACACCCAGTCATGGCGTGGCCACTCCTTGTTTGCTAATAATTTACAGATACTAGGAAATCAAAATATTCCTGTTGTTGATTTTTTTTTTTTAAATCTTTATTTGTCCCACAAGATGAGACAGTTGTCTTGGGCTCTTCATCCCTGGGGCAGCCATAAATAGACAACATTCAACATCCTCCACACTAAAGGTCGCATATTCTGCGAAGTCTACTCCCCCATGTTTCTCTAACACTAACATGTGTCTCTAGTCTACAAACCCCCTGATGATGAGAACAGTCCATCTCTCCGTCTTTTGCCTGCTCCACTTTTCAGAAAATGTGTGCTCAAACAGCTAGGTAGAGGGGCGTGGTCAGACACAGCTCATTTACATTTAAAGCTACAGACACAGAAACAGCCTGTTCTGAGCAGGGCTGAAATAGAGGGGTTTATAGGCATGATCAAATACAGGATCAGAGTGGATTTAGAACAAGACGCTTCACAGACGTTTCTTTATGAATCCTCTTGTGTGTCCCCTCAGTGTGTGGTGGGGGGCTGCAACGCCACGTTTGCCTCTCAGGGGGGGCTCGCCCGTCACGTCCCCACCCACTTCAGCTCCCAGAGTTCGTCCAAAATGTCCAATCAGGGCAAAGTGAAGGAGGAGTCTCCGTCCAAGGCCGGGCTCAACAAGAGGAGGAAACTGAAGAACAAACACAAGCGCTCCCTCCGTACGTTTCACACTCACTCACAGTTTTTGACTTCATGCTCGTACTTATTGTGATATTTTGTATAATATTTTAACTTTTCAGTGTGTTTTCCAGCTCGACCTCACGACTTCTTCGACGCTCAGACGATGGACGCCATCCGCCATCGAGCAATCTGCCTCAACCTGGCAACACACATCGAGAGCCTGGGCAACGGACACAGTGTGGTCTTCCACAGCACGGTGGGGACACGCATACGCGCGCACACGCACACACACACACACACACACACATACACACACAATGTGAGCAGCAGCTTTATCCGTGTATTTGTGTTTTCAGGTAATAGCGAGGAGAAAAGAGGATTCCGGGAAAGTGAAGGTCTTGTTACACTGGACACCAGAGGACATGTAAGTACTGCTCCTCCTGCTCCTCCTGCTCCTCCTGCATCTCCACCTACTGCTCCTCCTTTTCTTTTTTTTCCTCCTGTACATCTACTTTTTTTCTCCTCTTTTCATCCCTCTTTCCTGCTCCAGTCTCCCTCTTGTGGCAGTGAAATGGAATTACACACTCTGTTTATGGATTTGTGGTACAGCTGATCTGGTACCAGGCAATCAGGAAATCATAAATTGGTATTTGACATGTGAGAAGGAGTAACGCAGGTGTGACTCTTTTTTTATTCAGAGCTCAGAAACATATGTTGTCTTCTGTTTGTTTCAGACTGCCAGATGTTTGGGTGAACGAGAGCGACAGACTGCAGCAGAAGACCAAAGTGGTTCATCTGTCCCAACTGCCCACAGACACGGCTGTGCTCCTGGACCCCAACATCTACAGGTGTGTGTGTGTGTGTGTGGAAGAAAGTGTGTATGCAAACTTTTGGATGTTGGTAATGAGGGGCTGATAAAATCTTTTGATGCAGTGGTTCTTTTTTTCCATTTGAAGCTGGTAAGAGACTTTTTCTGCTTCAAGCTTTCACCAACATCTGGTGGCTGAAAAACATCCAACAGTCCTTTAAATGATTGCTGAAGAACCACGACAGCTCGCTTATAGTGCTTTCACGCTCGCACAAAACTCCTTTCAAAACTCATGAAGTTGTCAGGGAGAGCTACATGTGTGAACGCAAACAGCCACATTTTTCCACACTGACCTTATCCAGAGTTTCTCCTCCAGCCTCCCGTTGCCTCGCCCGCCACTTCTGTGTCGTTCTTCTTATGTCATGTCTCGCCTTAGGAGACCCCCCCCCCCCCCCCTGTCCTACAGGGTTTATTGCACAACCACTTATACTAGCAAACCTCCCAATTCATTCACAATGTTTTAATTAACACCTTCACAATTCAGAAAAAAGCGACACGTACCTCGCTCCGCTTGCCAAGGGTGCGAACTTTCATTACTGGACACAGGTATCTCCATAAACCCCCCAAACGAACCTTCATGCGTGAACTCAAATCCCCCTGCCTGCACGCAGTCTGACAAACCTGCGTGTGTAGATGCTAAAACATGTAATTCATGTTCCGGGTTGGAGCTGCGTGCCCAGGAACTAGCAGAAACAATACCAATAGTTCCGGTGGCCACTTGCAGGGTTGGTCTCCTTCTGTGAGATGTGAACCACCAGGTCAGGAGGATTTCAGGGGCAGTCCTCCTGAAGTTCTCTAGAAATCTCCAGGACTGCATGTGTGAAAACGGCTACAGTCTTGTGAAGAAGCCGGTGTATAAAATCATCTTTCAGTTCACATTTCCTCTATGAAACATAGAAATTGTTCGGGACAATCTTGCAGTACAATAACCTGAAGTCGTCAGATAATGTGTTTATTTATTTACCTCTCCATTTCTACTACAAAATATCTGACGTTTGTTTTTCCTCCCACAGGATGTTTTTCTAACCCCCTTCAGAGGAACTCCATCCCTTTCCACTAATCCATCATCATTGAGGAGGGAACGTCTCCATCTTGACCTTCCTCTCCTCCTCCCTCTCCCAGAGGATGCTGGGAGTTTAGTGGCGTACTCGTGGAGGCCGTGTGAGGCCTCCGGTGTCGTCTCCTTTAGGTGCTGAAGTATACTGAAGACGCGTTGCTCGTTTTAGGAAACAACTAGACTGAAAACTAACTGACAGAGCTGTAGACAGTTAGACACACGTGTAGAGAGAAGCTGTCTTTGTAAATAACTGAGATTTGTAATATATTTTTATACTTTGATATTTTGTACTGTACTGTAGATAGATGTCTTTTTTCAGCCAAACATTTTTAAATAGATCTTTAAAAACACTGATGATATTGATCATGTGCATATAGCTGGCATTGCTGTGGTTTGACGTCATTAAAGTTTCTAAAATCATCTCCGTCTGAAGTCTTTACCTGCCTGCTGCTGAGTTTGTGACGTCATAAGTACAGGTTGGCTGTGTGTGTAGGCCACAGCTGTGGCCACCAGGGGGAGCCGTGCCATCAGGAAAGCTAAGAAAGTGTCCTCTGTGCAAATGAACAGAAGGTCAAACTTTTATATCACCTCAAATGTTGATCATAGAAAACGTCTGTTCTCGATTATTTTTCCTCCCACATCTGGTAAATGTTTACATTAAGTACAACTGTGGTTTCTGTAATGGTTAACACATCAGTATGTAGAAGCTCTTTAACCGAAATTATCTCAGTGAGCCGGCTCAGACTTGGGTCTAAAAAGGGGAGTTCAGTTTGACTTTGGGTTCATATAGCAACAAGACAATAAGCCCGAGCATCCTTCAAGCTGTGCAGAGACTATTTGACCAAGAAAAAGGAATCTGGAGTCCTGGAACTGATGGACTGGCCAAGTCAAAGTCCGGATTTGAATCCTATTGAACACATCTGGGATTTAGTAGATTCAAAGATTGATCGCAGAAAAGTTTAATCTAAAGCAAGTTTGTGGGAACAGCTCGAAACTATTCTGAACTCAATAACAAAAGAGACTGTGGAAAAGATCATCAAAACAATGCCAGCTAGCATGCAAGCTGTTATCAAGGCCAAAGGAGGCCGTACAGAATATGAAGTTAGTTGGTTATCTGTGAAAAAGGAATATTTAGGTGTTTCAGTTTGTTATTTGCCAAATAAATAATAATAACTTTATTAAGTTTTTGAAAGATTTCTAAAATATGTATTGTAGCGACCCCAAATGGATGGTCGCTGTGAGATCGAACAGTTTGTGGAGCAAAGGCTCATGGGAAAGTTAATGTTCAGTCAATGATTGTTAAACCATGAGTGTGAGAGCTGTTGCAGTTATAAACCTCTGGTTGTTGTTATGTCTGTGCGTTGTTAATAAAGTTGTGCTTCTGATGCAATTTGCACAGTAGCTGTGTGTCAAAGCAAGCTCCTGTCTTTGTCCTATTCTTGACACGCCAGTTCGCCACAGTATGTTTTCTCCTTATGACAGGTAGTCTCATATATTTGTTAAGCACACATATCAAAAGGTAGAAAAAAACTAAAATACATAAACAGATTATTTACGTTTAATTTATGAAAAGATGAAAACTTTCAGGAAATATCAGAAAATAAATGAAGAACGTTACGAAGTACTTTCATATAGTATATCATATTTACATTATACAAACCGACTGTTTTCTCGGATGAAAAAATGGAATAATTATCCTTAAACAAAACTTTGTTGTTTTTTATTTTGGTGACAGCACAACTAAAAAAAACGCCAAAAAGCACACAGACAAGCAAAACAGAAAAGAAACAAACAATATTCAACCATGTAAAACTATGTAGATAAACATAGCGGTATCTAAAGTATAATATTTAGTTTCTCCCCTGACTCCGTGTAAACAGTGAATGTAGTTTTATATTTGATTTGTTGTATTTCGGGTATCTTTTAATCCCATATAAATTTGTGAATGAAATATTGACCAAACAAAATGTACATTTAAGATGAATCATTGTTTACAGTGCGTTCCCCTCTCATCGTGAAAAAAAAAAAAAATACCCGATTCTGGCTCGGTTGGTGACGTCACATTAAATAGCCGGAAGTTGGCTCCGGATTCGGAAGCCGTGTCCACAGAGGAGAATGGCTGGTCTGTTGAAGAAGGTACGTGTAGAGGTCATGTTTTTGTTTTAGTGAGTAAAAAACCATCAGATACATTAGCAGCTTATTTTACACTCTTTAAACTACTTCCTGACCGAGTATCTACGGGGTTCATTCAAACTACAAACTCAGAGTTTGTAGTTTAAACGAGACGCTGCGGTGTGTTAGCCTGTTAGCTGTTTTGCTAGCCCTGCTCAGCTAGGTGAGGCTGGAGGAGAGATTGCGGTTAAATTCTTGCCCCTCACTGATCTTTAGGTGTTTAATGACCTCTTTTAAAGACAGCTGAGAAAACTGCTGCTAATTAAAATGTCCAGTTTGTCCCTTTCACACTTATTCCGTTCAAAGCAGACATAAAGTAGCTGCAGTTATTCCAGGTGATGTTGTTAGCATACATTCTGCCTGCAGAGGTAACTGTGACTGTCCTGGGATATTATCCTGTAACATTAGATGAAAGAAGTCTCCAGATGTTCTCAGAACAGTAACTGTCGCTCTGTTCACTCAGTGTATGCTAATATCTGAAACTATACACAGACTCGTTTTAAATGTGCTCCATACAGACACTGTCTCACCTGGCCTGCCGTATACATGTATAACAAAGCTCTCCTCTCATCTGTCTCATTCAGAGTCAGTGGTTTACATTATAAATACTTGATCGTTTTTCATTCTTATTCATGCACGGGTTCATTTAAATGATCTGGGTACAGGTCTTATTCTTAATTGTAGGGGTTTAACAAATGTTTCCTTTTTTATTCAAAGTTAATTTTTGGGGTTGTTATGCCTTTATTGTAGAGACAGGGCAGTGGATAGAGTCAGAAATCGGAGCGAGAGAGAGAGCGTGGGGAATGAGGTGCAGGAGAAGAGCCTCATGATCTGCCCGCTTGGAGGACTTCAGCCTTTATATATGAAAACCACTTACCCACCTGCACCCTAACAAATGCTTCATGTCATGTGTTTTTTTCAATGATCTGCTACTGGATGCTGTGAATTTCCCTCAGGATCAATAAAGAGATAGATGGATATTTAATAGGGAAGAGGAACAAACACAGGGTTTACCTCGAGCCCAGCAGCTCAGTTTAAAGTTGTTCTCTAATGACGAGCCTTTGATCGAACAAAGAGAGCAGAGTTCACTTTGTTAATAAAGGTAGAATCAAACTATTGATCTACTTTACTATTTAAAAGTTCACTCAAACAACCTGCCCTGCTAATAATCGCTGAGGAGATAAAGAGCAAACACTGTTAGATGTGATCTTTACTTCATACACTAAAAGTTCGACCCTGGAGGAGCTCAAAGAAGTTGTTCTCTATTCACAGCTTACTAAGTGTGAATGTTTTATTCATGGCCCTGTGACAGCTAACGATAGAAGTGTTCTGCATTCACATGAGAGATCAGAAGGAAGTCTAAAGTTTATATGTTGAAAAGTGATTCAGAGTTAACACACCTTTCCTCCTCTTCTCCTCCAGACGACGGGCCTGGTCGGCCTGGCCGTGTCCCAGAATCCACACGAGGTGAGCACACACACACACACACACACACACACACACACACACACACACACACACCTGTCAGCCACACCGCAGATTGATTAAAGATGCATCCTGATGTTGTTCATGTCTATATTTAGGATAAAGAGCATGATACCGTATACTACAGCTGTCACTTTGTGAGTCTTTTAAACTGACCGTCTTCTCTGTTCTTGTCTCAGCGCCTGAGGATTCTGTACTCAAAGATTCTGGCGTCCGTGCAGACCATGCCACAGGACGCAGCCTACAGGAAGTACACGGAGCAGCTGGTCAGCGAGCGGTTCGACCACGTTAAAACAGTAAGTGACCTCTAATCTCTCAGACTGACTTAATGGCATGGAGAGAGGGTTTGAATGTACAGACAGGAATCTAAGAATATTGACTGGAATCTTGAGCACGGCTCGATAGCGCGCCGTGCCGTATTATCACACCCCCCTTTTTTATAAGCAAATGTGTTTGTGAATTAGCGGTCAGAAACTTTCCTGCCAGCAATAATATCTGGCCCGCAATATTATTTTGATTGTTACTTTTACTTGTTTAAATATTTTATTAACAACAACGCCGTGACAATAAGTGACAGACACAAACACGCACGCCACGGAGCAGAGCTGCGCTGCAGACAGCGTCTGGTGCTGAAGTGAAGCTCTGTCAAGGCAGCAACAAGCCTCAGCAGAATCACCTCCTCTTACACCTTTTGCAAACAAAAAAAGTGCAAGACAGTTTTTGTTTACCTGTAAAGTACTATTTGGCTTCAGAATACATAACGTGGCGAGAGAGGGAGAGCGCTGATCCGCTACACGGACCTCACTGAGCTCTGGGTCAGTTGAGCCCGTTTTCACTTGAAGTACTCCGCCTGTTGTTATGTATTCTGTCACCAGATCGACTGTACAGGTTTTTGAAAGAACAAACTGTCGTGGTGATACCAGTTGCCATGACGATGCTTCATTTCATCACCAGGAGCCGTGCAGTGTCTGCTGTGCTGCTGACTTCACACTGCTCCTTGGCGTGAATGTTTCTCTCTGAGGCTGGTTGTCACGGCGTTGTTGTTAAAAAAAATCATGAAGTAAAAGTCAGTATCTAAATAATCTTGCGGAGATGCTGATTGCGAGAGGAGAGCTCACATTAGACGTGTTTCCTCGTTTCACACAGATCTTTATGGCGCAGATTCTACAAACTGTGTCGTCTAAATCAGCACGTTCTCCATTTTTATTTTGCTGGAAGCAGAAATGTTGGCCCACAAACACAGAACACTCCTGACGCAGGTTCAGTCGGTGTTGGTTTAGTGCTCAGATTTAAGGAAGGAGGTTAGGTCATAAAGAAAAAAGAGAGCAACATCTGTTAGTTTAGAACATCAAAACACAAGATGGCGTCAGTGCTTTGTTGAGATCAGATTTTATTCAAATTTCAGTAAAATATTCAAACTTTGACTCTAAATCCAATTAAATGTTTGTGTTAAATGTTTTTTTAATGGCAGATCGATTAATGTGTGTATGAATATTAGAGTGTGTGTATGTTTGTGTGTTTTTACATTAGTTCGTATGTATGATCAGTATTTGTGTGTTTGTTTGTTTTTAAGTCTGACGTGTTTCTCTCTCCTCAGGAGCCCGATGTGGAGAAGCTGGAGAAGAAGATCAACTGTGGGCAGATTGAAGAAGTCATTTTCCAGGTAGGTCACCGACGCAACGGTCAGGTACACACTGTCAGGTACACAGGGGGTCAGGTACACACTGTCAGGTACCTGCGTTCAGGTACACGCGGTCAGGTACACAGGGGGCCAGGTACACAGTCAGGTACACAGTCGGGTACACGCGGTGGAGGCTATTTGGTGTTATGACTCTGATCATCTCTTTTATGTGTTCACTGAGGCTGATGTCGTATCCTAGCTAGAGCTCTGATTGAAGACGTGTCATGGTTGTTCACAGTCTGGTGTATTTGTGTTAAATCTTTGAGCGATCCTGTCCTTCTTAATGCAAACTTCAAGTACTGGTGCGATACATCCGTTTAGCTCAGTGTATTGAGATGACGGGGTCTCTGATGTGTGGCCGCAGGTTGCTTAAAATGTCGGCTGATTTGGATATAGATCTTGATCTTTAATTTTCATCCACACACAGTAAAAACAAATGGTCAGACAAACAGAGAAATTAGTAAGTAGAATGTGATTATTTCATCTGTGGTTTACATTTGAGACACTCAGGACTGCGTTGTTTCTTCATAGGTTTTGTTGTTAGATTTAGGTGTTAAACACAGAAGTGTCACGGGGGAAATGCTGTTCATATCCACATTGAAAATCCTACTTGGCAACAGTTTTGCTCTCTTTCAGCCAGAATCATAGCATGAGCACTTGTATCTTCTCTTAGTAAAATATATGTACGTATATAAGTCTGATGTGATTCTGTATGTTTCCTGTGTGCAGGCGGAGTGTGAGCTGGCTCTGTCCAGGAAGATGTCGGATTGGAAGCCCTGGGAGCCGCTGATCGAGGAGCCTCCTCCTAACCAGTGGAAATGGCCCATCTGAATACACCCTGTGTGTACATACTGTGTGTGTGTGTGTTTTCCAAACCCCTGCTTCCAATGAAGTACTGTACAAAATAAAAACCTGCAATATATCCCCATTTATTCTCCAGAGTCTTCTATTAACATCTCACAGATTAATCCAATCATAACACGAAGGTCTAGAGCATATGAAGAAAAACATATCCAGGCTGTAGTGTTTGAAGAACATTAATGAAGTTATAGAGCTCAATAATTCACTCAGTCTGGAAGTATAGTTTGTAAAATATAAAGAGATTCAGGTAAGTAACCGACATATCTTCTCACTGATTCATCCAAACTTTCTGGAATTAAATCAAATACCCCATTCATTCAGTTGTACCTTTAAATACAGACACTATAGATAATAGTAGACTAGACTATATAGACTATAATAAAGGCATGGCTATGTGGGCTCCTCTTCAGGGTCTGACCTCTTCAGGGTCTGACCTCCTCTTCAGGGTCTGGGCTCCTCATCAGGTTCTGACCTCCTGGGAGCCGCTGGTGGCTCTCTGTAACAGCTGGAGCATGATCGGATAGATGGGAGCAAACTCCTCCTGTCGAGCCCTCACAGACTGCACATAGGAAATAATGCGCAAACACCCAAAGAAATCTTGACCTGCAAAGATCAACTGATCTGATATGCAGACAGCAGGTTCAAGATGAGCAGAGGAATTGCTCACACGTAGCTTAACAGGTATGTCAATGTTTGTTACTGCATCTGTGTAAGAGTATGTATGAATGCATGCATGTATGAATGTATGAATGTATGTATGAATGTATGAATGTATGAATGTATGTATGGATGCATGTATGTATGAATGTATGAATGTATGTATGGATGCATGTATGTATGAATGTATGAATGTATGAATGTATGTATGTATGTATGAATGTATGAATGAATGTATGTATGAATGTATGAATGCATGTATGTATGAATGTATGAATGTATGTATGTATGTATGTATGTATGAATGTATGTATGTATGTATGTATGAATGTATGAATGTATGTATGTATGAATGTATGAATGAATGTATGTATGAATGTATGAATGTATGTATGGATGCATGTATGAATGTATGTATGAATGTATGTATGAATGTATGTATGAATGTATGTATGAATGTATGTATGAATGTATGAATGTATGTATGAATGTATGTATGAATGTATGTATGAATGTATGTATGAATGTATGTATGTATGTATGAATGTATGTATGTATGTATGTATGTATGTATGTATGAATGTATGTATGTATGTATGTATGTATGTATGTATGAATGTATGTATGAATGTATGTATGAATGTATGTATGAATGTATGTATGAATGTATGTATGAATGTATGTATGAATGTATGTATGAATGTATGTATGAATGTATGTATGTATGTATGTATGTATGTATGAATGTATGTATGAATGTATGTATGTATGTATGTATGTATGTATGTATGTATGTATGTATGTATGTATGTATGTATGTATGTATGTATGTATGTATGTATGTATGTATGTATGAATGTATGTATGAATGTATGTATGTATGTATGAATGTATGTATGTATGAATGTATGTATGAATGTATGTATGAATGTATGTATGTATGTATGTATGAATGTATGTATGTATGAATGTATGTATGTATGTATGTATGTATGTATGTATGTATGTATGAATGTATGTATGAATGTATGAATGTATGTATGAATGTATGTATGTATGTATGTATGTATGTATGAATGTATGTATGTATGTATGTATGTATGTATGAATGTATGTATGTATGTATGTATGTATGTATGAATGTATGTATGTATGTATGTATGTATGAATGTATGTATGTATGTATGTATGTATGTATGTATGTATGTATGTATGTATGTATGTATGTATGTATGTATGTATGAATGTATGTATGTATGTATGTATGTATGAATGTATGTATGTATGAATGTATGAATGTATGTATGTATGTATGTATGAATGTATGTATGTATGAATGTATGTATGTATGTATGTATGTATGTATGTATGTATGTATGTATGTATGAATGTATGTATGAATGTATGTATGAATGTATGAATGTATGTATGAATGTATGAATGTATGTATGTATGATGTATGTATGTATGTATGTATGTATGTATGTATGTATGTATGAATGTATGTATGAATGTATGTATGTATGTATGAATGTATGTATGAATGTATGTATGTATGTATATGTATGTATGTATGTATGTATGTATGAATGTATGTATGTATGAATGTATGAATGTATGTAGTGATGTATGTATGAATGTATGAATGTATGTATATGTATGTATGTATGTATGTATGAATGTATGTATGAATGTATGTATGTATGAATGTATGTATGTATGAATGTATGTATGTATGTATGTATGTATGTATGTATGTATGTATGTATGTATGTATGTATGTATGTATGTATGTATGTATGTATGTATGTATGAATGTATGTATGTATGAATGTATGTATGTATGTATGTATGAATGTATGTATGTATGTATGTATGTATGAATGTATGTATGTATGTATGTATGTATGAATGTATGAATGTATGTATGTATGTATGTATGTATGAATGTATGTATGTATGTATGTATGTATGAATGTATGTATGTATGTATGTATGTATGAATGTATGAATGTATGTATGAATGTATGAATGTATGAATGTATGTATGTATGTATGATGTATGTATGTATGTATGTATGAATGTATGATGTATGTATGTATGTATGTATGAATGTATGAATGTATGTATGTATGATGTATGTATGAATGTATGAATGTATGAATGTATGTATGTATGTATGAATGTATGAATGTATGTATGAATGTATGAATGTATGAATGTATGTATGAATGTATGAATGTATGAATGTATGTATGAATGTATGAATGTATGAATGTATGAATGTATG
This sequence comes from Tautogolabrus adspersus, assembly GCA_020745685.1. NCBI lineage: Eukaryota > Metazoa > Chordata > Actinopteri > Labriformes > Labridae > Tautogolabrus > Tautogolabrus adspersus. The sequence continues at coordinate 1,379,824 of CM036555.1, forward strand.
TATGTATGTATGAATGTATGACTGTATGTATGTATGTATGTATGTATGTATGAATGTATGAATGTATGTATGTATGTATGAATGTATGTATGTATGTATGAATGTATGAATGTATGTATGTATGTATGAAGTGTATGTATGTATGTATGTATGTATGTATGTATGTATGTATGTATGAATGTATGTATGAATGTATGTATGAATGTATGTATGTATGTATGAATGTATGTATGAATGTATGTATGAATGTATGAATGTATGTATGTATGTATGTATGTATGAATGTATGTATGTATGTATGAATGTATGAATGTATGTATGTATGTATGTATGTATGTATGTATGTATGAATGTATGTATGTATGTATGAATGTATGAATGTATGTATGAATGTATGAATGTATGAATGAATGTATGTATGTATGTATGTATGTATGAATGTATGTATGTATGAATGTATGAATGTATGTATGTATGTATGTATGTATGTATGAATGTATGTATGAATGTATGTATGAATGTATGTATGAATGTATGAATGAATGTATGAATGTATGAATGTATGTATGTATGTATGAATGTATGAATGTATGTATGTATGTATGAATGTATGAATGTATGAATGTATGTATGAATGTATGAATGTATGAATGTATGTATGTATGTATGAATGTATGTATGTATGAATGTATGTATGTATGTATGAATGTATGAATGTATGAATGTATGTATGAATGTATGTATGTATGTATGTATGTATGAATGTATGTATGTATGTATGAATGTATGAATGTATGAATGTATGTATGTATGTATGTATGAATGTATGTATGTATGTATGAATGTATGAATGTATGAATGTATGAATGTATGTATGTATGTATGTATGAATGTATGTATGAATGTATGAATGTATGTATGTATGTATGTATGTATGAATGTATGAATGTATGTATGTATGTATGTATGTATGAATGTATGTATGTATGAATGTATGTATGAATGTATGTATGTATGTATGTATGAATGTATGAATGTATGTATGTATGAATGTATGAATGTATGTATGTATGAATGTATGAATGTATGTATGTATGAATGTATGAATGTATGTATGAATGTATGTATGTATGTATGTATGAATGTATGAATGTATGTATGTATGAATGTATGAATGTATGTATGTATGAATGTATGTATGTATGTATGTATGTATGAATGTATGAATGTATGTATGTATGAATGTATGAATGTATGTATGTATGAATGTATGTATGTATGAATGTATGTATGTATGAATGTATGAATGTATGTATGTATGAATGTATGTATGTATGTATGTATGAATGTATGAATGTATGTATGTATGAATGTATGAATGTATGTATGAATGAATGTATGTATGTATGAATGTATGAATGTATGTATGAATGTATGTATGTATGTATGAATGTATGAATGTATGAATGTATGAATGTATGTACACTATATTGCCAAAAGTATTCACTCACCCATCCAAATAATTGAAATCAGTTGTTCCAATCACTTCCATGGCCACAGGTGTATAAAATCAAGCACCAAGGCATGCAGTCTGTTTCTACAAACATTTGTGAAAGAAAGGGTCGCTCTCAGGAGCTCAGTGAATTCCAGCGTGGTACTGTGATAGGATGCCACCTGTGCAACAAGTCCAGTCGTGAAATTTCCTCGCTCCTAAATATTCCACAGTCAACTGTCAGTGGTATTATAACAAAGTGGAAGCGATTGGGAACGACAGCAACTCAGCCACGAAGTGGTAAGCCACGTAAAAAGACGGCGCGGGGTCAGCGGATGCTGAGGCGCATAGTGCGCAGAGGTCGCCATCTTTCTGCAGAGTCAATCGCTACAGACCTCCAAACTTCATGTGGCCTTCAGATTAGTTCAAGAACAGTGCATAGAGAGCTTCATGGAATGGGTTTCCATGGCCGAGCAGCTGCATCTAAGCCATACATCACCAAGTACAAGGCAAAGCGTCAGATGCAGTGGTCCAAAGCACGCCCCCACTGGACTCTAGAGCAGTGGAGATGCGTTCTCTGGAGTGACGAATCATGCTTCACCATCTGGCGATCTGATGGACGAGTCTGGGTTTGGCAGTTGCCAGGAGAACGGTACTTGTCTGACTGCATTGTGCCAAGTGTAAAGTTGGTGGAGGGGGGATTATGGTGTGGGTTGTTTTTCAGGAGCTGGGCTTGGCCCCTTAGTTCCAGTGAAAGGAACTCTGAATGCTTCAGGATACCAAGAGATTTTGGACAATTCCATGCCCCCAACTTTGTGGGAACAGTTTGGGGATAGCCCCTTCCTGTTCCAACATGACTGTGCACCAGTGCACAAAGCAAGGTCCATAAAGACATGGATGAGAGAGTTTTGTGTGGATGGACTTGACTGGCCTGCACAGAGTCCTGACCTCAACCCGATAGAACACCTTTGGGATGAATTAGAGCGGAGACTGAGAGCCAGGCCTTCTCGTCCAACATCAGTGTGTGACCTCACAAATGCGCTTCTGGAAGAATGGTCAAAAATTCCCATAAACACACTCCTAAACCTTGTGGACACCCTTCCCAGAAAAGTTGAAGCTGTTATAGCTGCAAAGGGGTGACCGACGTCATATTAAACCCTATGGGTTAAGAATGGGATGTAACCTAAGTTGATATGCGAATCAAGGCTGGTGAGCCAATACTTTTGGCAATATAGTGTATATATGAATGTATGTATGTATGTATGTATGTATGTATGTATGTATGTATGTATGTATGAATGTATGTATGTATGTATGTATGAATGTATGAATGTATGTATGTATGTATGTATGAATGTATGAATGTATGTATGAATGTATGTATGTATGTATGTATGTATGAATGTATGTATGTATGTATGTATGAATGTATGTATGTATGAATGTATGTATGTATGAATGTATGTATGTATGAATGTATGAATGTATGTATGTATGAATGTATGAATGTATGTATGAATGTATGTATGTATGTATGTATGTATGTATGAATGTATGTATGAATGTATGTATGTATGTATGAATGTATGAATGTATGTATGTATGAATGTATGTATGTATGAATGTATGAATGTATGAATGTATGTATGTATGTATGTATGTATGAATGTATGTATGTATGTATGTATGAATGTATGAATGTATGTATGAATGTATGTATGTATGTATGAATGTATGAATGTATGTATGTATGAATGTATGAATGTATGTATGAATGTATGTATGTATGAATGTATGTATGTATGAATGTATGAATGTATGTATGTATGAATGTATGAATGTATGTATGTATGAATGTATGTATGAATGTATGTATGTATGTATGTATGAATGTATGTATGTATGTATGTATGTATGTATGTATGTATGTATGTATGTATGAATGTATGAATGTATGTATGTATGAATGTATGTATGTATGTATGAATGTATGAATGTATGTATGTATGTATGTATGTATGTATGTATGAATGTATGAATGTATGTATGAATGTATGAATGTATGAATGTATGTATGTATGTATGAATGTATAGTATGTATGAATGTATGAATGTATGAATGAATGTATGTATGAATGTATGTATGTATGTATGTATGTATGAATGTATGTATGTATGTATGAATGTAGTATGAATGTATGTATGAATGTATGTATGAATGTATGTATGAATGTATGTATGTATGAATGTATGTATGAATGTATGTATGTATGTATGTATGTATGTATGAATGTATGAATGTATGTATGTATGTATGTATGTATGTATGTATGAATGTATGTATGTATGAATGTATGAATGTATGTATGTATGTATGTATGTATGAATGTATGTATGTATGAATGTATGTATGAATGTATGTATGAATGTATGTATGAATGTATGTATGAATGTATGTATGAATGTATGTATGTATGTATGTATGTATGTATGAATGTATGTATGAATGTATGTATGAATGTATGTATGAATGTATGTATGTATGTATGTATGAATGTATGAATGAATGTATGTATGAATGTATGTATGTATGAATGTATGTATGAATGTATGAATGTATGTATGTATGTATGTATGAATGTATGTATGTATGTATGAATGTATGAATGTATGTATGAATGTATGTATGAATGTATGTATGTATGTATGAATGAATGTATGTATGAATGTATGTATGTATGAATGTATGTATGAATGTATGTATGAATGTATGTATGAATGTATGTATGAATGTATGAATGTATGTATGTATGTATGAATGAATGTATGTATGAATGTATGTATGTATGTATGTATGAATGTATGTATGAATGTATGAATGAATGTATGTATGAATGTATGTATGAATGTATGAATGTATGTATGAATGTATGTATGAATGTATGTATGAATGTATGAATGAATGTATCTATGAATGTATGTATGTATGTATGATGTATGTATGAATGTATGTATGAATGTATGATGTATGTATGTATGTATGAATGTATGTATGAATGTAATGTATGTATGAATGTATGTATGTATGTATGAATGTATGAATGAATGTATGTATGAATGTATGTATGAATGTATGAATGTATGTATGAATGTATGTATGTATGAATGTATGTATGTATGAATGTATGTATGAATGTATGTATGAATGTATGTATGTATGTATGTATGTATGTATTGTATGTATGTATGTATGTATGAATGTATGATGTATGTATGTATGAATGTATGTATGAATGTATGTATGAATGTATGATGTATGAATGTATGTATGTATGAATGTATGTATGAATGTATGTATGTATGAATGTATGAATGTATGTATGTATGAATGTATGTATGAATGTATGTATGAATGTATGAATGTATGTATGAATGTATGTATGTATGTATGAATGTGAATGTATGTATGAATGTATGAATGTATGTATAATGTATGTATGAATGTATGAATGAATGTATGTATGTATGAATGTATGTATGTATGTATGAATGTATGTATGAATGTATGAATGTATGTATGTATGAATGTATGTATGTATGTATGAATGTATGTATGTATGTATGTATGTATGAATGTATGTATGAATGTATGTATGAATGTATGTATGTATGTATGAATGTATGTATGAATGTATGTATGAATGTATGTATGAATGTATGTATGAATGTATGTATGAATGTATGTATGTATGTATGTATGTATGTATGTATGTTGTATGTATGTATGAATGTATGTATGAATGTATGTATGTATGTATGTATGTATGTATGTATGAATGTATGTATGAATGTATGTATGAATGTATGAATGAATGTATGTATGTATGTATGAATGTATGTATGAATGTATGTAATGAATGTATGAATGTATGTATGTATGTATGAATGTATGTATGAATGTATGTATGAATGTATGTATGAATGTATGAATGTATATGAATGAATGTATGTATGAATGTATGTATGAATGTATGAATGTATGTATGAATGTATGTATTTATGAATGTATGTATGTATGAATGTATGTATGATGTATGTATGAATGTATGTATGTATGTATGAATGAATGTATGTATGAATGTATGTATGAATGTATGTATGTATGTATGAATGTATGAATGAATGTATGTATGAATGTATGTATGAATGTATGTATGAATGTATGTATGAATGTATGTATGTATGTATGTATGAATTGTATGTATGAATGTATGTATGAATGTATGTATGAATGTATGTATGTATGAATGTATGATTGAATGTATGTATGAATGTATGTATGTATGTATGAATGTATGTATGAATGTATGAATGTATGTATGTATGTATGTATGAATGTATGTATGTATGTATGTATGAATGTATGTATGTATGAATGTATGTATGTATGAAGATGTATGTATGTATGTATGAATGTATGTATGTATGTATGTATGTATGTATGAATGTATGTATGAATGTATGTATGAATGTATGTATGAATGTATGTATGAATGTATGTATGTATGAATGTATGTATGAATGAAATGTATGTATGAATGTATGTATGAATGTATGAATGTATGTATGAATGTATGTATGAATGTATGTATGTATGTATGAATGTATGTATGAATGTATGTATGTATGTATGAATGTATGTATGTATGAATGTATGTATGAATGTATGTATGTATGTATGAATGTATGTATGAATGTATGTATGAATGTATGTATGAATGTATGTATGAATGTATGTATGAATGTATGTATGTATGTATGTATGTATGAATGTAATGAATGAATGTATGTATGAATGTATGTATGTATGTATGAATGTATGTATGAATGTATGAATGTATGTATGTATGATGTATGTGAATGAATGAATGTATGAATGTATGAATGAATGTATGTATGAATGTATGTATGTGAATGAATGTATGTATGAATGTATGAATGTATGTATGTATGTATAATGAATGAATGTATGAATGTATGTATGTATGAATGTATGTATGTATGAATGTATGAATGTATGTATGTATGAATGTATGTATGTATGTATGTATGTATGTATGTATGTATGAATGAATGTATGTATGTATGTATGAATGTATGTATGAATGTATGTATGTAATGTATGTATGAATGTATGAATGTATGTATGAATGTATGAATGTATGTATGAATGTATGTATGTATGTATGAATGTATGATGTATGTATGTATGAATGTATGTAGGAATGTATGAATGAATGTATGTATGTATGATTGTATGTATGTATGTATGATTGTATGTATGAATGTATGTATTTATGTAATGTATGTATGTATGAATGTATGTATGTATGTATGTATGTATGAATGTATGTAGTATGTATGAATGAATGAATGTATGAATGTATGTATGTATGTATGTATGTATGTATGTATGAATGTATGTATGTATGAATGTATGTATGAATGTATGTATGTATGTATGTATGTATGAATGTATGTATGAATGTATGTATGAATGTATGTATGTATGTATGAATGTATGTATGAATGTATGTATGAATGTATGTATGAATGTATGTATGTATGTATGTATGAATGTATGAATGTATGTATGAATGTATGTATGTATGTATGTATGTATGAATGTATGTATGAATGTATGTATGAATGTATATGTATGAATGTATGTATGAATGTATGTATGTATGAATGTATGTATGAATGTATGTATGTATGTATGAATGTATGTATGAATGTATGTATGAATGTATGTATGAATGTATGAATGTATGTATGTATGTATGTATGAATGTATGAATGTATGTATGTATGTATGTATGAATGTATGTATGAATGTATGTATGAATGTATGTATGAATGTATGTATGAATGTATGTATGTATGTATGTATGTATGTATGAATGTATGAATGTATGTATGTATGAATGTATGTATGAATGTATGTATGAATGTATGTATGAATGTATGTATGTATGTATGTATGAATGTATGTATGTATGTATGTATGTATGTATGTATGAATGTATGTATGTATGTATGAATGAATGTATGTATGAATGTATGTATGTATGAATGTATGAATGAATGTATGTATGAATGTATGTATGTATGAATGAATGTATGTATGAATGATGTATGTATGTATGTATGAATGTATGTAATGATGTATGAATGTATGTATGAATGTATGAATGTATGTATGTATGAATGTATGTATGAATGTATGTATGTATGTATGAATGTATGAATGTATGAATGTATGTATGTATGTATGAATGAATGTATGAATGTATGAATGTATGTATGTATGATGAATGTATGAATGTATGTATGAATGTATGTATGAATGTATGAATGAATGTATGAATGTATGAATGTATGTATGAATGTATGTATGAAATGTATGTATGAATGTATGTATGAATGTATGTATGTATGTATGAATGTATGTATGATGTATGAATGAATGTATGTATGAATGTATGTATGTATGTATGTATGAATGAATGTATGTATGAATGTATGTATGAATGTATGTATGAATGTATGTATGAATGTATGTATGTATGTATGTATGAATGTATGAATGTATGAATGAATGTATGAATGTATGAATGTATGTATGTATGTATGAATGTATGTATGAATGTATGTATGAATGTATGTATGAATGTATGTATGAATGTATGAATGTATGTATGTATGTATGAATGTATGTATGTATGTATGTATGTATGTATGAATGTATGTATGAATGTATGTATGTATGTATGTATGTATGAATGTATGTATGTATGAATGTATGTATGAATGTATGTATGAATGTATGTATGAATGTATGTATGAATGTATGTATGTATGAATGTATGAATGAATGTATGTATGAATGTATGTATGTATGAATGTATGTATGAATGTATGTATGTATGTATGTATGAATGTATGTATGTATGAATGTATGTATGAATGTATGTATGAATGTATGTATGTATGAATGTATGTATGTATGTATGAATGTATGAATGTATGTATGTATGTATGAATGAATGAATGTATGAATGTATGAATGTATGTATGTATGAATGTATGTATGTATGTATGTATGTATGTATGAATGTATGAATGTATGTATGTATGTATGATGAATGAATGTATGAATGTATGAATGTATGTATGTATGTATGAATGTATGTATGAATGTATGTATGAATGTATGTATGAATGTATGAATGTATGTATGAATGAATGAATGTATGAATGTATGAATGTATGTATGTATGAATGTATGAATGTATGAATGTATGAATGTATGTATGTATGAATGTATGTATGTATGAATGTATGTATGTATGAATGTATGAATGTATGTATGTATGTATGAATGAATGAATGTATGAATGTATGAATGTATGTATGTATGTATGAATGTATGTATGAATGTATGTATGAATGAATGTATGAATGTATGAATGTATGTATGTATGAATGAATGTATGTGAATGTATGTATGTATGTATGTATGAATGTATGATATGAATGTATGTATGAATGAATGAATGTATGAATGTATGTATGTATGTATGTATGTATGAATGTATGTATGATGTATGTATGATGAATGTATGAATGTATGTATGAATGAATGAATGTATGAATGTATGAATGTATGTATGTATGTATGTATGAATGTATGTATGAATGTATGTATGAATGTATGTATGAATGTATGTATGTATGTATGAATGTATGAATGTATGAATGTATGTATGAATGTATGTATGAATGTATGAATGTATGTATGTATGAATGATGAATGAATGTATGAATGTATGAATGTATGTATGAATGTATGTATGTATGTATGTATGAATGTATGTATGAATGTATGTATGAATGTATGTATGAATGTATGAATGTATGAATGTATGTATGAATGATGTATGTATGAATGTATGTATGTATGTAGTATGAATGTATGTATGAATGTATGAATGAATGTATGAATGTATGTATGAATGTATGTATGAATGTATGTATGAATGTATGAATGTATGTATGTATGTATGAATGAATGTATGAATGTATGAATGTATGTATGAATGTATGTATGAATGTATGTATGTATGTATGAACTGTATGTATGAATGTATGTATGAATGTATGTATGAATGTATGAATGAATGTATGTATGTATGTATGAATGTATGATGTATGATGTATGTATGTATGAATGTATGTATGTATGAATGAATGAATGTATGGAATGTATGAATGAATGAATGTATGAATGTATGTATGAATGTATGTATGAATGTATGTACTGTATGTATGAATGTCTGAATGTATGAATGTATGAATGAATGTATGTAAGAATGTATGTATGAATGTATGAATGTATGTATGAATGAATGTATTTATGAATGTATGAATGTATGAATGTATGTATGAATGTATGTATGAATGTATGTATGATGAATGAATGTATGTATGAATGATGTATGTATGTATGAATGTATGTATGAATGTATGTATGAATGTATGTATGAATGTATGTATGAATGTATGTATGAATGTATGAATGTATGTATGTATGTATGTATGTATGTATGTATGTATGAATGTATGTATGAATGTATGAATGTATGTATGTATGTATGAATGTATGAATGAATGTATGTATGTATGATGTATGTATGTATGAATGTATGTATGTATGAATGTAAGAATGTATGAATGTATGAATGTATGTATGTATGTATGTATGTATGTATGTATGTATGTATGAATGTATGTATGTATGTATGTATGTATGTATGTATGTATGTATGAATGTATGTATGTATGTATGTATGTATGTATGTATGTATGTATGTATGAATGTATGTATGAATGTATGTATGAATGTATGTATGTATGTATGTATGTATGTATGAATGTATGTATGTATGTATGAATGTATGTATGTATGAATGTATGTATGAATGTATGTATGAATGTATGAATGTATGTATGTATGTATGTATGTATGTATGTATGAATGTATGTATGTATGTATGAATGTATGAATGTATGTATGTATGAATGTATGTATGTATGAATGTATGTATGTATGTATGTATGTATGTATGTATGAATGTATGTATGTATGTATGTATGTATGTATGAATGTATGTATGTATGTATGTATGTATGTATGTATGTATGTATGTATGAATGTATGTATGAATGTATGTATGTATGTATGTATGTATGTATGTAATGTATGTATGTATGAATGTATGTATGTATGTATGAATGTATGTATGAATGTATGTATGTATGTATGTATGTATGAATGTATGTATGTATGAATGTATGTATGTATGTATGTATGATGTATGTATGTATGTATGTATGAATGTATGTATGAATGTATGAATGTATGAATGTATGAATGAATGTATGTATGAATGTATGTATGTATGTATGATGTATGTATGAATGTATGTATGTATGTATGTATGAATGTATGAATGTATGAATGTATGTATGAATGTATGTATGTATTATGAATGTATGTATGTATGAATGTATGTATGAATGTATGTATGTATGTATGTATGTATGTATGTATGTATGTATGTATGTATGAATGTATGTATGTATGAATGTATGTATGAATGTATGTATGTATGTATGTATGAATGTATGTATGTATGAATGTATGTATGTATGTATGTATGTATGTATGTATGTATGTATGTATGAATGTATGTATGTATGTATGTATGTATGTATGAATGTATGTATGTATGTATGTATGTATGTATGAATGTATGTATGTATGAATGTATGTATGTATGAATGTATGTATGTATGAATGTATGAATGTATGTATGAATGTATGAATGTATGTATGAATGTATGACATCCTAGACGTTTTGGCATACTGTGGATCTTGCATTTGTTCAGATACTGCATACTGTACTTCAGCCAAATCAGTACGAACTACTAGTATAGTAGAAGTTTTCCAAAGCTGCCCGTGTGTTTACATACTGTGTGTGTGTGTGTGTTTTCCAAACCCCAGCTTCCAATGAAGTACTGTACACAATAAAAACCTGCAACATATCCCCATTTATTCTCCAGAGTCTTCTATTAACATCTCACAGATTAATTTACATACATGATTACATGAGTCCAATCATAACATGAAGGTCTAGAGCATATGAAAAAAAAAACATATCCAGGATCAAAACTTGGCTGCAGTGTTTGAAGAACATTAATAAAGTTATAGTCTGGAAGTATAGTTTGTAAAATAAAAGAGATTCAGGTAAGAACAGACATATCTTTTCACTGATCCAATATCCAAATCAAGTACCCCACATATTCATCCACACTAGAATCCCTTCATTCAGTTGTGTCTTTAAATCCAGATACTATCAACATAAATAACACAAAGGTATCACTATGTGGTCTACAGAGAACTTAAACAGGGGGCTCCTCTTCAGGGTCTGACCTCTTCAGGGCCTGACCTCCTCTTCAGGGTCTAACCTCCTCTTCAGGGTCTGGGCTCCTCTTCAGGGTCTGACCTCCTGGGAGCCGCTGGTGGCTCTCTGTAACAGCTGGAGCATGATGGGATAGATGGGAGCAAACTCCTTCCCCTGCCGAGCCCTCACAGACTGCACATAGGCCTCCAGAGCGCCCCTTAGAGGAGAACAGAGAGAACTGTTCAGTTACACCAAATGAACAGATTGCTTAAGACAAAGGGGAGAACAAATTCTGGACTTGCTAAGAGGATCTGATTTGCCGTGTAAACAACAGGTTCAAGACTATCAGAAATGTAGGTATGTTAATAGTTTATGTTGTCATATCTATACACATACATAAAGACATTTTAAGTGTTACCTGAGGAGAGAGAGTCTGTCTCTCTCAGAGGGATGATCATCCAGCCACTGGGAGTAACGGGCGATCGACCACTCTGCTCTCTGCGGGGAGAGCGCTCGTTAAAAACAAGACATACTGAGGTATTTACAAGACCAAACAGCATGTGTGTGTGTGTGTGTGTGTGTGTGTGTGTGTGTATACCTGGTGAGGGGACTTCAGCTCTGACGGGGCTCGGGTGAGGAGGAAGTGCAGCAGGGTGCTGTAAGGGATCAGCTCCCCCACAGCTGGACTGCTGGCTATCAGCTCGCTGGTCTGAAACAGCAGAGGTCTGGAACACCAAACATACAACACGTTTTAAACCTGAGGGACAGTAAAGGCAACCGAACAACATACACCATAAAAATGTAACCGGTAGATGCAGTGGTTTTCAGTTTGGTGTCATAAAAGAGGAAATAAATCGGTAAATATTCATATTTGAGAAGCTGGGAAGCTTTTTCTTTTTTTTAAATGTCAAAAATTGTGGTGAGAAATTAAATAATTTACCAGTGAAAGATTCATGATTTAACTTGTAAAAGAAGAGTGATATAAACTTTTATTAGATTCATGCTTTGTCATTTCAACAGTTTGAAAACTGCGCTTTCAATCTGCATTATTATTATTTTTTCAAAGACACATTATAAGAGTATTGGGTATAACTCCGGGTCCCAACAGCACGCGAGCGTTTGATGTCCCATCCCATCGTGCACGATCACATGCCCCCTGTCCACGCTGCATCCGCTAAATATTTCACTCTCTCCTCTGTGAATTTCAGTTTCAGTGCTTTTATTTTGAAGGTGGACAAACTGAAGTGTGGTGCTTTTATTTTGAAGGTGGACAAACTGAAGTGTGGTGCTTTTATTTTGACGGTGGACAAACTGAAGTGTGGTGCTTTTATTTTGACGGTGGACAAACTGAAGTGTAGTGCTTTGTATTGAGGAGCTGTTGACTAAAATCACAGCACTCAGAGGCTCGTCAATAAACGGCTCGCAGTGAGCTGATTCAAGTTTTTCTCCCGTGTTGACACAGGTCAAAGGTCAACATTTAAATCATGATGTGGATATTGTTAATGCTCCGTTATCTCCACTTTGTAAAACAAGCTAACGAGCTCTGCTGAGTGGGAAAAGCGATTGCCAGCGCCTTGTAGAGCCCCCTCCTTCCTCGTCCGTCTACGCGAGCGACAGAGAGGAAAATAGAAACGGGGCAAGAGGGTTAAAACGGCGTCGCACTGTTGCTCCAAACAATAGAATCAAGCTGACTTTGTTGCTGATGCTCGCTCGCGCCGCATGCTGTTAGGACGGGCTGTTAGATTAAATAATAATTTATCTCTCAAAGCAAAGAAGCACAGATTTTATTTTTCTAAAGTTATTCTAATTATTTGATGTATTGAATAGACCCTTACATCCTCACTGCCTCCTGTAAACACCACAATGTCTCCTTGTAGAAGTGTCCATGGAAGACACTTCCCCTTCTCTTTGAGATGAAATCAAAGAGGACAAATGATTGTGACGTGTGAACGTACACACCTGAAGGAGCGCAGCATTCTGTACGGTTTCCCCAAATCAGAGACTCTCCTGCACAGAGGAGCCACCGCCATCTCCATCTGACACAAACAGGAACACATATTTCAGTCGTCAAAGAAAAATCTGTTGGACATGTTGGACAAAAAGACAGACCCAGAACTTTCCAATGTTCTTTCTCACCTGTGCAAAGTCTGCAGCCAGCCTCATCTTGCCGCCCTCTCCGAGCGGGCGCAGGAGGCTGGTGTGTCGGATGAACAGCTCGATGGCCCTCTGAGCGATGGCCTCCGTGCTCTCGTAGATGAAGTCAACACACTGGAAGTGTCGGAAGTAGTCGGCCATCACTCTGCTGATGAAGCCCTGCAGCTCCTTCATGTAGAGGGAGCACGGGACATCCGGCTTATCGGGCGTGGACAGAGGCCTGCGACAGAGAAACACAGATGAAAACGATGACAAACACACTTCACTCTGCATCTGAAGGCAGGGACACGTGAACCCTGACACTGAGAGCTTCGTGGACTTAAAGGAGCAATACGTAATAGTGTTTAAAATGGGTACTGCGGTCCAAATTCAAAACATTGCAGAGAGCTGTCTCTTGATCCTAGTTTGAGCACGTTTCTGCTCGTGGAGCTTATTAGAAACATGCAGAGGCTTTTTAGGTCGGGTACAATCACTTCTATCCGAACCAGTTCTCTTGCCCGCTTCCATCGCTGCAACACCTGTTGGTTTGACCTGATAACTGCTCTCATATCTGGCAAACCGAGGGGCGTCCAAAACGGCCGTGTGGGGGTGACTTAAAACCGCCTACCTTCTCTGGTCCAAACAAATCCAGACCATTCAGGACCAGAATCTAAAGTTAGAAGGAGGACATACTGGCTGCTGCATTGTTGTCAGAGAAGCCAGCACTTCAACATAGCATGTTTCCTTAATGTCTGATCATAGAGTAAGGTCACTTTATCATTTCACTCACTACGGACTTATTGGACCTTTGAGCTCATTCTAGTTCTTTATAGAAAAGGCTAATTCTAGTCATTTTAAACTACGTTACATGGGTTTGTTTTTCAGAGGCTTATAGGTACAAAAAGTTGAAGACTTGCTTGATTAGATTTCTTCCACTGGCACCAAAAGACCTGACAGGTGCACGGTAATCCCTGCAACAAAATGCACGCTGATCAAAGAACATCCACTAAGAGTTTTAGTGTTAGTCGAGGCCTTAAAAGCAGAAGCTTCCCAGTCTGCTCATTCTCATTGGATATTGCATGTTTCTGCTTCCTGCTCCATCGTGTTTATGTCTTACAGTCCAGGAGGCTCGATCCCATCAGCAACATAAAGCGCTCACATCTCATCACTGGATCGTTTAGATTTATTATCAGTTTTTCATAAATCTTTGATGACCTTGGGGTGTTCTGGGAGCTGTGATTTGGAGAGAAAAAGCTGCCCATTTATCCTCGAGTAAAAGCCCAACATAAGTTACAACAAGTCTTAGAAAGAAAGAAATACAAGAGAAGGTTCTTACTGACAATGTTTTCCCACCAGGGAGCGCCGACACGCTGCTCAGACCACGAGCATGCTCAGTGTGCGTCCTCGTCCCAGTTTAAAACTAAAAACAAATCTTAAGGATGAAATCTAAGACCCTTTGTTTACATTATGTTTCAGTATTTAATTGAAAAGCAGTTTTACTTCGGCTAAGCTGAGAAGCACAAGAGAAAAGTCCTGATTTTAAAACCTTCTGGACTTTCGCTCTGAAAAACTGAGCAGTCTGTGCACACCTCCATCAAATGTTACAAAAGTTTCTTCAGGCGGTAAGAGTTGTGTAATAGCATCATGTTATTCTCATCTTTTATGAACTCTTCTTCCTGTTGTGTTTTAATCACTAGGATGTACTCCTCTGTTTACATGCTGATTGTTATTTATTAATACTACCACTGAGGCAGCTAAATGTGAGCAGGTGGTCAGTCTCAGGATGTCACGATAGCAGATATTTCAACTTCGAAACGACTCTAGGCTGAGACAGCATTTCCAGCATGGAGACCGCCATCGATGGGACTCCAGCGCCCCCTGCAGGAACAGACGGGTGACGTCACTCAGGCTTCGTCCAGGAATAAATACCAGTTCAAGGCACCCAACACTGGCAAACTTGTTTGAATTAACAAAAAACTGCTAGCAAGCTCCTGCACCTTACGCTACATATTTGTGCACTTTAGACGATGTTCTCCGTCTCCTGAGGACAGCTCTGAGTGAAAATTATGATCTGAAGTTTTAAAAAGATTGGTACTTTTTAATACCATCGTTCATCAAAATAACCAAGCTTGTACCGTTTTCAAACACATGGTATCAAAAAGTATCAAAAAGTCTTCGATAACTTTGACAACCTAGCCAATAAAGCGTTTCGTATCGTATCATATCTTATCGTACCGTATTTAGAAACCAAGAGCTGTTTACTTTGTGTCTAAAATTGTTCACATGTTATAGCAGCCCGAGGTCGGTGATTGAGCTCCACCTCCGGGCCATGGCAAGTGCTACCCAAAGAGACGGGACTATTTTTGGGACCAGAGACTCAAATCAAAGGAATCAAATTTGATCACTGGGTTAATTTGAGTTTCTTGAAAGGTTCCTGCAGTGGCAACTCAATAAGGCTCACCCTGAAAAGTCCTCCTGATGCAGCGTGATGATGATGGCCTCTATGGAGTCGCTGACGGACTGCAGGAGAGGCTGCACGGCGCTGCTCATCAGGGCCTGAACTCCCTGAAACACGAGAAGCAACATAAACACAAAAGAAGAAGAAGAGACTCCAAGTGGAGACCTGACAGCAGCTTCAGAGACCCTCTGAATCACATGAACTTTGCTGCTCATTACCTGTGTCTTAGAGGCTCCCTGTTGCCATAGCAACTTGTCTAGACTTGTGAGCAGTAGGTACATATGGATGAGGTTGGATTTACATCTGAACTATGGAGCTGTTTTCAGCTGTGTGTGGATAAGCGCACTGTGATGCAGAGTCACTGACATCAACAAAAATGTAATATCTGATGCACTGTGGGTTGTGTGTGTGTGTGTGTGTGTGTGTGTGTGTGTGTGTGTGTGTGTGTGTGTGCGTGCGTGTGCGTGTGTCTGACAGGTATTTCATGCCTTATAGTCTTGCGGACTCTCATTGGGCTCTGCAGACTGACATGCAGCAGGAATAGAAAATAATCAGTGGGTAGTTTATTGAGCAGATGTCAAAGGTGCAGGAAATTGTTGGAATCAAAGACGTTTCGAGGCTGCTGCGTGTGATGAATCTCTAAAACATGCACACACACACACACACACACACACACACGAGCACATTCACATTTCATATGCATGAGAATAAAAATATAAAACCCAGACACAAGTTTTCATTAACAAACTAGACTAAAACAAGACTAAACTCCCCCATTGAGAGTGAAAATGCTGCATCAGTAAAACAAGAAGGTCAGGTTGACGCTTTTTTCAATCTAAAATTCTGCACCGATTATTTGGAGTCCTAAGTCGGCTCTTCAGACTCGGCTTAAAAGATTCAGCGACTTGCTGGGAGTGCTGGTATCAATCAATACTGGATGAAGATCCATTGTTACATATGTCGTCTGATACACTGGATACAGACGGCTATCAGGACTGAACGACAGATCATCCTCAGGAACCTCTTTTCCTGAACTGGGTGACTGAACTGGGCCCAGTAGCTGCGTACTAAAGAGCGTCTTATAGGATGCAGGACAGAACAGAAACGTCTCTCCTGAAGGAGTGGGGCATGTATCTAGGCCAGAGTGAAGGTCGAGTGGATGAAAACTAGGCTGGAAATGGAATACATTCAGTTATTATTATTTGGGGGGGGTGGTAGTTGGTAGAAAACTCCTGAAAAACTATTTGCAGGAGGAGCTGCATGTGTGAACACAGACACATTTTTCGCTCAGAGTTCACCCGGAGTTTCTCCTCCAGCCTCCTCGTATTTATTCTGCAGAAAGTCAGAGTGAGCTGATGTGAGAACGCAGCAGGATATAATCAGGAGAATTCACCTCGAGCGAGTGGGAGGGGGTGGAGACGTTTATTCCCTGTGATCGCTGCACGACCGTAGACTCTCCGGAGCAGTCCTCCTGAATTTATCTAGATGTTTTCAGGAGTGCAGATGTGAAAACTGCTTTCATGTATACCATGAAAAAAATACAAATTGAAGGTCCACCGAGGATTCAATCAAATTCAAATGTGAAGGTCATAACTTTCTAATTGAGCGTCAGGCGTTCAGTAAAATGTCAAAAACCTCAAGAGGACATTGTTCCCTGTGTTAATGTTACAGTGAGATCATACACAGAGGAGTTCATGATAAATACAAACAACAGAACAACAAAGATGCATTCAAGAACATGAGGGTAATAAATCAATCAATCAAATGTAAAGACAAGTGAAAAAAGCAGCTTGCTTTGATACCTCAAAAGAAGAAGACAGGGCCTCTGCAGCAGCTGCTGGACTCGAACCCAATCCTGAGATGATCTGCAGAAACACAACACACAGAGGTCAGAGGTCAACAGGTCACAACTGCAGAGCACCAACAAAAGTCCTTTATATCTTTATGTAGAAAATAACTACGAGACCTACGACTGTTTCACAGTTTGACCCGATTGTAACAAACCACTCCAAATGTTTGCGTCTTAAAGGAGCAGTACGTAACTCTGACACCTAGTGTTTAAAATGGGTACTGCAGTCCAAACATTGTAGAGAGCTGTCTCCCCCCCCCCCCCCCCTCCTCCCCTCCTCTCTAGAGTGGATGCTCACGCAGGTCACCATGTGGTGGACACTGAAGCTTCAGTGTTTATCCAGCTCTGCATCGGTCTGTAAACCTTTCTGCGTTCTAACCTCTCTCCATTTTTCAAAAGCATCTCCAATATTGATCCTAGTTTGAGCACGTTTCTGCTCGTGGGGCTTATTAGAAACATGCAGTGATGACGAACAGAGAGGGCCCACGGTGGTTACTTTCTGCAGGTAGGTCGGATCAAAGTCGGTTCATGTTCTTATTACAAACGAGACGCATCAGAGTCTGAAAATAAAGCGAACAGAGACCCACCTTTTCAAGCGGTCTCTCTACAGGTTGTTTGTTCTGCAGCAGGGTTTGATTGACAGCTTTCACTAACTCGGCAAACAGACTCGAGTTCGTTTTAACCGAAACAAACAGGTGAGGTGTGAAAACGTACCTTTAACTGTGAGCTATTACATTTTTATTGAATATGCAGAGCCTGAAAACAGATCCGTCCTGACCCTTCACTGACACTAAGTCTGTGCGAAGGTGTCATCGAGAAGAAGGTGGTCTCTGTTGTTAGTCGCTGTGCGCGGATAACCACATCAGCTATTTCTGCAGGATTTTGTAATCAAAGTTGAATTCACTGCTTGTAGTCGAAGCTCATGGCGTTGGTTTTTGATTCTTATTTCAGACCCAGATGCTAAAGGTGAGATCTTTAACATGACGCACAATATTGGAGACGAGGATTGTTGTTACAGAGATGCCTGACTGAAACATCCTGCATCCATTACTGTACTAATCTACTATTAACAGCCTCTCTTTGTCCTCCATCTTTCTCCCCGCCTGCCTGACATAAATCCTCTCTCTGTGTTCACACAGTGAAATTTTAAAGGCTGGCCGTTAAATATTTAATGCTGCAGTAATCTGTTTTTTAATGCTATTAATCAGGCCGGCTGCTGTGCCAGGACTCGGCATACATCTTTAATGGAGGAAGCTGAGAACACACTGCACCCTGCCTGCTTTTCCTTTCATCCCCCTTTAATTTCCTCTGCTTCCCTTTCACAGACAGTTCAATAATCCAAACACACACACACAGGCAGAGAAGTGTGTGTTCGCTGTTGTGTGTGTGTGACATGTTGGAGCGCTCACTGTCACACCTGTTGACAGTCTTTCGGAAAAGAAAATTAAGTTAACTGCTCGATGAATTAAACACTGCAAATGAGAACAAAATGATACAATAGCTGCCAATAAGAAGCTAATTAAAGCATGTTGACTCTTTAAAATCACTTTAAACAGAATCGAGAACTTAGCGACTCCTCCTTTGCACCATAAAACTACAGTTAAAGGACACATCTCCTCCTCCTCTTCAGTGTAAATAAGTCTCAGAGCTCCTCAAAACATGTGTGTGAAGTGTCTTGTTCTAAATCCACTCTGATCCTGTATTTGATCATGCCTATAAACCCCTCTATTTCAGCCCTGCTCAGAACAGGCTGTTTCTGTGTCTGTAGCTTTAAATGTAAATGAGCTGTGTCTGACCACGCCCCTCTCTGGAAGGGCTTGGGTGGCTCGGGCTTTCTCGCTCCATGTCCTATTGTTTACGATGAGAAGGCAGACTCAGAGGGCAGAACAAACACCTAGCTGTGGGAGTGTCACCCACCTGGGGGAGGGGTTACTGCCCTTTGTGATGTCATGAAGGGAAAATCTCCAAACGGCCTGTTTGAGCACACATTTTCTGAAAAGTGGAGCAGGCAGAAGACGGAGAGGATGGACTTTTCTCATCATTGGGGGGTTTGTAGACAGACTAGAGACACATATTAGAGTTAGAGGAACATGGTGAAGAGGATTTAGTATAATATGTGACCTTTAATGCAGCACCATTCAAACACATGCAGACTCAGATTCAGTGCATGTGTTTCAGTACATATTTGATATCCTTCAACAGCGCTGCAACTACAGTAGATGTTGATTTCACTTCTAGCTAATCAAAGAAAAATAACCCACCAGCTGCCAACTTTCTCTCAGAGACATTTTCGGGCAGAAGTGTCGACTACTCGCCGATTCCAGAATCACAGTGTTGCTGCTTTTCTTTCTTGTTTTTATGACAGTTCGCCACAACTTGTTCAGTTTTTGGACAGTTTGTTGGACATAAGAAGAAAACGTCTCTTTGGATTCACATTATTTGGACATTTTAGAGGCTATATAATTGATCACCTACTGTAGAAGAAGAAGAAGAAGAAGAAGACGAAGAAGAAGAAGAAGAAGAAGAAGAAGAAGAAGAAGAAGAAGAAGAAGAAGAAGAAGAAGAAGAAGAAGAAGAAGAAGAAGAAGAAGAAGAAGAAGAAGAAGAAGAAGAAGAAGAAGAAGAAGAAGAAGAAGAAGAAGAAGAAGAAGAAGAAGAAGAAGAAGAAGAAGAAGAAGAAGAAGAAGAAGAAGAAGAAGAAGAAGAAGAAGAAGAAGAAGAAGAAGAAGAAGAAGAAGAAGAAGAAGAAGAAGAAGAAGAAGAAGAAGAAGAAGAAAGGCCTGCACACTTGCTCAAATGTCACAAAAAGTTGTTCTTAATCACAATGTTTCCACCAAAGGTTTTCTGATTCAGAACTTGACATTACTAAAACCATCTGAGTGCAAAGATGGAGCTACACGGTGCTGCAGTGGTTAGCGCTGTTGCCTCACAGCGAGGAGGTTCCTGGTTTGAATCCCCGTCTGACAGGAGCCTCTCTGTGTGGAGTTTGCATGTTCTCCCCGTGCATGCGTGGGTTCTCTCCGGGTACTCCGGCTTCCTCCCACAGTCCAAAGACATGCTGGTTAGATTAACTGGTGACTCTAAATTACCCGTAGGTGTGAATGTGAGTGTGGCTGGTTGTCTGTCTCTATATGTCAGCCCTGTAACCCCGCCTCTCGCCCAATGACAGCTGGGATCGGCTCCAGCGACCCCGAGCAGTAATAGAGTTCGTTCATCAGGTGTAATGATAAAGAAACGCTTGGTGAGAAAACAAGCTTCAAAATAATTTAAATATTCTGGTGATGTAAATCCCTGCAGGGCGACCAAGTGATAGAAATGACTCCCACAGTGTTTAATTAGCAGTTTTAAAGGTCCTGTATCTATTCATCAGATATGAAGTATCCGTTGCAGCCGCTCACCTTTGCCACGGCCTGCTGCAGACGGTAAAGGGAGTTGACCACGGCGACGTTCCTCCTCTGACCCTCGGTTAACGGACCGATCACCTGACTGGCATCGCCCTGAGTACTCAGCTGCACACAAGAGGGAGAGTCAGTGACAGACAGGCAAGAGAACTTAACAGACCAAACACGCACGCACGCACGCACGCACACACGCACGCACGCACGCACGCACGCACGCACGCACACACGCACGCACGCACGCACACACGCACGCACGCACGCACGCACGCACGCACACACGCACGCACGCACGCACACACGCACGCACGCACGCACGCACGCACACACGCACACACACACACCCGCACGCACACACCCGCACGCACAAACGCACACACAGTGCAGTACGTACCAGCTGTTCAGACTTGACACAGAAGAGTTGGACGGTCTTCGCAGCGTTCTTCGCCACAGCCAGAGAAAGGTTAGGATCCACAGACGCTACATTCAGCTCACTGCAACACATTCAAAGGCAGCGGTCAGCGTGTTTGGATTCTGACACTGTGATCAAAGTTTCTGCCTTCATATCAACGCTACGGTTAACTGGACGTATTCACAGCATGAGCAAAGAGCGGAAACAGAACTACCTGGCGAGCAGGAGTGAAGAGAGCGTGAAACGGCTTCAATACGTGCACTGAGATCGAACCAGAGGCAGGATGTAACAATCAACACTCCACCCACACGCTCGCTCGAGGTGAATTTCCTGAATGTTTCCTGCTGCGTTAACACTCACTTTGACGTCTTGCAGAAATCTTTCCAGGAGGTTGGCAGGAAAACATTTTGTTGAGGTAAGGGAAGAAAATTCAGCCGTTTGCGTTCACACGTGCAGCAGGAGTGCAACTTTGGAAAGGCGCTGCTGACATCTAATTGGCTAAATCCAGTTCTCCTATTTACGTGTAGTGCTGACCTTTACGGAAGAATTCTCTTTCTGTCAAAATAAATCCTGTTTGTGTGGCATTTCGAACTCTGACGTGTTTTTCAACATGAATATTATTTTATTTTCCTGACTGTCAGCGTAAACACGTTAAT
Organism: Tautogolabrus adspersus; assembly: GCA_020745685.1. NCBI lineage: Eukaryota > Metazoa > Chordata > Actinopteri > Labriformes > Labridae > Tautogolabrus > Tautogolabrus adspersus. The sequence goes on from CM036555.1 coordinate 1,402,751, forward strand.
AACGATGTCGTTCAGGTCCGAAGTTAACGGATACATTTCTTTTAACTCCATCAAATCTCATGCTTTTTGTCCCTTCAGGCTCTCCGTAGATAGTCGTCCTCAGTGTCTCCCTGTAGATAGTGGTCCTCAGTGTCTCCCTGTAGATAGTGGTCCTCAGTGTCTCCCTGTAGATAGTGGTCCTCAGTGTCTCCCTGTAGATAGTGGTCCTCAGTGTCTCCCTGTAGATAGTGGTCCTCAGTGTCTCCCTGTAGATAGTGGTCCTCAGTGTCTCCCTGTAGATAGTGGTCATCAGTGTCTCCCTGTAGATAGTGGTCCTCAGTGTCTCCCTGTAGATAGTCGTCCTCAGTGTCTCCCTGTAGTCTCAGTGATGTAAAAGAAGGACACTGCTGCATCTTTGAATGTCTCATTTCACTTTAACAAACTCTCAGACAGCTCAGCTGACGAGTCCAAAGTCATATCCACCTGATGACATCACACATTGACCTTTGTTACCGTTCCTTTGAGCGGTTTGACGTCACTTTGGGATCCCTAACCACTTCCTGTTTCTGTGCTTAACTTCATGTCCTAACCTTCACTCTACAGGAAGGGCCTTACTGTATTTCAAAATAAAAGCACAAAGCAAGTAAAGTACTCTCAGCTTAAGACAGGACAAACATTCAAAATAAAAGCTGAACAGAAACTGTTTTGAATTGCAAAATGATGGATTTTCAAACATGTGACAAAAAAATAAAAAAAGTTTGACAGCCCTAGTGCTAAAACTATCAAACAGTAGGCAGTAGTCTGTACTGCACTTGCCTGCTGATGGTCTTGATGATGCTGTCCAGCTCATCGTTGGACGGCGGGTTGCGGCCGCCCATGGGGAACACGAGGTTGATGGGATCGAACAGGCGAGAGAGGGACTTGGAGAGGTACGCCGCCTCGTACGGCTGCAGAGAGTCCTTCAGAGCCTTCTCTGGGCTGCACACACAAACACAAAGAGAGGCGTGTAAAACATTCAAACAGCACTGAGGACTTTTAAAGAAGACACACGGAGCGGGGAGAGGCGTTCACTGTGAGGCAGCTTTCAAATATTAACACTCTGAATCCATCATGATGTTATTACGAGTTATGAAACAATCAGTTCACTCTCTCGTGTTGACATTCTGTAACATCCTCTAACTGGTTTTAATATCTGTGCTGACATTTATTAACGGAGCACTTCAACTGCAAAATGCCGCCGTGTTTCATCCCGCCACTGTTCAGTGCAGAGGAGTGTGTGTGTGTGTGTGTGTGTGTGTGTGTGTGAATTAACATCATTGTGACAAGAACAGGAAAATGTTAAAACATTCAGATTGATGACTCAACTAAACATTTCTGATCTGTGGTGAGGCTCAGGTGTGTTTTTGACTTGCTGTATTATAACAGTATTCAGGTATTTTTTAAATCTGGACACTATTTTTCACATGTTTTGGAGTGTAAATGACTAAAAGTTGCAAATAGTTTTGTTTATTTCTACAGCTGATTGTTTCAGCTGATATCCCAGAGACAAAGTGTGTCCACTGGAGGTTCTTGTTTTTGACATGACAACATCAAAGAAAGGATCCCAACAGAGGTCGACCTTTTTGTTAGAGCGCACTCACACTATTCAATCCGTACCGCGCCTAAGCGAGCTTCACCCCTAAAGTCCAGTCCGTTTGACTAGTGTGAGTGCTCCGATCCGTGCTCACGCTCGGTACACTTCCTCGGACCCTGGCACGCTTGGCAGAGGTGTGCTTTGGCACGGTACAGTTCATGCACGAGCACGAGTACACAACGTGGACGTGACGCATAATTTATCCCCGCCTCCATTATCAAGAAATCTCTGAGTGTTCCGTCTGCATCTGACTAACATGACTCAAAATAAGACACAGAGTTAGTAAAGTAGCTGTCATGTTCTCTGTGTTGTTCTCCGATGTGCGGACTCGACCGTGTGTCCCTTTTTGTTTTGAGTCCACCTGTCTTGTAAACTAAGCACGCTTCATGATCATGTAAAGCCATGCATGTGTTGTAATACGACATTATGTACAAGAGGTAACCGTGCTCAGGCCCGGTTAGTCCTGGAGCAGTGTGGGTGCAGGCCAGCGGGGGAATGGGGAGGGGGGGATCAAGCCTCAGCACGGTACGGGACAACTTGGCCGAGCGTGAGTGAACCCTTAGCCCATTTAGACCAAAGGACGCCTAAAAAAACGCCCTCGAAAGCCTAGGTAACGTTTGAAATCTCCCAGAACCTGCAAAGAATGTCAATGTTTACTAAAATTCAGCCTCTGTACCAGATAGAAACCTTAAAAATAAAACATTTGAAAGCTTAAAACTATTGGCTTTAACTGTAAATTAAAATGTCCTTTGCACTCATGTTCAGGTCTTAAAGGTAGAAGCACGCCTGCGTCTCATCAGGTCTAAATGGGTTAAACAGAAACTGCTGTGACATCACTTTTTACAAATACACCAGAATACGTTGACAAAAACTGCAGCTGCTCGTCTCCTGCTGCATTAATCAGATCATTTAGAACACGTGAACTCGATGTATTAAAGAGTTGGTTCACATCCAACATAATATAACACAAAGGGATTGATGCAGCAGCAGCAACTTGTTCTGTGAGGTAAAGTTAGTAGTTTGTCCACGGAGGCTGGAGGCTTTAAAGAAAGCGTCGTCATAGCTGTTAATGTTTTCAGCTTGTTCGTGATTTTTATTGATCTTCATAAAATAATCATATTAAAGAGGACATATTATCCCCCTTCTCAAACAGTCCCCTGTGGTCTTAATGAAACATCTGTGCTGTGCTTTGGTCCAAATATAACATGAATCAAGCACCAGAGGAGGTTTGTGACCCTGTAGAAACCAGCTCTCTCAGAACGCTCCGTTTTGGTGTGTGTGTCTCTTTAAATGCAATGAGCCCCCCCTGAGTTTTCCCAGTAGACATCACTCCTTCGCTAGCGAGAATAAAAATGGCAGACTTGATCAAAAGTTTCGCTCTAGGCTGGGGGTGGAGTCCATGGGTGGAGATACCAGGGGAGGGGAGGGGATTTTTTCACCAGAATCCCACTGTGACATCACAAGGAGAGCACATTTGAAACGGAGCATTTTTCTCTGTGTTGTAAGACTTCTGCAGACCACAAACAAAGGACTGGATGGGTTTATTTCACATTTTGTGGGTAGGTAGACACTCAGGTTACCCAGATAAATGTTCAGAAATACTGCAGAAGTAGATGTGTCAGTTTGTTAAAACAAAACCACAAATAAGAAGATTCCTCGCTTTGAAAACACGAGGAGTGAGGAGTTGCATTAAACTCTGCTTGGATAAACACCACCTGCTTTGACTCGAGAGATCCTCTCAAGGTTCAAAAGAACTTCTATAATAATAACTGAACTTGCAACTGAAGTGTTAAAACAAACAAAGAACAAATATGCTCCAAAATAAACGTTCACAGCCCGTTTCACAGCAAACCAACGTGTGATCACACCCTGAAGTGACTCCGATTGTGTCGCATCCTGTGTGCTTGCTCACTTGTAGTCCTGTTTTCCGTGTGTGAACAGGTCCTGGCCGTCCGTCTCTGTGCTGCTTATGTCCAGGGATGCGTCCATTCCTCCGCCGCTGCTGCTCAGCGCCCCCTGCAGGCTGGTGCTGTACTGCTGCAGGCGTCGCCACAGCTCGTTGTAGAGTCGCAGCAGCTTGGGGTACTCTCCTTCAAACGCCTGCTTCAGGAAGGACGAGGCTGGATACACAAGAACAGGCAGATAAAGACAGGGAGAGTGAATTAAGAGGAAAAACAACAGCTTCACATTTTGTCCTACAACTTTGCTCCATGCTTTGCTCCGATACGTCGGCACAAGCTGACTTCACGTTCTGGCCAAGTCTCGCCACGTTCTTGTAACGTCTGATCTGATGTCGTTATTTCTGCAAATTTCAGACCCGTTAATGTGAGTCAATCAGAAGAACACTCTGCAGTGATCCAGAGTGAAGCCTCTGTGTGACTTACTATTTACAGTTAAACTGAGACTCACAGGAAACTGATGAACGGGCGCTCCTCTAAGGGATGTAATGAACCAACAGAGTATGGCGTTTATTTCGCAGACATACGGGAACTTCTCTCCACTTTTGATCTGAGCGCACGCTCACTTCTCAAGTTGCTTGTAAACAATGCAGCGCCCGGAAAAGGAAGTCTTGGCTGGGAATAATTTACCGAAAAAGTTTGCCATCGCTTTCAGAGGCATACGTCATCGTCAGAGGAGGAGTGACGGGTGCGTGCGTTCATGATGTACTTTAAGGATTCATCCACTGTGTAAGGAACGATCTGCAATAAATATACAAATAAACTTCTACAGAATATCAGTCACACGATAACAAACACCTCACTGTCTCTTCCAGAATATCTTCACCACAAAGCTTGCACACACACACACACACACACACACACACAAACACACAGCATGTAAAGTGTGATTTTTAAGCCGAGCAGCCAAATCCGCCTCTCCTGTTCTCACTTTGTTGTTCTCTGTAATCAGACGACTCTCAGCTGAAACGCCTCCAAATGATCTGCGAGTGTGTGAGAGAGGAGAGTGAGTTATTGTCAGTATGATTACGTCTTTCTTCTTTCTGAGTCTTTCTCTGAAAACATCCCCTCGTGTACGCCTGTGTTAACTTGTTTATTCTTCGGCTGTTTTGCACGGTTCTCATTCGTCCCTTTGCTTCACAATCGATCGTAATGAGCCTCTCGAAGTGGGAAACAAGAGCGGGATGATTGTTGATCAGAGAGGTGAAACAAACAATCAAGCCACCATTTAGATGCCGTTACAAACAGTTCAATTCCTCACACGCACTTCGCTCTAAAATCATCAATTCCTCTTACTGATGCTTGTGTGTTGCAATCAGTCGCTGTGTTTGTTGTTCTCATGTTCGACTTCAGCAGCAGGAGAAGAGATGTTGAAATGCGTGGATATAAAATCAGTGTCTCTTTATATTTCCTTCAATGCATGTTGTTAAATGTTGCATTGAAATGAAGGGGATCCACGGCGCAGGTTGTGTCTGCAAAAGTGTTGTAGTCAAGACCACACTAACCAAGACCAAGACATTCCCGAGACCAGAGTGGTCTGAGACCGAGACCAGACCATAAATATCACTGAAAAATCATCGTCTTGTCTACAGGGCGCACAGGGTCACTTACTCAGACGGTCTTGATTTAAAAACCGGAGAAAAGGCTGAGTAAAAATGCTTTTCCCCCGCCTGTTACGATGAAACGTGGACTGAAATTGGAATCTGAAGCAAAGAAGAAGAGCCTTCAGTGTTACCTTCAGTGGCTCTGTGAAACTCCTCACTCAGTGTGTTGGTCACATCGTTCCAGAAGGTGTAGAGGATGTCAGGCTGACCGTCCTGTCCACAGGTAAACACAGAAGAAACACAATGATTAACATTTTTATTAAAGCTTGTTGTAACTCGTGCTAAAACGTAGCTGCATCACAAATCTGCAATGTAGAAGAATCGAGAACTAAAGTTCAGCTTTTGTGTCAATGTGTTGGTGTAATCAACCAAAGGAGCCTGACTAACGATGATGCATTAATTATATAATGTGACTGGACGGGTGTGTCTGTTTATTGTCCTCTAATCCGTCATTAGTGCGGCCTGCTGCTGCTGCAGGTCTGCTGCTCAGCTGTCTGACCTCTCCTCCTCACATCCGTCACATCCTCACTTCACTTTCACCTCTGTGGCCAGCGTGGGCAGATCTCCGAGTCTCAAGACTCTTTACTTTACAAAACAAACTCGACGAAATTGTTTTCCCAAATATCTTGCACAGAGCAATGACCTGAGCCCAAGCAACACTGACGATAGCTCGGACCTGAATCTCTGCAGCCTGCTCCTTCCGGTGCATTCTTCGTGGCCCAACATATTACTAAATTTATTGCGCACCAATTCAGACAAACTGGCGGATGCTCAAGTGGCATGTAAGTAATATGTTTCTAGGCCGAGTCCTTTAGGGTGCCCCACCTTAATGAGGCACAAATACAACATCTCATTCTTTGGGAAACATGCTAATTCACCAGCTTAAGAATTAGCCGAGGTCTGATTGTTAAGCTTTGCTAACTTTCTGTTTGCCGACCTGCTCACTCCCCTCAAGCTCCGCCCTCTCCTCCAAATACTTCTTGTTTTAGAAAACCAACATGGCGGCTGAATGCAGAAATCAAGGCTTCAGATAATAAATTGAGAAACCAGTGGTGGATGTCACAGCAACAATGTCTTTTTTTTATCCTGTGCAGAAAAAAAGAGGTGTGGACGGGTCTAACAGCCGATTCTGAATGTGAGCGATGGTCCTTTAACGCTCCGCTTCTCCGCCTAACAAAACCTCATCTCGCTCATTACGAGTTACAGCTCATGTGTCACGTCTCAGGCGTCTTCTCTGGTAATTATATTTGTATTGCAGCAGCTCCTCTGTCAGCAGAGCATCATGTTAGTCTCATGTTTTTGTCCTGTGGACCCACGGAGCTCCGGTCCATGACATTGAACAGTGAGACTGCAGCTGCACCGTGCGAGGAGCTGTGCATTTAGACATGTCATTAGGTCTCCCGCTCACACCTCCATCTCGGGGTAATTGGTGAGAGCTTGGTTTCCATAGTAACAGCCTCCAGCTCTGATTTGTGCATCTGGCTTTCTGTGGAGGTACGAGAGTGAGGCGCTGATGGTGGTCTTGATAATGTGTTAAAGACTGACATGACTACTTACTCGACTTTAGACCCCTGGAGCGAGACACACTTTCTACTTTTTTGCTTTCTTCTCCACAGAACGATCTCGACCATACACAACAACGTAAACATTTAAAGGAGCAACCAGTGAGATGTGTAGAGAGTGAAATGATAAAGTGAGCTTACTCTATGATCAGACATTAAGGAAACATGCTATGTTGAAGTGCTGGCTTCTCTGACAACAATGCAGCAGCCAGTATGTCCTCCTTCTAACTTTAGATTCTGGTCCTGAATGGTCTGGATTTGTTTGGACCAGAGAAGGTAGGCGGTTTTAAGGCACCCCCACACGGCCGTTTTGGACGCCCCTCGGTTTGCCAGATATGAGAGCAGTTATCAGGTCAAACCAACAGGTGTTGCAGCGATGGAAGCGGGCAAGAGAACTGGTTCAGATAGAAGTGATTGTACCCGACCTAAAAAGCCTCTGCATGTTTCTAATAAGCTCCACGAGCAGAAACGTGCTCAAACTAGGATCAATATTGGAGATGCTTTTGAAAAATGGAGAGAAGTTAGAACGCAGAAAGGTTTACAGACCGATGCAGAGCTGGATAAACACTGAAGCTTCAGTGTCCACCACATGGTGACCTGCGTGAGCATCCACTCTAGAGAGGAGGGGGGGGGGGGGACAGCTCTCTGTAATGTTTAGAATTTAGACTGCAGTACCCATTTTAAACAGTAGGTGTCAGAGTTACATACTGCTCCTTTAATATGACTTTCATCACAAACAGAGTGTCCTGCACCCTAATTTCATTTTGTGTTATGTGCCAAAATCTAATTGACGTACTGAACAGAAACCCCCGGGGGGGTCAGGTGGCATAATTCCTGCCTCAGAGTACTGAGCTTATCATATAATGAAGCTGTCACACACACAGTCTGATGTTTAATCTGTCCTTGACGGCTCGTAGAGAGTGAGAGTATGTGCAGATATCTGACTGGAGCTCTGATTGCAGCTATAATTACCACTTCCACAGAGAGAGCAGAGGTGTCCACCCACCTTGATGATCTCATCGATGAAGCACACATGAGTGACGGGGTCTCTCTTCTTTGTCAAAACCTTCTGCAAATGTTGCACCTGGAAAATCAATTTATAAGTCAATATACTTAGACTTCAAACCTTTTAATAAACACCGTTTGTGCAGTAAGTTAGCGCTCTACTGCGTGTTCACCTGTCTGCATGCAGCACAAATCTGGTCCATCAGTTTCTCCAGGTTGGTCCACAGAGCTGCGCGGAAAGCTGCCGTGTTTCCTGGTGTGGGCAGCACCGCTCTGCCTGGTGCACCTGCAGGGAGGAATCAGAGAGCTGACACGTTTTGTATGATTGTTTGTGTGCAATCATTCCATCCTTCAATAACCAAACTGCCAATAAACTCAAGAATTTGTGAAGATTGTTTTTGGCCTTTTCCTTTATTGACTGAACAGTTGATGATAGGCTGAAACTATCGGGAGGAAAGTAGCAATGATAAGTTCCCCATGCCTGTGACATTTATCATGTTTTACTATCCCTAACGAAGCTGACCTCCTGGGACCTGCCTGTGAGGGATCTTGCCATTTTTGCACTAACTGACTCTTTAGAAGCCTTAATTCTTTTTGCAGTGGAAAGTTAAGGCTTCGTTCTTCACATAATCCCAACGACACTCAAGTTTTACATCTCTATATTTTGTTACATGTGGTGTAAAACAGGATGACGCGATCTGCAATTTACCAAAGGGATCTTAAATACGGGAAGAGGTTACCGGTTACCCTTTTCCACCAAAGTGAACCCGGGGCTAGTTCTAGGCTGGTGCTAGAACTGGTTCAGCCTGCGAACTGTTTAGGAACCAGTTTGCTTTTCCACAAGCAAGTGTCGCAAAAAAGCCACGTCATTACGTCACTCTTTGCTTTCCCAGCGTCCTAATCACAACAACAACAACAAACGGAGGGCTGCAGCATCTCGTTCCAAGTTTTGCTCCTGGCTTTGCAAACCAACTTCTGCATTCAAACACGAGGGCTCCAAAGGATTTGTTCTGCTCGTCAGGATTGCTATGGACTAAGTTACGAGAAGATTATACTTTATAAACGTTAACCGGTCCGTCCCCCAGGTGGTCACAACAAAGTCTTGCATGCTTCCCCCCCCCCCCAAAAATATAAAACATAACTTTTGCAGCACAAAAGGTAGGCCTTCTCTCTGCAGACTTACTCCCTCCTTACATAAAGATCACTCAGGACTTCAGCTACTTGTTGTTCCTGACTGAAAACTAAAGATACTCTCGCTTTGCACAAACGCTCCTCAATGTCATCCGACGTTTTCAAAGAGCGGCTCTTCTGTGTTTTGTTGTTCATAAAAAACTCTCACAGCTCATTGTGACCTTTTCTGTTTGAAAGCAGGTGTACCACATAAACTCAATTATTTGTTGTGTTATTGTTTGAAAAAGTAATTTTCATGGGGAGCAGGTGGACGAGGGGTTAGCGTGTACAGAGGCTGTAGTCCTCGAAGCGGGCGGACCGGGGTCAAATCCAACCTGTGGCTCCTTTCCTGCCTGTCGCTCCTCTGTCCTGTCTCCACAATAAAGACATAACAAGCCCCATAGTAAATCTTATTTTCATTGCATGTGGTTTAAAACATGGTCAAAGCACCGGGGGCGGCCGCTATTTAGCCACAGGACATCATCATTTGCATAATCCTGTTTTAGGAAATCTAAAATTAAAACCATAATAACTGCTGCATAATAAACACGACTTACATAACCTCAAGGTTGACGACTGTTGACGACAACACTAAGCAAAAATACAGAGATGGGCCGCCATGCATTTCTGATGTAGATGTAACGATCAGAAGCTCGATCCAAAAATGAGAATATACTTCTTCTTTTTGTTGATGTTTTTAATCCCCTTAAAAGAAGAATGTGCGACATGCTCCCCATAAATAAATCAGAAATCCAGTCTCTCCTGTGTAAACGTCTCTCTGAGTCATGACTGTCTACAATGAGTGAGAAGCTCGAGTCCCGCTGGCTGTGTTGTTGTCAGAGCCGTGTTTACATGGACGGGACGGCCGGCTCCTCCCCTTGTGTATAAAAGCTGTTTTAGTCAAGGACTAGAGAGAAGAAGAAGAACATACTCACTGATTATTTGGATGTCACGTAAGAGTTTTTAGATCACGCTCATTCTGTGTCTGTTTATACACAATGTGAAGCTACGAGCTAACTAAAGAGCGCTAACATTAGCATGCTAACACAACAATGCAGGACACAGGTGATTGCAGCTAGAGCAAAGGACAATTTAGTCTGTCACTTGCGCTTAATTATGGTGCGTTCTAATTGATAACTCCTTTGTGTGAACTTGAGTGGAGGGCGGTTGGAGGTGTGTCGCTGGAGGAGAGCGGAGGCTTCAGGATGGAGGAGGCGTGGCCAAACAGAAGTTTGTTCTGGTTTCAGGGTTAGGGCTGGTGCTCAAGGGCGACATCTACTGGATCAAGGAGTCGCACATTCTTCCTTTAATGTACTTCTATAGAGAGATTATGAAACTCGTCTGTGGTTCTTTTGGGGGAGGGGAGAAATTGTTTTAGTGGCATACAAACAAAACTATTATTCTGGATTCTTTTATGATTTGTTGACGAGAAGAACACAGCTCAAATATTCAGGCTCCTCCTTTAAGGATCCTTATTGTTCTATTTGTTCTTTGTTCACATTTTATTCAGAGATATAAAACGTGAGAACATGCAGGAGGAAGACTCTGAGGCTTAATCAGGGCGGGTGTGTGCATTAATCAGAACAATGAAAGACGTGAAAATAACAGACTCCCTCCAGCATCGACTGCCTATCCTCTGCGGCCGTGGTTTAATAATCTATTTTAGATGAACTGGGTCGAATCATAAAAGGCTTTTGTCTCTCATCTTTTAGAAACGAGGACGATGAAATTAAACTCTCCTCCTCCTCCTCCTCCTTCTCTGCGCTCTCTCACCTCTGGTGTTAGCCGGCTGCGTCAGACCCTTGATGTCCAGAGCGCTGCTGATGTTGTCCTGTATGCTGGTCCTGTAGCCCCCCACCACGGAGCTGATGGTTTCTCTCAGACTGCCCAGGTTATAGAAGACCTGCAGGGCCGTGCCCACCTGGGTCGGATTCTGCGTGATAACGGAGAAAAAGAGAGTAAAGATACGTGAAGGATGAGGTGATTTTATTTAACAATAAAATGGGATCAACTTAATTGATTTGACATTTTCACATGTAAAAAGTCAGTAAGTAGAAACAGCCGAAGAGGAGAGAAGACGAGAGGAGAGGAGAGGAGAGGAGAGGAGAGGAGAGGAGAGGAGAGGAGAGGAGAGGAGAGGAGAGGAGAGGAGAGGAGAGGAGAGGAGAGGAGAGGAGAGGAGAGGAGAGGAGAGGAGAGGAGAGGAGACCAGACAGTGTCAGAGGAGACTAGAGGAGATTGGAGGAGACCAGAGGAGAGGAAAGCAGACTAGAGGGGAGACCAAAGGAGATCAGAGGAGACGAGACCAGAGGGGAGGGGACCAGAGGAGACTAGAGGAGATCAATGGGAAGGAGACTAGAAGAGACTGAAATGTCACTGGCACATTCACAGAAACAGTTTTTACTGTTCAATGTCCTCATAAGTAAATCAAAGTTGATGAAACAAATCAATCTCCGAGGCTTCATATCATCAGGGCCGGAGCGTTTCTGAGGAAACTGAATTTAATCTTTCTGTAAAAGATCCGAGGCAAAGACTTCAATCCAGTTAATAACGGATTTATAGAGCTAAACTAAAGCTGTCGGGCCTTCTGCTAAACTTAGACTGACTCAGGTCAGTATGTGTTACATTTTATTTAGCAGCTTTATGACTTTGTGCACTTGTGTCCTTAAAAGCGATTAAAGTCATGTATTAGTTTGTCATATTCTGACTCATTTTACGCATAAATGAGGATATAAAAACGTGATGTTTGATGATGCTGCGTTGCAGAGCCGCTGACTGAAACAGCTTCAGACACTAGATCGTTCTTTTTTCTCCGTTTACAGAGGAGAGGAGTTTCTCTATGTGGGTCAGTTGTTCTCCCACTCAACAGATGACTGCAGGGTCTCTGCTGGCTCCGTCAGAGCGCCGAGGTGAAGCTCGCTCCCACACAGCCCGGGCAGCGCGTCCAACCGCTTACACAACATTCACAAGAAATTACTCTGATATAAGAGGCTCCATCTGAGTGTGTACGCGGTGCATACGTGTGTGTGTGTGTGGATTTAAAGCCCCGCACACAAGCCACGACATCAAGTTGTTAGCGAAGGCTGCTCCAGCAGAAGTCGAGATAAAAATACTTCAGCTGAAGGTGGCGTGCACGGGGGGAGAGAGGAGTGTGAGAGTGCGTGTGTCTAATTTTAGAAAAACAGGTTTTTGTCAAGACGTCGGAGAGGGAACAAGCGACAAAGACTTCCTCCTGCTGCTTCGCACTCAGCCACCTGCTTCACACACACACACCTGTTTAACCCTCGTCGTCTTCACGACACAAATATGACAAAACACAAACTCCCACGCTCGCTCAATTCCAACACATCCTGCACAAACGGTTAACATGACAACCCTTGGAGTGGCAAATCCCTGTTTGTTACATGTTCATGTTTACTGCGACACACCTGCATGAAGGTCAAGCTTTTCTCCGTGAGGCTCAAACCAGAGAAAAACCAGGAATGAAAAAGTGTTTCTTTTAAGAGTCTGGATGTCATCCTCGAGGGCACACTATCCGCTGAAACACAAATCAATGACTAGGTCAGCATATTTCCGTATAACCAATATCAACCGTCTCCGCCCTGTCAACGCCGTGTTTGCTTCCAGTATTGATTACTGGAACTCTCTCCTCTCTGGTCTTCCTCAAAAGCTTCTCGATTATCTTCAACTGGTCCAGAACTCAGCTGCCTGCATTAACTTTAAGATTCTCCTTCTTATCTCCATGCACCTCCGAACCTCTCTGATTCCCTCATACCTGCACATCTTCCCCGTACTCTCCGATCTTCCTCCCTCATCAAGATAAATAATACTTGCTGAGCACAAGGAAGGAAATCTGTTAAGGATTGTCCCTCAAACTCTCTGTCGAGTGTTTTAGTATTTATTGTCAGCATGTAGACAGGTGTGACGAGAAAACGTGAGACGTCCTGTGAAGTTGTCAGACCCTGGAGGTGAGACATAATGAGCTGCTGTTGGAGTAACACACATTCACGACTCTGATCAACACATCGAACACACAGGGGAGAACACACACTCTCTTTAATGGGACACTGTCCTCTGGAGATCGCGGCTTTCTGGGGCAGATGAAGGTCAGCTGAGCTCACGTGTGTTTTCTCTCTAACGTGGATTCAACAGGTGACACACATTCATCTCTCGCTGCTCGTTCTTCTGTTTCACTCCAATAAGATGAAGACACTGAACAAAGGCCCGACTCTAAGACGTTGACCTTAGCTTCCAGACTAGGGGGGTCTTTGAGTTTGGTGGGCCTCTTTTTATTACCCCTGCACCACCAACAAACCAGAAGTGTTTTTTATCACTTCATTCATTCATTTATTCATTCTTAATATTTTTCAGGAGTGCAGATGTGAAAATGGCTTGAGATACATCAGTGCAGGAACGGGTTATTAGCGTAACCCTAACTATGGGAGACTGGACTACTTTACTGTAGATTTTTAAGAGTAAACATGGAGGATAAATGTGGTTCAAAGACCTGAGTTGTGTTTGCTGTCTGCGTGTTTACCTGGATCTCCATGCCCTGCTCCAGCAGCCTCTTGGCCTGGTTCTCCACCTCCAGCCGAGCTCTGCTGATCAGCAGCAGGTCGTTCTCGATCACCTCGATGCCGCTCAGATCCACACCTTGTGACAGGTAGTCTGGAGAAAGAAAACAGACACAAGAAAAGAAAAGGGTTGAATAAAATAAAAATGTAAACACACCCAGCTGGTATCGGGGTTCATTCACATTCGTAAGCGGGACTGAAGGTGCTCATGTGCAATGGAGGCGTCGCTGGCACAGCCACATGAGCAACTTTACTATCAACACTGATTGGACATCCACACTCGGCCCAGTCGTCCCGTACTCTGCTGAAGCATGATTGTCCCCCCCTCCCCATTCCCCCGCTGGCCTGCACTCACACTGCTCCAGGACTAACCGGGCCTGAGCACGGTGACCTCTTCTACATATCGTCGTAAATACTGTATATAAAAGTTTTATTGAATCTGTTTTCAATTTTTGCATTGCTGCATGGTTTGGAAGCCTGAATTAATCCAACAAGAACAGACTTGTAAAAACAAGCAGCAGGATTTCAGGGAGGTGTCAGGTTGGACTTTTGACCTTGTATAACCAGCAGGTCCTGAGGAACGCTAAGGCCATACTTGTGATCTCAGATCACCCACTTCACAGTGAGTTTGACCTTTGACCCTCAGGTCGTCGTTTTAGAGCTCCTGTGAGGAAGACTAAAAGACTTCAGGTCTCATTTATACCCAGTGCAATAACATGTTAAACAACAATTAGCCATTTGTTGCTCTTTTTGCACTTGAATTGCATATTTGCACACCTCCACTTTGCTCTTTAATAACTTGGTAGGAATTCCCATTTTGGCTTGTGCTCTTGACTGATCTTATTGCGTTGTTTTATTTGGTTTTATATTTTGTCGTGTTGTCTGATTTTTTAAATTTGTTTCTGTCTCTGTTTTTTACGGTGATGTTGTCCTTGTGTTTCTCGTCTTCTGTGTGCTCCTGCTGCAACACCAATTTCCCCTTGTGGGCCAATAAAGAATCTGAATTCTTTAAGGCGGACTTAAAGAAAACCGCACATCAGAGAACAACATGGAGAACATGACAGCTACTTTACTGACTGTGTGTCTTATTCTGAGTCATGTTAGTCAGATACAGACTCAGGGATTTCTCCATCATGAAGGCTGTCCACGTTGTGTACCCGAGTGCTTGAACTGTAGCACACCTCTCCCATCCGTGGGGCCGAGGAAGTGTACTGTGTTGAGCACGCATCGGAGCACTTACACATTCAAACTGGACTTTGAGGGGGAAGCTGTCATGATTTGGTCTTTGTTTAGTTGTATTTTGGAGTTTAGTTTAGTTTTTGGTTTTATTTCTCTTTTTCCCTAGTGTTGCTTGTTTCCCTGTGTGTTAATGTTTCCTAGTGTTGTCTTTAGTGTTTCCTGTTTTATTTTGTATTTTCTTCTCCTTGTGTCTCTCTGTGTTTTTTGGTTACTACAGTCTCTGTGTTTCCCCTCAGTCTTGATTTGCCCTGATTGTCCTCACCTGTGCCTTGTTAGTTTCACCTGTGTCTTTTGTCTCACCTGTGTTTGATTACCCTGTCTATTTAGTCTTTGTGTTTCTTCCCCTCTGTGTCAGTTCATTGTTATGTCAAGCGTCAGTGTTCTATGTTGTATCGTTCCTTGTGGCTACCTGTTTTGGATTTTCTTAGTAAGTTTTGTTTGGCTCTTGCCTTTTTTTTAGTTTAATAAATCATTTTTGTTCATCTGCAATTGGGTCCTCCTCCTCCTCATTCCAACCCATGACAGAAGCGTCCTTGGGCACGGTACGGATTGCCCAGTGTGAGTGCGCCCTTAGATTACATTTTTCAGAAAGAATTTGTTCCACATCACCCGTTAGCTCGTAATTCATTTTCCTTCATATTTCCTGCTGTGTTCACCCCGACTTCACGCAAAACTTTTACTAGGAGGCTGACGGGAAATTGTCCAGATGCAGCACTGTGTTCCCTGCTGATACGTGATTGGTCAATACTCCTCAGACTACAAACATAATAAAAACACGTTCTCCAGCCGACAGATTCGTCATGATGAACCTCTTCTGATGTCACGTCTTCAAATATTTTCAGAAGCTTCATAACCCGAGAAATGTTTCCAACCAGAGCTCGTGGTCACACACTGAAGCTAAACACTCCAGTATGCATAAAAAACAAACATAGATATGAAAACAAAACACAAACGTGTTTAATGCATGAGCTTGATTAAAAATATTCAGGTTATAAATGAACAACCCCCTTAGATCCTATGCAGCTCCTTTAAATGAGAACAGCAGATTTCAGTTTTTGAAAACATCTCTGTAACAGCGGCTCGGTCTGAAACTTCATTAACACTTCTCCCTCCTGATTAAATCATCATGTTTCTCTTTAATTTCATTTGCATCCCATTGACAGTCAAGCTGACAGCGGGACGAGTCAGCTTGACGGATTAGTCAGCAACACTTGTTTCAAGGAAGCACATCGCACTTCTGACTGCGTGTTAAACATTTCCAGAACGGTTAGCCCCGGCTTTGTTTGTCCACCCACCGGCTGCAGGAAAAATCTGACAGAGCCTCGGAGGAAGAAATATCCACCTGCCCTGACAGTGAAGCCTGTTTTAGGCTGATGTGGGATTGAAACTGGTGGCACGCGATCAAGTCGTGCACGCTTCAGCAAACACTGAAGCTCTACGATGATGAATCAATCAGCAGAAAGTCAAACTGCTGGCACCATCTCTGCTGCTCACTTTAACTCGTTTCTCTCACCTTAAAGAGGCACAAAAAGCAGAGTTTTTATAAGGACGCACGAGGAGGCGAACACAAAGTGTCTCCTCAGGAGTTTTTCAGACTGTGACTCTGCAGCCTGAACTCGTGTGGGAAGTTCATCGAGCCGGAAAGGAGGAGACAAGCAGGGCCAGGTGGAAAGATGAGCAGGCGGAAACACGGAGACTCAGATGAGATCTGACGGGAGAAGACAGACGGCAGACAGCAGAGTGCTGAGTGTGTGTGTGTCTGTGACTAAACCGCGACCTGATGGTGTAACCTCCTTCTGGCAGTATTGCACAACAGTCTGAAAATGTACGGCGAGCTAAAAGAAACCAGCGAATAGAAAACCTAAAGATCTCAGCATCGACATTCAAAGCTAAATCTTAGGTCGACTCTGATTTCTTCGCTGTTTTGTGTCACACGGAAGCAGTCGCCGTGTTTTCAAAAATAGCAAGAGTTATTTGTGAACTCAGCTTCGTCTTACACCTGACCTTGTCATCATTCTTAGATCAATTATCTGTCTCAGTAAGTTATGAAGAAAAGGATGTTACCATCAACAGCCCTCCCTACAAGGCTCTCTAAATACGGACCTTACAGATAGGACGCGGTGGGCGCTGCACGCCCCACGAGTGTGCGTGAAGCGGTCGTTATAGAGCTGCAGCTCCTGGACGAGCCTGAACTCTCCCACATCCTGACGTGCCCTGAGGATTTCATGAATACTCTTCTTCTTCGCTGCTTGTCTCCTCCTCCTCAGCAGAAGAAAGATCAGAGCTTTTTTCTTAAAAGGCTTCATTAGTTGGGCGGAATAGAACGACCCGGACAGGAAGTCAGACAAGAAAACGCACAGAGCATCCGGTCAATTTCAAAATAAAACACAACATACAGATTGTAAAGTCCATCATGTCAAAACAGGCACCAAACAAACAACATTATTCTCTTTATTCCCACGTGTTCTTGTAGTTCTCTTGTGAACCCGTGTACAGCTGATCATGGCTGCACTCATGCTTCAGAAATGGACCCAGTGGGGCAGGGCGGGCGCCGTCAAACGGTGGAGCTGAAGGAACGCAGCGTGCATGAGATATGTGGAAATTGGCAGTAACTTTTCAAGAAGAAAATGGAGGACATGTCGTGTTGTTATTCTGCAGATGTTTTTGCTTGCATTAGAAATGTTTAGATTGAGGTTGTGACCTTGCAGTGAACTCAGGACACGAGGTCAGCACTTATCCTGTTCTTTACTGTCTTCTGATGATTCTTTCATTCATAAGATTCAGTCCTGCAATCTAATGCCGCCATTCCCACTCTCATTGAAGGACAGCCATGATTTCATTTCCCTGAGTATACTGAGCTTCTTTCTCACGAACATGTGTTGATAAATCAGGAGGACAAAAAGGTAAAAGGAAATCTTTCATATTAAGACGAGGTGCATGCGAAATCAAACAATTTCAAATGTGAGCTGCGGATTGTTTGCTCTTCTCCAAAGAGAAACAGCGAGACAGAGATGGAGAGTATTAAGCAGGCAGGTGGCGGGCTTAGGCACAGAGCAACGAGGGAATTGGACAGAAGCCACATTCAATTCAAAAGCAATCCGCTCGGAGCCGCCACCCCAGGAACAAAGCCCGCCAGACACCGGGATCGAACAGCTGAGCCCCCCGATCCCTCTGCTTGTTTAGATATGTGTGTTTGTGAGAGAGGAAGCGAGAGGTTGATTTCCTTAGACTTGTCATAATATGCTCAGAAGGGTCGACACAGACACACACACACAGACACACACACACACAGACACACACACAGACACACACACAGACACACACACAGACACACACACACACACACACACACACACACACAGACACACAGACACACAGACACAGACACAGACACAGACACAGACACACACACACACAGACACACACACAGACACACACACACACACACACACACAGACACACACACACACACACACACACACACACACACACACACACACACACACACACACACACACACACACACACACACACACACACACACACACACACACACACACACACACACACACACACACACACACACACACACACACACACACACACACACACACTTTGTGTTAGTTCCCTGGGGAAGAGCTGTGCTGCGGTCCAGATGTGCTTCATTCAGCTCATTCTTCACAGGACAAACTGATAGATATTGTTAATAATCAGACTCACCCATGCATTAACAAACATGCTCCACATCGTCGGAATCAATCACAACACTGCAGCGCTTACAGCGACAGCAGTTTGAACCCTCTTTAGCTTCACTGTGGAGACAGAGGGATGGGAGGAAAGCAGCAGGGAGCGACCTGCTTCCAGCTCATCAGAGCACGTTAAACACGCAGGAAATCATCAGCATCATATTAAGAAGCCTGAGGTGCAGGTGAGCCCTGAGGGGATTATCAACACAGCAGCTTAGCAATCAAAGCCTTTCCTTATTGTTTGTTACTTCTCCACACAATTCGGATCAAATTCAGAGACCTCATGTGAGATAAGAGTTGCTCTGATATTTAAAAAAAAGTCAGAAATGCTTCCAGCACAGCATCAAATGTAGCAGAGAGAATCACTCCCATGATTCCCCGCCAGCCTCTACGTTATCTTTTGTTATTGTTTGATTGTGTGCTTAATTAACTTGTGAAGTCCAGAAAAACGAAACTACAGAATGTAGAAAACACTACTTTTGCTGTTTGAAAACCAGTGAATACAAAGATAGAAATCAGGTCAATATAAAGTTCGGGGTCAGACTTTTGTTGGACGTTAAATCATCTGAAGTGTTTTGTTGATCTTTGTAGAAATCTGAAGCAGACAGCTCTGCTCTGCAAGAACAATGTGTTTCGTTTTTAGCTCTCAAGAAGAAGAATGCCTGAAGCAGCTTCTTAAAAATAACATGTTTAAAGAAGCCGGAGGCTGCAGTGTGTCACAACTAGTGTAAACCATGATGTGACGCCGGGAGGTCGTTTGCTTCCAGGCACGATGAAATGTAATTTTAGTTTCTGTTGTCTGATGTAAGCACGGTTCAAACTTGAATTACAGAGAAACAAATTAAGAACTGTCTTCTTATGAGCTGCACTCTTAATAATAGAATCGATTCCAGTTCATGCTCGTTCCCTGCAGAGACAATTTCTAATTTAAAGCTCACATATTCTCCTCCTCTTCAGTGTGAATAAGTCTCAGAGCTCCTCAAAACATGTGTGTGAAGTGTCTTGTTCTAAATCCACTCTGATCCTGTATTTGATCATGCCTATAAACCCCTCTATTTCAGCCCTGCTCAGAACAGGCTGTTTCTGTGTCTGTAGCTTTAAATGTAAATGAGCTGTGTCTGACCACGCCCCTCTCTGGAAGGGCTTGGGTGGCTCGGGCTTTCTCGCTCCATGCCCTATTGTTTACGGTGAGAAGGCAGACTCAGAGGGCAGAACAAACACCTAGCTGTGGGAGTGTCACCCACCTGGGGGAGGGGTTACTGCCCTTTGTGATGTCATGAAGGGAAAATCTCCAAACGGCCTGTTTGAGCACACATTTTCTGAAAAGTGGAGCAGGCAGAAGATGGAGAGGATGGACTTTTCTCATCATTGGGGGGTTTGTAGACAGACTAGAGACACATGTTAGAGTTAGAGGAACATGGGGGAGTGGATTTTACATCATGTGTGACCTTTAACCCCAACCAAAAAGACCTAAATGTGTTTAGAATAAGACCTTCCTTCATCATCAACAGACGGTGATATCTGATTGTGTTTTCTGAATGCATCTCTAACAAGGATCGACTGCCCAAACGAATAACTGCTCTGATCACCTTAGTGACAATTAATTCATGTTATAATTAGAGCCAGATCCATTAATTGGTAAGCCGGTAATATCGGCCGATATTAGCATATCCAGTGACTATCGGTATCGACTGCGCCGATATTTCCAGATTCATTCACCAGCCAAAGAGCATTTCATTTGAGTTTCATTGTATTACTCTAGCAGTTCTCTTTCACCAGCAGAGGGCGCTATATGGATTACAACAAGCATCATCACTCTGCAGAGTGTCGAGCGGTGATGCACGCACATGCTCAGTTACTTTCCAGTTGAGTGACCATCCTGTCTTTGTTACATTTCAGGCTTTTCACCGTGAAGCAGCTGCACGGAGATCGTAGCGGTGCCGTGCAGACAGTCTATGGTCGTGCACAGATCACAGCGAATAAATTGTCACCACCCCCTCCCACTCGCTCGAGGTGAATTCTCCTGATTATATCCTGCTGCGTTCCCACATCAGCTCACTCTGACCTTATGCGGAGAAAACACTCGGGGTCGGGCAGGAGAAACTTTGGATCAAGTGTGAAACATGTGGCCATTTCCGTTCATACATGCAGCTCACGCCGAAAACTTCAGGAGTTTTGTGCAAGTGTGAAAGCACAAATATATGAAAAGTTAGGGTTTAAAAACACCAAAATTACTCTTGAAGGCTTTGCCAAGAGTCGAACACTGCCTTAGTGGATGTGTTTTTGAAAATGATTCTGAGATGAAGATGAATCAGAGTAATCTCTAAACGTGCAGAACGAGACATGAGAATCATTAATGAGCTCTGTGGACTGATAACTGGGTTTACATCCTTACATTTCCAAAATATCCTTTTTCTAAAAGTTGTTTCATGAGCTCTCACATCAAGCTTGGAGCGCTCGGTGCCTCCTGACCTCCATCATGGCTCCACCATTTATCACCAAAGTGCATGAATGATCTCTCATGAATGCAAAGCACGCAGGCACCAAGCTATGAACGTATTTCACTCACATGTACCTCACGTTAAAAAAACACAAATGCACAGCTGGAGAAGACAACAGCCAGCAGCTTTTAGGCTGGCCACAGACAGCCCAGCTATCAGGCTGAAATATTAATGCCTTCATTAAACATTGATGGATGTTTTCTGTGTTTTTCTGAGGTGTGAAACTCACACATCATTGTCATCTTTGCTGAGAAAAAAAAACGGTCTCTTTCCTCCTGGTTTCCAAGCTGTTTCCATCTCTGTGTCTGTCTCTGCCTCTCTTGCATATCATGCTCATTTTGCAGAGGAAAAAGTCTGAACCATGTTTTTGTATTTGTCCATAACCCCCCCCCCCTCCCTCTCTCTCTTTTTCTCTCACTAAAGACTTGTATCTGGAGGAAAACATGCCTCCCGCTGAGTTGCGCATGTCAGTAAAGCAGTCGTACTGGAAATCATCATCTCTGCATACACTTCCTGAATAAACAGACGACAAGGAGGAGATGAGGAGCGGAGATAAAATGACCAGATCGAGGAAGATGTGACATATCAGGAGCTCTGGTTTTAACGGAGGACGAGTGTAATCCCGGAAGGCAACAGATGGGCCCTGATATGAAGTCTGTGAAATCAGTCTGCCTGCGTGTTGGCTGGCGGGGCTGTTGTTGCCATGCCAATGTCAAAGTAGCCCTAATTAGTCCGCACACTTACCACCTAGCAGATAATGCTCACAAGGCAATAAGGGCAACACGGGGAGCGCTCCAACGGAAGCCAGTGTGACAATTAAGCATCCAGCAGGTGCTATGCAAACACAAACAGCGGAGGAGTGGCCAAAGTCCTAGGAGGAAGGATGCTGCCATTAGTATCGTCATGGCCACCGTTTCCTACTTGAGCTCGTCAATGAGGGCAAACAAACTCACGTGGAGATGGCTCACGGGAAAACAAAGAGTTAAAGTCGTCGATCATGTGTGGCAAACAAGCATGAGAAATAAGAGAGGGAAAATCAGGAGTGTTAAAGCTGCTCTGAGAGTCTAATTAGTCAAGCGCAGAGGTGTAAAACTGAAAAAAGAAAAAGGGAAGACAGTTCAGAGAGGGAAGGAGGGGGAGGGGGGAGCGATGGATGAGTAGGAAGGGCTACTGGAGGCAGATACGGAGAAGCAGAAAGAAATACAGCAGAAAGAGAAGAGAGGGGGAGGCAGAGCAGCAGCGTCAGTGCATCTCTTTCTTCCTCCAGGCTTTGAGGCTGCATGTTTTCTAGCAGTCAAATTTCCATCCTGAAGGGACTCAGCGGCGGAGCATATGATCCTCGAATGATGGACTAAAACCTGAGCCACTCACGCTTATCACCTGTGGGCTCTACGCTACCTCTGGGATTGAAATCAGAAACTCCTGAAGGGAAGGAAAGCACTCTGACCGACCGCAGGATCAGAGAGGAACGCTCTTTTAAAAAGGTAAACTAACACCATCATACACCGACACTGTTATCGTAGTTCTGATAGCAAGGCGGTGTAAACGTGTTGCAGAAGGCACATTTAGCTCGAGATAAAAACACACAAGGCACGCTGACATGTCGTGGAGTCCGTGAGTCACGACGTTCAAGCAGTGATTATTCTGAGAGGAGAACAATTAGAGAAAATGAGCGGCTGTCAAACAGCGAAGAACACAGCTGAGGTCACTACCTCCCATAGAGAGTAGAGCTCACAAACTAATCAGACTCCACACGTTTGAATTTGTCCTTACTGTGGGGTCAACCAGAGGGCAGCTATTTCATCTAACTCAGAATTAAAAAAAACACGACAATGGAAAGCAATTAGTGGATGAAGCCAAAGTTACATTGGGAAAAGCTATTTTGCAGAGGGAGGTGCATCCCTTTGAGAAGACAGCTCAAACTAATGAACTCAGCTTGATAAGAAAAAACAATAAGAGACATCGTATGAAAGAGAATACTCCGGCTGCAGCGCACTGTTGTCCATCATTTCAGTTTAACTGATCTGTTGTCAAGGCTACAAAAGGTCAGACAAATGCCCTGTGCAAGGTGACCTTTGATAACAGCTAATTTTGTCCAGCTAATGCATTTTTAATTTACGAGATACAAAACCTGAAATTTCAGAAGCTGCGATGAATAAATTCTTGTGATTTCTGCCTGATAAACGGATAATAGTTTTCTGATTCCTCATGAATAACTTTGGTGTACTCGTCGACTAATCCTTCCCCTCGTGACACCTTCCTCTAATTTCAGCATCCTGTTGGGAGATTATTTTATGTAACGCAGCCCGAGGCGGCTCTGGAGCCCGGGCATTTGGCCAGAGATTGGTAGGTGTGTTGACAGTTGTAGGTGTTCCATCAGATTGGATGTGATTGGCTGGTTTTGTTTAGGTACAAGGCATGCGTGGTTATGGTGAGGGTAAGCCAACGTCTGTCAACATTTCCCACAACCCAGCCTGATGATCTATCTGCAGGCTTTATTAAAGTAGTGAATAATTTAAAGGAGCAGTATGTAACTCTGACACCTAGTGTTTAAAATGGGTACTGCAGTCCAAATTCAAAACATTAGAGAGAGCTGTCTCCACCCCCCCCCCCCCCCTCTCTAGAGTGGATGCTCAAGCAGGTCACCATGTGGTGGACACTGAAGCTTCAGTGTTTAGCCAGCTCTGCATCGGTCTGTAAACCTTTCTGTGAATCAGAAGTCCCGCCCCCTCTGGATTTTGATTTGTACTTTAGGGAAAGGTAAATGGACTTGAGCTTTTATACCTCTATGCTAGTCTGCTTAAAGCTCTTTTACACCGCAGGTCACACCTACACATTAACACCCTGATGGTAGAGGCTGCTGAGTAAAGAGTCCATCAGTATTAACTCATCCATTCATACACATTCACTCACTGATGGTAGAGGCTGCTGAGTAAAGAGTCCATCAGTATTAACTCATCCATTCATACACATTCACTCACTGATGGTAGAGGCTGCTGAGTAAAGAGACCATCAGTATTAACTCATCCATTCATACACATTCACTCACTGATGGTAGAGGCTGCTGAGTAAAGAGTCCATCAGTATTAACTCATCCATTCATACACATTCACACACTGATGGTAGAGGCTGCTGAGTAAAGAGACCATCAGTATTAACTCATCCATTCATACACATTCACTCACTGATGGTAGAGGCTGCTGAGTAAAGAGTCCATCAGTATTAACTCATCCATTCATACACATTCACACACTGATGGTAGAGGCTGCTGAGTAAAGAGACCATCAGTATTAACTCATCCATTCATACACATTCACTCACTGATGGTAGAGGCTGCTGAGTAAAGAGACCATCAGTATTAACTCATCCATTCATACACATTTAACCGCCGCAGATGACGCAGCGGAGGAAATTTAGGGTTAAGTGTCTTACCCAAGGACACGTTGGACATGTGGCTCAGAGACGACCAACTCTACCGACTGATCTACAGCCGCCCCATTTATATAAATAGAAATAGCCTGCTATATATTGACATATAGAGGTTGACCTATTTTATCTGAAGATTAATCAATCTCTGAGCCAATCCGCCGTCTCCTTTATTAGCAGTATGACGGCCGATATTTTCCTGCTTCCATCGACACCAGTAGATATCCAGACAGCGGATTATGTTTGAATAAGATTTCCTGTTTGTCTTTTTTGTTGTGCAACAAGCAACTTACGACAGGAAAATCGAGTTGGAGACGTCTACAGCCGCATTTTTTGTCCGCACTCAGACGTAAAAATGTATTTAGAGATTAATAAGTCGCTACATCGTGGTCAGATGGCGTTGGACTCCAGGACCGCATTTCAACCAATGCTTTCCAAATCTTTGTCTCTGCACACACACTGGGTTCTTGTATGCAACCAACTGAAAACAATAATTTGATACCACTTGAAACTTAAAATGCTTCCGACACCAAATGTTTTCCCATGCATACAGATTCTTCATTCATATGCACACACGTCTGTCCATGCAGATTAAGAATGCATTAAACGTAACAATGCATTAGAGCAGACCTTCAATGCAAGCTCGCAGTTTCTGACATCTCTCACTTTCACTACTCACGCTGAAAATCTTTCCAAATGTAAAAATGTTCAGACAGTCCTGCTGAGTCCTGAGATGGCTCTGAACTGACTGAGGCAGTGTGTGGCCAGTTGTTGTGACAGTCAGGCAGCATGACATATCATGCACTGAGACAGTCTGCAGACAACCAGCTCGCAGTTCAGGGCTTATTTGCTGAACAGCACATGACGAGAACCATCAAAGACAAAAAACAAGGCAGCAAAAACTGATTAAACACACACGCTAACAACAACACAAACACTCACAGGGACAGGCGTCCAATTAGGGAAAGAACGAGCGAGCTCTCTGTCAGGCGGTGATAAATGAGCTGAAATTACACGGTTGACATGTGACGCAACATGAACACTCAGGGGGAAATTATCTGACTTCAATGTGAAAGCGTTTTCCTGTTTGCACTCTTTTACTAAACACTACTCTTCTTTCCCTCTCCAGGATCCAGGAGGACGTGGTCTGAAGAAGGACACCAAGAAAACTGATCATGATGATGATGCAGGAGGGGGAAAACGCCATTCTCTGCTTCAATCAATTCCCATCTCCCAGTTCCTGAAGGATAAAGCGGGCGTAAGAAGGCGAGAAATGTCAAAGTGTCAATGGATCTATCGCTTTGAGTGGTCTCAAATAACTCTACGTGACCTCTGATCTTTGGTGGTCCTCTCTGGATCACAGAGAAGTGAAGGATTTGACTGGCAGATTCAAGGTGAAGTACCAAACAGCCTCCCCTTTATTCTGCCATCTTTACTTCATTACCATCATTGTTTTCTGGAATATAAACTCACAAACCTGATGCTGTACGACAAGGAGGGGCTTTGGACAACATCGGGAGCTTCACCATCTCAAGAGAGATGAAGAGACGGATGTGAAAGACGTACAATACCTGAAAAGTGGAGAGTAGTGCAGAGAGAAGAATTGTTCTGACACTGGCATCATTTTCAGGCGGGGATGAGACTCGAGGCAATGGTCCAAACACAACGGAGGACAATGAAGAGACAGAGCTGTGCATGAATGACAGCATTGATCCGAGTGCACCGCACTGATGTTACAAACCACATGCCCCCCAACGAAGGGCGGGTGCGTGTTGCTTTCTGTGTTGCACAAACAGACTTTGCCATTCGAATGACTTGAGCCATCGTCACCAAAGCTTCAGCTCACAGAAAACTTTTTTTAATCGTTCAGATTTCGATACGTTCACGGGATGAATGCTCCGACATATATTGGATTATCATGACTCCTGATTTGATTTTGTCCAGTCTTAACATGGCGGGACAGTTCTGGATTCTCCAACAAGTTCCTTGTAGCCACTTTGGTTGCTGCTGAGCTGGAGAGGACACTACTGGGAGGGAGTGGTGAGTTCAAGCCTCATATCCCACCTGCACTCAGTTTTCTTAAGTCCAAAACCACAGGACAACCAAGGCCCGTAAACAACACATTATTGTATCCTTTGCATTGGGTTACTGTAAGCTGTCACATGGGTCATTTGCAGGACAGATTTTCCTAACGTGTAATCCTGGAAGGTTTTTGTGAACTCCTGTCCCTGTAATTTTTGCTAAATGTTTCAGTATGCTGCAAACAAACCAGCTATTACAACATGACATGCAACCAGATCTGCAGCTGTATTTGCTTATCGCTGCAAAAAGAAAAGCTAAAGAAAAAAGTGTATATGTTATAGTTTGTTGCACATCTGTAAAGCTGGTGCAATTAGAAGAACATGGTGGAGAAAGTTGGCGGTCTTACATGTGCGTACAGTACGTTTCATCACAGCTCTTTGAAGAACTATCCTCTCATGTATAATGCCATTAATCTTACAATATACACCAAAGTGCAGCAAATACACAATTACCTTATCAGGCTCGTTGGTAGATTTAGTCAGGGAATGACTTCTTCAGTCACAAGTCTTGTTACGTAGGAAGACTCCTGTGGTCTCGGTGTTCAAGGAGAAACAAATAATCACCATGTCAAAAATACAGAGGGTGTATTTATCAAGAGGGTGACCACCTTGAACGTTCACCACCAGTTCAAAATAAGTATCCTTCAAAATGAAGCCTTAAGATTGTATCCAGGGTAAAGTCCTGTAAAAACAACGTCTGGACTCTCAGTGTTTCTCTAAAAACATGTTGTGTTCTCATAGATGAACTTAAGGCTTCTGAGAGTCTCTCTTCAAATGAACCCTCTCATTGATATGATGATGATCGTCTTTAATTTATCACTGATGCCCAAATCATCTCTGAGAAGCAAGACTTCTCGCCGCAAATTCAGGGAAAATATGGAACTAATTTGTGTGAAGGACATTTTCCAAGCAGTTCTTTGAGAACTGATTAGTAAGGGATGAATTGATGACGTGCCACTCGTTCATCTTTCTTGTTATTGCTTTACTTTGCATTTTGGCGTCTGTTGCTTAGTTGGTAGAGTCGGTCGTCTCACAACTGGAAGATCAGGGGTCTGATCCCCAGCTCCTGCAGCCACATGTCCGATGTGTCCTTGGGCAAGACACTTAACCCCAAGTTGCTCCCTCTGCTTCATCAGTGGCGTGTGAATGACCTTTGTTCACGTCACAAACGCCACCATGAGGAGTCATTAAGAAGTGACACACGCCTTCTTTCCTATTCAAATGTTGATATTCTGAACCAGCGATGTGTTGTATCAAACGAGTCAAAACGACGATATATATTGCCATTGCGGTATTTTGTCCCCTAATCTCTGTTAGACAACATGGATAATAATCTGAGCCTGTCGGTGACAAAAACAAGAACCCACTAGCTACTGGACCAACTCCACCACGTTAAACCTGTTGGTGTTATTTAAACACCTGAACAAGTCAAAAGAGGGCCACGGTTTGTAAATACTGTGATTCCCCTTTAAGGATGGCATCCTGAGCACAGCTAAAGTCTCTAGAGGCGAAGCTAAATCACGAGAGGTGAAAGCACATCTCTAATAAACCCTAATGGTCTCTTTACTCAAAGCAACGACTGAGCCCGCTGTAAGCTCCCTCCTCAGCTGACAGTTTCACAAATCTCAGAAAAACGAAATCTTTGGAATTAAAAACGCGTTTCTGAATGAATTGAATAAAACTTTTTGTGTCATCTTCTCTGCAGGCCTCTTCCTCTCATCAGGAGAATGCACACATCCCTAGTGCAGATCTCTGCAGCCACCATGAGCAACATGACGGTGCTCGACACTGCCGACCCCTACGACCTTGACATGACCTCTGAGGCCGTCTACCCAATCAGCTTCCAGGTAACACCTCGGCCCCATATGTACGAGGGGGGTTAAAATTAATGATGCCTCATGATGCCGACGTGGTTATGTGGAGTAAAGAAAGTTAACAAGCCATGACTTGTTTCTGCTTGCAGGTTTCTCTAACGGCCTTCCTGCTTTTGGAGATAGTTTTGGGCCTGAGCTCCAACCTCACCGTGCTCGTTCTCTACTGCATGAAGCAGAACCTCATCAGCTCCGTCTCCAACATCATCACCATGAACCTGCATGTGGTCGATGTGCTGGTAAGATCTCAAAACCAAGGGGGTGGACGCTAACAGCATGCGAGGCGAAATCAGCTTGATTCTATTGTTTCCTGTTGGAGTGACATAACAGACCGCGAGCGAAGCAGAGCAATGCAGTGCGCCATTTTAACCCGTTTCTATGTTCCTCTCCGCTCATGGAGACGGATGAGTAACATGATGTGCTGGTTTTTCTCACGCACAGAGCTTGTAAGCTTGATTTACAAAGCCGAGATAACGGAGCGTTAATAATATCCACACCATGATTGAAATGTTGAGCTTTGACTTGTGTCAACACCGGAGAAAACACTTTTTTTTTCCGGGCTCACTGCGAGCAGTTTATTGACGAGCCTCTGAGTGTTGTCATTTGAGTCAACAGCTCGTCAATACAAAGCATCGCACGTCAGTTTCAAAATAAAAGCACCAGATGTCAAACTGTTTGTAAGGGGAAGCTAAAATTCACGGAGCAGAGAATAAAATATTTGACAGATGCAGTTTGGACAGCGATCGTGCGTTTGTGCGGGATGCAACATCCACTGTCACACGCTGTTAGGACACGGTGAAAGACTTCATATAAGACTTCAAAAAGGAGCCAAAGCATCTGCTTCTGTCAGTAACAATTCATAAAGTCTACTTTAACAGGAACACGAGCTGCCCTGAAACCTTGATGATTTGAATCATCAGTCAAATTAAATCTCATCAGCTGAATCACTCCCTCCTCATGCTCTCAGCTCCGCCGACGTCTATAAACCAGACTCTGCTACAGCCTTCTCCTCAGACGTCCATCGTGTTTATAAACCTTGGTTTGAGGTTGCCATCACTTCCTGTTCCCAGATAAACAAATGCTCAATGATGTCAAATCTCAGAATCTAGTGCCATCGCTTGTAAAATGTCTAAGTTCAACTTTATCAAGACAAACATCCTCTATGATCTCGTTGGTCAGAGCTGCCTTACAAAAGCAAAATAGTAAACGGGTAAGAGTAAGCTTTGTCTGCTGTCCTCTCGGGCAAAACTAACAAATGGATGTTGAAAGCTTCGTCACAAAAGTGAAAAAGAAAGGCGATGTGTTCAATGAGGAGGAAATCATTCTGCCATTCAATCGGGTTGTAGTTCTGTACCGTCCAGGAGGCTTTGTCCATCTTCCTGGACCAATTTGAAGCGTTTTACCAGCAAACCAGTGAAGTAAATGGAAACACTGGATTCATAACACAAGACAAAATGACAGTGTCTTTGCAAAAAGGGAATTTGGCAAAACTTAAAATAGATCTCAATATCTTGTTTCTGTTGTGTTTGGATTTTGCATGTAAATCGACCTCGTAGCTCTACAAAGTAAGGGTTTAAGTTTCACCCGGTCCAACATCCCTCTTAAAATGTATTCTGAATATTTTCCCCTCTCTCCGTCTTGTTTCCAGGTGTGCGTGTGCTGCATCCCAATGACGGCCGTGGTGGTGTTACTTCCTTTGGAGGCAGAGACGGCCATGATCTGCTGTTTCCACGAGGCCTGCGTCTCCTTTGCAAGTGTAGCCACCGCCGCTACAGTCCTCGCCATCACTGTGGACCGCTACGACATCTCAGTCCGACCGGCCAATCGTGTGCTCACGATGGGACGAGCTGTGGCTTTACTGGGATCCATTTGGGCTCTGTCCTTTTTCAGTTTCCTGGTTCCCTTCATGGAAGTGGGTTTCTTCGTCGGGCATGGTTCGGACCTCGTGAACCAGACTACACTGGTCACAGTCGCTCATACGAATGAGTACTACACTGAGCTGGGTTTGTACTATCACCTGCTGGCACAGATCCCCATTTTCTTTTTCACAGCTGTGGTGATGCTGGTGACTTATTACAAGATCCTTCAGGCGCTGAACATCCGCATTGGAACACGTTTTCAGCACAACCTACCTAAAAAGAAGCAAAAGAGCAAAAACACTATCTCACTGAGCACTGCGACACAAGCGGAGTCCACGGACGCTTCTCAGAGCAGCACAGGAGCGCGGGCAGGGGGGAGCGCACCTATGGGAATGCGAGCATCAGTTTCAGTGATTATCGCGCTACGTCGAGCAGTGAAGCGTCACCGGGAGAGACGAGAGAGACAGAAACGAGTCTTCAGGATGTCTCTCCTCATCATCTCCACCTTCCTACTTTGCTGGACTCCAATTACTGTTCTCAACACCATCATCCTCAGCACGGGGCCCAGCGATTTAACTGTCCGCCTCCGCCTGGGCTTCCTGGTGATGGCATACGGAACCACTATTTTCCACCCGCTCCTCTACGCCTTCACTCGGCAGAAGTTCCAGAAGGTTTTGAAAAGTAAAATGAAGAAGAGGGTGGTTTCTGTGGTAGAGGCCGACCCTACGCCGAACAATGTGGTCATCCATAACTCCTGGATCGATCCCAAGAGGAACAAGAAGGTCACCTTCGAGGACACGGAGGCCAGACAAAAGTGTCTGTGCTCACAGGACGCAGAGTAACGCGATCAACTCTCGTGTAAATATATCAAATATGTACAGCGAATGTGGATTACAGTCTCGTAATATGGCTGACAGACTGTCGTTAAAGAGGGACTTCTTCATGGAAATAGAGAAGGAAGTATTCGGACCATGATGTTTGGTTTACTTGGAGTCTAAACAAGCTAAACCCTTTTAAAGGCTTGACTACATAAGTCCTGGGCAGCTTACTAAAAAGATGATTTAAAACGAGGATCTGCTTCCTGCGGTCAGAGGAATAAAAAGATTCAAAGAAAGAAGCTTCGTGAAAATATCAGATAAAAAAAGGGAAAATACCAGCAGCTGAATATGTTTTGCATTTACGTTTGAGTTTGTCCTTAGTGCAAGAATTGTCTCCAACATGTTTATTTATTACTAATTAATGTGGGATATCGTAGAGTGCCACCAAGGACAGTTCAGTCATAGATAATTATGTCAGCGGCAGCCATGTTGTTCTCTGGTTAGCATAAGATGAAACAAATGTGTCTGTAAAGGACGCCTTGATATTGTTTGTCACCATTTGTAATAAAGACACATCATGTGTCAGGATCACGCTGCTCTCCTGCGTCTCTGTTTGGATCTGGATACAGACGAGAGGGGGGCTAAATGTTTGGTTCTGTTTCTGCTTCACGTTTCCTCAGAGTGATCCTCTCGCTCTCACCCAAATCACTCTGTGTTCACAAAACGTCTTTGCTCCAAGATGATGTTTACCTTAAAGTCAGGGTTTGTAATTTCCTCCAGATCCACTTTTTAAGATGTTGGTTGAAATTGTCTTTAGGTCCTGACAGAAATTAAAAGAAAATCCATCATCTGTAGCAGTTGTAAGCCTGCAAAAACTTCGACCAATGTCTGCCACGAGGTACCAATCTGATGAACCAATCACGCCTCCCTGTCTCCCTGCTCGCTCTCTACCTCTTGCGTGCTCTAGCCCACACTCAAAGCGCGTCACCGATGACGGAGTTTATACTGTGAGTTTACTTACCGCTGAATGAGACATGAGACGACGTAGTTTCTACACAATGCAAGAGATGAGCTGAGGTCCGCTTCTGGAGCAACGGCGCTCGTGCATGTAAGTGAGGGGCGTGGCTTTTGAGGGAGCACAGAGGGGAGGGGGTGGGTGGAGACGTAGCACTGAGGGAATGCTACTTTCAAAATCATGCTAGTTTTCGAAAATGACCAACCCTGCCTTTAATATATAAAAGGCTAAAAGTACCGTTCACACAACACGAGTTGCTTCATCTGCCAATACAATCGACCTTTTTGAAATAAGGTTACACAATCACAATTTGAAAAATGCACAAATATCACATTGCAAAAGACCAATGCCTTTAGACCAATGAAAAATGGAAGACATTTCATGCACATTTGACCTATCATGGAGCCCGAGCTAGCCCACAGCTACTCTCGGATCAACTGGTGACATTTTGGTGACGGCTCTAAGGTCAGCTTCATGATAACAAGGAGGACAGAGTGGATGATGATGAAGGCCTTGCGGTGCAGAAAAACAACACTTCCGTGTTTCCCACAGAATGACGCTGCACCTGGGCGGTGGAGTTGGCGGGGGGTTGGGTGACAACGATCAACCTAAACTATAATTAGCTCCCTCTATCTGCTCCGTCTTAAGGCCTAATCACAAAGCGTACGGAGCTAATGATATCCAGGCTCAAACACAAGTCCCCCTTCTCCGTGCAGTTTGCACCTTAATGAGCGTCTCTTTCAGGGTTTATTTTGATGCCAGACTTGAAGCAAAAAAACGACTTGCACGCTAGTGTGTAACGATGTAACGGCTTCCTTGTGTCTCCGTCGATGACGATGAAGTGTGGAGCCGCTGACAGCCCCAGACGGATTTAACCCCCGGTTGTATTAATAACAGTAATGTCAAAGTCATAATAGCAGACTTAATATACCGGCACTTTATTTTGAAGGTCATACAGAGTGTTTTCTAATCACTGGAAAGTTTGCATGTGACATGTCTTATAAATACGGCGGCACATTAATATCGGTGGCTTGTTTGCGAATCAGACACTTGTTTTGCAATGAGGCTGATTTGCAAAGAAATAAGACGTTTTCCCCCCAAATGACAAATGACAATTCAGAATTTAAATACGCGCAACCAGAAGCGCTGCACACAGACGTGTTGCTGTGCAGGATGATGCTGTGCATGTGTTCTTTCTGGAAGTCGGGCGCTAAGTGTGCAGAATAACTTCAGCAGCAGCTGCACAAAAATACTAAAACGAAGGCGTAAGAAGCTTCAGTTTTAACAACGTGAGGTGTCACGCCTTAAATTCAGAGTCACCTTGTATGAGGCTGAACACGTAACACAGACTCACTCAGAGGAGCACTCTGCTACAAGGCACTGGGGTTGCAAAGGGGTGGAACATTTCCGGAAACTTTCCATGGGAAGTTCAGCTTGGGAATTGTGGAAATGTATGGGAATTAACTGGAAATTGAGGGTAATTGAATCGAACTGTATCACATCCAAGCATAAACATAAACATTTTGTTTTGCCATAGATAGCCTCATAGATGGTAAATGAAGTGATGCTAGCTATAGCTTATTTAGCATCTAACTTATCAGCTAGCTGTATGAATACATTTTTATGTGATATTTGCAAGTTAAAAATTAAAACCATACATCACATTTTTAACATATATTCCCCCATAATATCTTCAAGACTTACTTCACTTCATGTAGTCCATGGGCTACAATGAGTGGCTTGTGCTCTGGGCTCAAAGTGAGGTCAAAGGTTCTAGAAATCATCTGTGCATGTGATGGAGGAACGCACAGTGCATGTAGGGGGCGTGGCTTCAACAGCCCTGCAGTAAGCAGCGTGCTCTGTGCATGTGATGGAGGAATAGCTATTCAAGTGTACTTGCATGAAATCTGGTTGTTTTAGTCAAGATTATAATAAAATACATTTTCCCAACTATATTTAAGTTCCCTGTTAAGGGCCGGTTTATTCCTGTTTATTCCCATTAATTCCTGTGGAAAGTTTCCATGTAAATGCAATGTCTCTAATGATGCTGCAAGTGTCGTAAAAACCCTCAAAGACTGAACATTTGAAACGCAGTATAACAACATCTCTCCGGAGCGTTTGTCCGCTGAAGTCTGAACATGAGTGGGGAGAACATCAGGCAGATTCAGACGGCTTTAACTTAAGAAGAAGAAGAAATCCTTTATTAATCCAACGAGGGAAAATGACTTGTAATGGCTGAAATACACACACATGCACAAACAGGATCTTATGGACATGCACTATGTCAGAGAGGGGGCCGAGCAGTAAGGGGTTCTGTGCCTTGATCAAGTGCTCCAGTTCCGTACTGGGACATGAACCAGCGACCCTCCGGTTCCCCACACCAAGTCCCTACAGACTGACCCAGAACTTTCACCAGATACTCGTGTGTCACGTGTCAGCCCCGCTCTGTTACGGCTCTGTGCTCCCTCGTCCATCAACACCCACAGACTGCGTTCTCAGTGCGCAGCACGGAGCAGCACGCTATTAGACCTTGAGAAATAACACCACCTGCACACAAAACAAGCAAGGGAGCACTGACATCCACAAAGCCATGCCGTAGCATGACAAAAACAGCCCTCGACCAGAGGTACATTGAATGTTAACTTGATTTTTCTGCAGCTCAGTTAAACAAAAGCCTTATTGAGTAAAGACAACCTGGGGGGGAAAGGGAAATGGTACTGGACTCTTTAGATGACCCTCGTTTGACCCCACTCTCTGCCCTTGAGTTAAAATTTAAAAAAAGCCAGAGCCCACTTGATAAATTGTTGGCATTGTTGGACAACAACTAACCGGCACACAGAGACCAGGAGCCGACACTGTATCACCTTTAAGAGCTTGTTGTTGTGCTGCAGAACAGCGAGGACACGGAGCACATTTAAAAGCTCTTTACGCCAAATTGACTTTGTGCACGCCTGTGTGTGTTTATATGTGTGTGTGTGTGTGTGTGTGTGTGTACGTGTGTGGTTTGAGAAGTGGTCGCACGCTAGCAGGCACAGGTTTCTAAAAACACTTGTCCTTGTGAACCCGCTCTGTCACGCTCAAAGCATTTTGATAACCGAGGGTCGAATGAGATATAGATAACCGGTGGCAGCGGCACGCGATGCATCAATATCACTTTCCGTCTGCTGACACCAGAAGGTCACTCCCTCTCCTGAACCTCTCCGGCCATAGTTAGGCAATAATTCTGAGCATGGGAGAGAGAATCTGTGATGGAGAGCCGAGAGAGAAGAGAACATGGGGATGAATTGAGTGTCGATGAACGCATCGTAAACCTGCTCCGGTAGATTACTTCAGCTAGTAGACGCCGAAATGGCTGAAAAGTAATCAAAGCACGTCGACTACAAGTTCAGGTTTTTGTTCCCGACAGGCTCAGATTGTTATTCTAAGAGTGTGACATCATTACAGAAGCATCGCTCCTGGAAACAACTTCCTGTTTTGACCCTCCTCAGCTTAGTGCTGTAGTACTCGAGATCGGCCTTGAGACCACTTTTTGAAGGTCTCGTCTTGGAATCTAAAGCATTTTTACTCGGCCTTGTCTCGGTCTCAGACTGGGCAGACTCCGGATTTTAAATAAAGACCACCACTGATTGGCTGTTTTTCCACATCATTACTGTGATTAGAAGGAAAACGCCTCTTCCTAAAGGATGGTTCCAAGGGTCCTGCAGAAGCTGTTAAACTTGTAAACTAAATATTTTACGACTGGTAGAGGACAAATTAGATTTATTGTCAACGGTGTTGTTTGTGTTCAAAAGCATTTTAGACTGTTTCTGAAACTCACAGACAACATAGAACATACTGAAAGCACGCGGTGGTGTGGCTGCAGAGCTTTTTTTGAAACCTTCATGGTTACATTTAGGCCAATGTGTCACAGATAAATAAACATGACATCAGAAATAAATCAATGTGAAAGCATGTAGGAGACTCGCAGACCTGTTCTGCTTTTTCAAAATATTCCTAAATTGGAAAAAGTGCCCTAATGATGTTTTTGCGTGTTTATGTTTCAGTCTAGTTGAGGTTCTGGTTAGTGTTTAGCCGGATGCCGTGAACCCTGCAGCTGACACCGCGCTGATTTAAAGGTCAACAGCCCCTTTCAATCGTCCTCGCTGAAGCTGCGGTAAGTTATCTTCTTCCTGTGATCCTGCAGAGCAAAACACATCACCGCTGCAGCCTCAAGGGGAGTCTGCCAATTCTCCAGGTACGTTTATCGTAGATAGACCTTCATCCTCGTGTACGACGACAACTTCTACTAATTATCGCCTGGTGACAAGACCTCTTTGATTTCCAATGTCAGCTTGAGGGAATATGGGAATAATGTTTGCCGGTTGCCAGGTTTCCCATGACAACCACTGTGAGAAGCTGCAAACTGATTCTCTGTCTTTGGATTCCATCAGTGGCATTTTTTAAAAATATATAAGGCAGACATGGAAAACCACAAGCGGCACAGGAATCTGTTTTAACAGCCAGACCAGTGCAGGATTTCAGAGACAGGTACTGGTTCTGACCCGGGATGTGATCAGTACGTGTCACATGGAATGCAAACATCCTTTAAGGTATAGGAAAAGGATCCTCTTTGAAGCATTGCACAAACAAAGTGTAGTGTGCTTTTGCATTGCAGCAGCAGTCATAGTTTTATAGAAACAGACTGTAGGTTTCACATTAGTGAGCATGCATGTTCTCACCGAGTTCGTTGAGGCTCTGAGCAGCCTTGGTGATCTCCCTGCTGCCCCCCTGCAGCTGCCCCTGCAGCCTCTTGCTGAGGTACAAGATGCGGATGATTCTCCGCAGCAGGTCACAGGCCACCTGGGGAGACGGAGAGGAGCATGAAACATTAACAACAATCATTAACTGTGATGCAACGCTGTCATGTGTTCAGGTGAGACACGGTTTGTGGCAATGCATCAGCTGGCAACAGATGTCACACACGGCAATAAATATGACCATTGTTAACGAGTTAAATTCAAATTAAAATGAGAGAGCTTGTTTGTGCAATATGCTGTTTATATCGAGTACGTATGACTCTTCTTCCAAAATACTGACTGTTTCTCTAATATGTGTCTCTAGTCTGTCTACAAACCCCCCAATGATGAGTAAAGTCCATCCTCTCCGTCTTTAGCCTGCTCCACTTTTCAGAAAATGTGTGCTCAAACAGGCTGTTTGGAGATTTTCCCTTCATGACATCACAAAGGGCAGTAACCCCTCCCCCAGGTGGGTGACACTCCCACAGCTAGGTGTTTGTTCTGCCCTCTGAGTCTGCCTTCTCACCGTAAACAATAGGACTTGAATGACATGCAGGAAAGGAGCCACAAGTCGGACTCAATCTAGGGCTGTCCGTCCGCCTGGAGGACTACATCCTCTGAACATGTGGCGGGACTTGACTGCTAGGCCAACCGCGCCCCAGAGTTCTTGGCTGTTTTCCAAACATCCGACTTCATACTACTACCGAACGCAGTATGTACTGCATACTACGTTAAACAGTATGGCTGCCAGTCGGTGGTTATTTTGCAGCCCGTCTAAGCTGGTTTCTGGTCTTTGAATGAGGAAGTAAACAATAGCCCAGCTGACGTCAAACGCCGCTTACAGCGTCCACTTATAGTCTGAAAAAAGCTGACGAGTGATTTTCATGATTTAGAGGATCAACAAAGATAACTGGTGGTGTCTTTGTGTGGTTTAGTCTGATCGTGATTATTTCCTCTGTTACGATGGACGTTGCTTTCCATCATTTCGACCTCTGACCTGACGCTTTGCATTGTGGGAAGCAGTACGGGAGGGAGACTGAATCAGAACGACATCCGGGTATTTTGGCATACTGAGGATCTCGCATTTGTTCTCATACTGCACTACGGCTAAATCTTTACGTACTACTAACAAAGTAGGTGTTTAAGAAAACAGCCCATGTTTTTAATCAACTCATTTTTAAGATTTGATCCAGTCTGATGAGAGGGATCTGACTGGTCCCTGTGGGAGGTTAGATCATGAGAAATGGAGGACACCAGTGCGGTTGAGGGTTATCAAGGGTTTTCAGTGGATTGATGAGGATAATAGATTTCATTTTTAAGAGCTCGTGCTGATTCAGAGAGATCTTTAAAACATGTGCGGTCACATTATCTGCCGGAGGCGGACCAAGACAAATACCAGAGAGGAAAATGAGAAACAGAGGCCCCGGGGTCCCTTCAGAGACAGATCAGCTGCTGTTTGAGTCACATTCAGTTCATACTGAAGACTCAGACCAAAGACAAATCTCTCCTGTCTGACACACACACACACACACACACACACACACACACACACACACACACACACACACACACACACACACACACACACACACAGAGTGACAAAGAGCCATTAGCCCTGAAGAGAGACCTCAGAATCACGCTGACCTTTTTACAGCCGCTGTTTCATCAATATTTCATCACGCTTCCCCTCGGCTGCACAAACACAACAAACTGCAGCTCAGCGTTCTTTCTGAGCTGCACACACAGCGGCCCGCAGCTCTCCACAAAATAAATCTCAGGCCTACATACACACGCTGCTGCGCTCTCCTACACACTGTCGATTTCTCTGTGGGTTTTTTAGAAAGCTCTGGAATCAAAATGTGAAACAATGTTCTTTTGAAAAACAGCCTCGCAAAAGATCATTTTCTGCCGCTGATATCATCATGGTGAAGTGAGGAGTACTGATGTCAAAACGTTCATACGATGTGTTTTAAAAGGACACAGTCTTTGGTACTTCTTGATATTATCAATCAATAAAAATCAAAGCTTTAAAATAAAACTACATTTGAACCCAAATAGAGAGAGAGAGAGCAGTGTCTAAATTGCACAAATATGTCGGCATCGTTTGGGGTCAGAGACCTTGCGGATGTATTTGTACAATTTAGACGATGTGCAGGAGTTTGCCTGCAACTTCTGGTGTCCACATCGCCCCCCTATCCTTCAAAAGTCGTCATAGGCTCCCTGTCCACATCCAATGCAAAATCCTGCTCCTCACTCACAAAGCCCTCAACGGGCATGCTGTCCCTAACCTTCAGTCAACCTAACGACAGGCTGAGGCGGGTTTTAAGCCTCTTGTCAAATCGTTACACCGCGCTCGCCTGTCAATCAGGTCAGCTACACGCCTAACTATGGATAACACGTATCGTTTTCAAAATCAAAACAGAGCTGTTTAAAAACATTCACCCCCCGTACAGTGTGTGCCGATCGAGACATGAGCTAATCAGACCTGTTTGGTTTTTTGAACCAGGCTGTAAACATGTTAATGTCTGCTGTAAAAGCAGGCTTTTTGAATGGGTGTGTATGTGACTTCCTGTGCTTCTGCAGCCAGCCTCCAGTGGACACTTGAGGAACTGCAGGTGTTTGCACTTCCACATTGGCTTCATTTTTCAACAGCGAAGGATGTCGCTTTGTTTGGTTTCAGGGTTACCGGTATTTCACAGAGGTTACAGGTCTGACACTCTGTGACTGTTTAGCGTTCATCAGAGTGTGGGGGGGGGGGAGACTGTTCTTATGACGGGTTGTTTTGGCGTACAGTGATCTGTAACGCCTACCGAAGAGGTGGAGTTTGAACAGTTTGTGTCCGGGGTGTGAGGAGTCTGCAGGGATGCTACCTGCCCGTTTCCTGACCCTGGACCTGTATAAGTCCTGGAAGGAGGGCAGGTCGACACCAATGATTTTTTCTGCAGTCTCCACCAAACACGGAACAAAGCAGCACACCTGGGGGGACGGAGCCTTCTCCATAGCTGCCCCCTCCCTCTGGAACTCACTCCCCAACATATTCAAGACCGCACCGACCCTCGCTCCTTACAATCATGACTCAGGACTCACCTTTCTAACAAGCTTTTAAGGTGTGATTGTTCCTCTGTGTGTTTTTATGACCTGTTTGATCTTTTAACTATGTAAAGTGTCTTTGAGGGCCTAAAAAAACGCTTTAAAAACATGAAATGGGTTGCATTATACTTCAGTTTGTGTTACCATGGAAACAAAGCAGGTAGGTGACAGCCCTAGTGTGGAGACTCACCTGCAGTCTGGCCAGCTGCGTGATCCGTGCCACGATCTTGTTGTAGGGGTCAACAATCTTTGTCCTGATTCTGTAGAAACACAAGCAAGGTTTCAGTAACTCAGGTATCACACACGGTGTTTCTACAGGAAAACATCTTCACCTGTCAACAGCCGCCTGCAGAGCGCTGATCCTCGTCTGCATCATCTGAAGAACCCCTGAAACAACAACATGTTTTCCATTAAGCACATTGCTTCTCTGATTTTAAGGGGCTACACAGACTTCATCTGAGGAATACCAGCTCCCTCTAGTGGTAAAACACCCAAACTGTAACAGTAGAGGCAGAGTTTGAAAAAACAGGTAGTTTAAAAAGCATCCGGTCAAAATCGCTTGTTTTGAACGAGCTCGCCATTTGCATCCACACGCTGAAAGATTAATGTAAAGGTGTGAACTTGGGGATTAAATCTGGAAGGCCTGGGTCAAAAGTTTAAAGACAGAGTCTGTAGCTTATCCTACAAAATAAAATACACTTCTCCTAAAGTAAAGCTGCTCCATCGTCCCTTCTGGGCCTCCGTACATGTGTGCTGGTGACTGTGTCTGCAGAGACCCTGTCCTCTGACTGGATTTTACTGTTCTGGTTTGTTTTGGTTGACTCTGGACGTTTCTGGGCGGAGCTGGTGTGTTTCCTCCAGCCAATGACAGCGCAGCAGGTGAGTTTAGGAGTGGATACAATTCAGAGATTGGACGTGAATCAAACTGGCGAATATGACGGACGTGGACGTAGCAGCAAAGAAGAGAAAATATAATCACAGTGAGGAGAAACACCAAGCAGATAAAGCTCGTTCTAAAACGAGGGTGAACCTTGTGTTGGCTTTTACCCGTGGACGTGGAGTTGGTCTGCTTCCTGTTGGACAGGCAGGTGACAAACACCGGCGGTTAGCTTGTGCTAGCGTGCGTTAGCTAGCAGTGTAGCTACAAGCAGTAAACGTACACACTACGCCTTGCCGACGCTTTAAGACACGGAGGTGCTGCACCTAGATTTACTAATTGACGTGCTAACGTTACCTTGTCGGATTAATTAAAGTCAAACTGCATTGTTGATCATGCCATTTTTTTTTTTACGTTCACTGGCTCCACATGTCCATATTTACATATTTCCATACCAAAATCACGCTTGTAACTTTTGCAGAAACTGCTAAGCGGTCAAAAAACAGTTTTTCCTTCCAGGTGGAACACCTGACGAGTAACAAAGGTTCCTACCTTATATAGACGACTGTGAGATCCTTTACACAAACAGCACACATTATTCTGATAATCTGCTCTTACACATGTTATTTAAAAACATGTTGCACCCTCAAATGGATTGAAACCACCAGCAGCTCAAGGTAAATGTCTAGAAGCTGTTAGTCTAAGCTTTGTTCTTTTTCTCATGAAGGGACTCTTACCTTCAAGAGACTCGATCCCAGTCGCCTGTGACAGCAGGTCTTCATGTCTGGCCACAACCTGAAAGAAGTACAAATACGTGCTCACCACAGCGTTGCTAGCTTGAACAAACCTA
The DNA here is from genome assembly GCA_020745685.1 of Tautogolabrus adspersus. Taxonomy (NCBI): domain Eukaryota; kingdom Metazoa; phylum Chordata; class Actinopteri; order Labriformes; family Labridae; genus Tautogolabrus; species Tautogolabrus adspersus. Next base: position 1,444,384 of record CM036555.1, read on the forward strand.
AACATATTTGACTGAATCTCTTGCCATATTTAGTCCATCCAGTGAAGAGAATTATTGATCTTGATAAGCCTTTACTGTTTTACCTGTCCCCCCTGCACCCTCTGACATCCATGGTGTTCTATATGTTTCTGTGTCTGTCCTCTTGGGTATTATACTGTTTAAAGAATCAAAGCAGTGTACCTGGCTGTGCAGCTCCTTGTCCAGCTGACTGATGCCCTGTGCCAGCTTGGCCAGCTGCTCAGCGATGACAGCATGGTGGATGGCCTGGGCTGTGTACGTCTTCACATCGAAATCCTCAGCAAGGAAGTCAGTGTAGCACTCTGCACGCACATCAGCAGCAAATCCTCAAACTGTTCATCATGTTCACGCTTTAAACAGTTCACCTTAATCTGAAATAGCAGGCTTTGGATTGGAGCAACTAAAAAAAGATCTGTATGGTACGGTGGCCCTGAAGGTCAACTGCACAAATATTACATGTTTGCAAAAAACATTTCACTAAACGCAAAAAGAAAAATGCAGAAACCAGAAAGGGAAGTACTATACTACTTGTTTTTGATAAGTTTGCACCAAGCGGTGACCTCCAGTGTTGAAAAATGAAGCCGATGTGGAAGTTCGAAACCCTGCAAAAACAGATGGGTGACATCACTCAAGCTTCGTCCATCAATATTTACGGTCTATGGTCTGAACTCACGGCAATGAGGGCGGGAGAGACAGAGGAAGATGAGGCTGGGCAATTGATGTTTGTTTATTGCAGTGAGTAAATAGTAAATGACCTTGAGTTTGTTTAGTGCTTTTCTAGTCTTCGGACTCCTCAAAGCGCTTTCACACCTACACATTCGCACCCTGATGGTAGAGGCTGCTGAGTAAAGAGTCCATCAGTATTAACTCATCCATTCATACACATTCACTCACTGATGGTAGAGGCTGCTGAGTAAAGAGTCCATCAGTATTAACTCATCCATTCATACACATTCACACACTGATGGTAGAGGCTGCTGAGTAAAGAGACCATCAGTATTAACTCATCCATTCATACACATTCACACACTGATGGTAGAGGCTGCTGAGTAAAGAGTCCATCAGTATTAACTCATCCATTCATACACATTCACACACTGATGGTAGAGGCTGCTGAGTAAAGAGTCCATCAGTATTAACTCATCCATTCATACACATTCACTCACTGATGGTAGAGGCTGCTGAGTAAAGAGTCCATCAGTATTAACTCATCCATTCATACACATTCACACACTGATGGTAGAGGCTGCTGAGTAAAGAGTCCATCAGTATTAACTCATCCATTCATACACATTCACACACTGATGGTAGAGGCTGCTGAGTAAAGAGACCATCAGTATTAACTCATCCATTCATACACATTCACACACTGATGGTAGAGGCTGCTGAGTAAAGAGACCATCAGTATTAACTCATCCATTCATACACATTCACACACTGATGGTAGAGGCTGCTGAGTAAAGAGACCATCAGTATTAACTCATCCATTCATACACATTCACTCACTGATGGTAGAGGCTGCTGAGTAAAGAGTCCATCAGTATTAACTCATCCATTCATACACATTCACACACTGATGGTAGAGGCTGCTGAGTAAAGAGTCCATCAGTATTAACTCATCCATTCATACACATTCACACACTGATGGTAGAGGCTGCTGAGTAAAGAGACCATCAGTATTAACTCATCCATTCATACACATTCACTCACTGATGGTAGAGGCTGCTGAGTAAAGAGACCATCAGTATTAACTCATCCATTCATACACATTCACACACTGATGGTAGAGGCTGCTGAGTAAAGAGTCCATCAGTATTAACTCATCCATTCAAACGATTCACACGCCGCCGACGAAGCAGCGGGAGCAACTTGGGGTTAAGTGTCTTGCCCAATCGGAAATGTGGCTGCAGGAGCTGGGGATTGAACCCCAACAGACACCACCACTGACCCACAGCCGCCCACTAAGTGCAATGTTTTTAATGAAATACTTGTACAGTTGAGCCTCACAGGCCACCGTAGTACAGCCCGTTTCTCTGATGCTGCAGCTCACTCTGCTGTCTCTCTGTCTGCATTTCCCTTTTAATGCTTCTGTCACCATCACACAGATTATTACAATTCTATAAACAGCTGTATGAATTATCAGTACAATTCATTTCCTTCGCCTCTAACAACACATTGGCTCCTTCAATAACACACACGTCACAATAAAATATCAGCTGTAAAAGTGGTGCTAGCTGGCGCGTGAGAGAGAAACTTTGAAATATGTGTTGATGTTGTGTTTCAGAAATGTCGGTTAACAAATACAAACGCGCTTTGAGATGAGAAACGCCGGTAATTAATGTGTTTTACCATCTTTCAGAAGTGATTTCGTGGAAGCTTCTCTGCCGTCCTCCATGTTGGTACTTCCGCAGTGTGACGTGTGCGACGTGTGACGTTGCACGAGCCTTAAAGGGCCACGCACAGAGTTTCTCACCGCTGTTTTGTATGTTTGTTTTGTTTTGCTCTCTTCAATGGAATATACAATTACAGCTGCATAGAGGTTATCGTTTGTAACAGGTTTAACAAGACAACATAACAGAAGCCAGGGGACAAACTTTAAGCAGTTATGCAGAGAAAATAGACTTTTTAAATAAAATATATTAAAGGATGTACAATCAGTTACCGTCTCAATGGCCTTTTTGGTCCCGGAGGAAAATCTCCGCTGTTTTCATTTGTAGTACCCAGGATATTTTACACAAATGTAAATTCCTAAAAGTATGGAAGCCCTAAGCGGCCGAGCATTCATTCTGTTTTTCTGTGATAATGACTGAATCTCAGATGTCTTTTCAAGACTTATTTATCTCGTTTAATAACGCTGGTTTTCCCACGTTAAGGAGTTAATTTCTCAAGATGTCGAGAAAACAAAGTACAATAAAAAGTTTGGATTATGTTCTGGCTTGTTCAACATCTTTTCAAAGGAGGTATCTCTGTTTGTAGACTCTCTTACATTTATGAGATCTCAGAGGTCACATGTAGACCTGGTGCAATTTACTTATTTTAAGGCCATTGTTTGAGAAAGGTAACAGCTCCGAGTATAACAGAGGGGGGAAGACATGCGAGAAAGGAGCCACAGGTCGGACTTGAACCCAGGCCACCCGCTTGGAGGACTATAGCCTTCGTACACGGAGTGCGACGTAACCACTAGGCCATCAGCGCCCAATGAAAACTGCAAAACTTTACTTACTTAAAAAAACAATATTTTTTATAGAAAGTAAAGTTTGCCCTGCTCTGTTATCTAATAAATAAATACATTTATTGCATGTTTCTGCATTTATCTAAGCCTGTATTGATAATATAGTTACAAAGGTTAGTGCACGAGATCCACAGGAAATCGACTTATCTTTGTTTTTGTAGGTGTTAAAAAACGACCAGTAAGTACTCCTTATTTCATGTTCCCATTTTTAATGAAATCCAAAAGTAAAATACAAAAGTATCTGGTGACAACTTATTTCTAAATTATTCCATATAGTTTGATTCATCACATAAACACTGGAGAAGGAAAAGGAAGGAAATGAAGCCATCAAGACGAGACAAGGTCAACTTTCAAAATAAAACAGACGAACATAATCAAACGCCATCGTGAACATACCTGCACAGCTCCTCCATCGCACATTTTGTACATGTTGTGTTTTTACATTTTCTAATAGCCTTAATATTTGAAGCTTATTCTCTTTAAGCTGTCAGCAGGAGCTCTGCTGTTTTTATATTTCCTTGTTAACTGTTTTGCACTAAAACACCGAGTCAAATTCCTTATACGTGTAAATGTACATCACAAGAACTACTATAATTATAAATACATTTTGTAAATGCTGCTGTACAGGAGTACTGCCAACAAAGTGTTGTTGTTTTCTTTTATACGATGAAAATAAAGAGTCGACAGATTCACTAACAAAGGTGAAACATGAAGACGAAACGCCAACATTACAGGCGACAGTTAAAAAGAGAAAACATGACATATCTGAGCACGGGGTTAAAGTTCGTCTGAGATTTAACCAGAGCAGAAAAAAATGTTAAATGTTTATAAAAGCACATTTTAATGTATTAGACTGTGTCCCAAACCACATACTGCATACTAACCCGACCGTTAGCATGCCGTTAGCAACATACTAAACTACGGGTCACGGGACGTACTTCCAGTCCGAGCTCCGTTTGATGAGCTAGCATCAAGCTAGCACGACCGTCGCTCTGTAAATATAATTCAACAATATGCAAACGTTCATTACTAATAAAGCTACGTCGTTATATTATTTTTGTCGATATGTAAAAATTATTTCAGCTTGGAACTTTTATTTTAAGCCGCTAGTTGGCTGCATGGCGAGCTCTACGATTATTTATTGATCTGATAGGGACAGACACAACACAGACAAACTGAAACCAGCAATCCAAGGCAAGGATCATAGCGTTTATAGCAGTAAAACATGTAAACAAATCTGTTTCATTCTGACACCTACCCGGCGACCAGAGGTTTCACTCATCATTACTATTAATAATAATAATATAAGAGTAATCCATCGATGGTCTTGTTTGCTTTCGTCGGTCACGGAGAGGAATCAGCTTTTATTTCAGTCTGTTTCACCACCATGAAAAACTCCTCACAGGAGCTTTACGATCATATTATCACATGCTGAGTGTCAATTAAACTTATTTGGGTTAACTTTTCTAAGGTGCTATAACTCAGTGGTTTCCCTTGGAGCCCTTCCTACTTGAATCTCAGACGATCTGCCAACACACTTAAAGACATTTGTATAAACGATCCGGTAATTTAAGTTGATTTGTACAAATCTAATTTTGAAGAATCTCTGAGCAGACAAAGCCTTTAAAGGTTTTTAGTACCGTATCAAAACCTGGTTTTGTGACAACCCTCGTGACTTGCAATGCGGTGTGATAACCCGTTTTCACATCTGTATTACTCCTGAAAATATCTAGAGGATTTCAGGAGGACTGAGGCATCAAATGAGGCTTTGTGTGGTCAGAGGAAGAAGGATCAGGGGGGCAGCATTGGCGCCACCACAAACACTGCAGGGGCTGAAGTATGGGTAGAGTTTCTCAGTGAAGTTACAGCCGGTGAACGAGTAGATGAGAGCTGCTGCATCCGCGTCATAAAAAGAGACCACACCCCCCTCATAATCCACAAACACGCCCACCTTCTGAGGCTTTGCTTTCAGGGAGAGAAGGACACCAGGACCAGCGAGAGCTTTGTACTCTTTTCCGTTCCTCAACCACACGGTCCAGAAGCCGTTCTTAGGTGACAGTCTGACTTTTCCCTGCCTGATGACTGATTCAGCAGCCACTCCTACATCCCAGTCAGTCTTCTCCTTAACCAGAACTTCGTAGTAAGATCGTCCCGAGGAGAAACTCTGCTTTCCCAAAACACCGTTACAAGTAGTGAATCTCTGCGGGTTGTCTGGGAGATTCTGCTGCATCTCCACAGATTTGACTCGTTTCTGATCATCAGACAGGATGAGATAAGGACTTGCGGTGTCAGGATCCAAAGTGACATCCACTGCATACTGCTGGACTCTCTTCAGATCCACATCAGCACACATCTTCCTCATCTTCTCACTGAGTGTGCCCGCCAGCTGAGCCACAGCTCCCCTCACAGTCCCCTCATACGATGAGTGAACTCTGACGTGGATCCAGTCTTTGGTGGTTGGAGCAGGGTTCAGGGATGGGAATTTTTGGAGGAACTGGAGGTGGTCTTCAGTGCGTGAGAGCTGCTCAACTTCAAAGCTTCTCTTCATCAACTCAGAGATTTCTACTTCCAGCTCTCTGATGAAGCCTTCAGCCTGTTTCTCTGTTTTTTTGTGCTCCTCTTCAATTAAGTCAAGAAGCTGAGCCAGGCCTTCCTCGACAGACCAGATCAAAGCGGTGAAGACCTCCATGCTGGCCGCTGTCTCTCGGTCAGTATCTTCCCTGCTGAGCTTCACCGACTCTCTGATCTTCTCAATCTTCAATCGTCTCTCCTGGATGTTCTGCTGAATTTCAGCGTCTAACTTCCCCAGTTTGTCCCTCCTTACCTTGTACTCTTCCATCATGGGAACAAAGTCATGTTGCTTGTGTGCTGACTCAGTGCAGAACTGACACACACACCTCTGATCCGTCTTGCAGAACATCTCCAGAGGTCTGCCATGACTCTTACAGATTCTGTCCTCCAGGTTCTCCACAGGATCGATCAGCTCGTGTCTCTTCAGGCCTGGGACTCTGTGATGAGGCTCCAGGTGAGTCTCACAGTAGGAGGTCAGACACATCAGGCAGGACTTCAGAGCCTTCACTTTGGTTTCCGTGCAGACGTCACACAGAACTTCTCCAGAGTTGGTGTTTCTCTTCAGAGAGATTCTGCTGCTTCTCTTTACAGCCGACTGTCTGAACTGAGCAGCCATCTCTGATATGAACGTGTTGACGTGAAGCTCCGGTCTCCTGTTAAAAACCTTTGAACACAACGGACACTGACACGGGACATTAACATCCCAGTGATGTGTGATGCAGCGCTTGCAGAAGTTGTGTCCACATGGTATGGAGACTGGATCAGTGAACACATCCAGACAGATGGAGCACAGGAACTGCTCTTCAGAGAGGAGACAGCTGGCGGCAGACATTTCTATGAAACAAGATTGAAAATGAATCAAACTTTTTAATTGTTCTGAGCTACAAACTGATTCCCATTGTTAGCTTTTGGTCCCAAAAATTAAGGGATCGCTCCATATTAGTTTTTCAGGGCCGATACAGATTATTAAAAGTTCATGAGACCTGTAACCGATAGACGATAGAGCCCGGCCGATTAATCGGCCAGCCGCTACTATCGGCCGATATTAGCATATCCAGGGACTATCGGTATCGGCTCATTGTATCTCAGATATGCGCCGATATTACTCGATTTATTCAGCAGTCAAACAGCATTTCATTTGAGTTTCATTGTATGACACTAGCAGTTCTCCTTCACCAGCAGGGGGCGCTATATGGATTACAACAAGCATCATCACTCTGCAGTGTTGAGCGGTGACACACGTACATGCTCAGTTACTTTCAGCTGAGTGACCATCTTGTCTTCATTATAAATCTTTTCTACAAGTGTTTGATAACTGAACTGCATCTGAGGAATCAACTTAATAAATGTATATAACTATATCTATCTCTGCAGAGTGAACATAGAAAAGTTATCGGCCGATGTTTCAGATTTTTTCTCTCCCAAATATCGATATCAGTATCGGCCCCAAAAATCCCGTATCGGTCAGGCCCTGATATTTGGAACCGGCGTTTCTAAACTAAAAAAATAAAACACTGATACAGATAATCAGCCAAACGCCAAATATCAGCTCCCGATAATCAGACTACCCCAAAGAAAAATGTCCTCAAATCAATCAAAAGTAAAAAAACAAACAGATACCAGATCACAAAGTAGAGGAGACTGTAAAGTACCGATGCGTAGAACTGGATGTAGTCAAAAAGCTGGGTCTGTTAGAGCAGTGTTTCTCAACCCTGGTCCTGGGGACCCTCTGCCCTGCGTGTTTTAGATGTGTCCCTCTTCCAACACACCTGATTCAAATGATCAGCTCATCAAGAAGCTTGATAATGACCAGTTCATTTGAATCAGGTGTGTTGGAAGAGGGTAACATCTAAAACACGCAGGGCAGTGGGTCCCCAGGACCAGGGTTGAGAAACACTGTGTTAGAGGACCACATTCCTGGAACTAATTACCATCACATATCAGGGATGATGAGAATGACTAAACCTTTATAAGGTTACTCACACATCGGTGTACTCATTTATAAAATCGGTCCTGTTCCCGGGGCGTCTGGCTCATCCTGTATTTCTAATTAGCTAAATGCATACAGGCTCTTTCTGTTATTTCTTCTGTGACAGTCGTGTCCATATTGTTTTTCATATCGTCTGTGGGTTCTTTTGTGAGCTGTCCTGTTATTGTTAATGTGTTTGATTATATTTGTTAGTACCTGCCTTACAGGACGACGGATGAAGTTCATCTTTTGTGCATATTTCCATGGATGCTGTATCTGATATGATTAATGTGCACTGTGCTGATTCAATAAATAACATAATGAGAGTACACTGACCAACTGTTAGACGTTTTTAAAGTGTTTTCCACATATCCTATCAAGTTTTGGTTGGATAGTTTCTGTGTTATTTAAGCAGGTAAATCTCCTGATGGATCAGTCGCCCTCTCTCTCAGTCAGGTACCAACTCTCTGCTTTATGATAGTTCAGGATATCTCTGGTCTAATAAGGTGTGATTATCAGTGAGGCTACAGTCCATCTTCAAACACAAGCAGCATCATAGTTATCCTAAATACAGCCCAACATCACCGTGAATCTCCTCAGAAATCAAGAGAAGGGCGCATGCGCACAGCACAGAAAAGTCCGAAATCAAAATTCTGGAGCAAAAAGAGTAATCTGTTTGATTTGATTGTCCACGTGAAGTCAAGAGCAGAACAATCAGAACAGAAAGTCTCTTTCTTTTTAAAGCTCACTAAAAAACAAATCCCGACATGTTAATGAAACTATTTTATTTATAGGCGCCACCTTACAAATCAAATGACTCCACATTGAATAAATAACTCAATGATGGGATCAAACTTTAAAACAAGAACTTTAATTCAAACATTGCTCTGTGTTTAAACACACATCCTGCACCTTACTCACCTGAGTGTCTTTTAGTGTTTTTCTGTCAAAGTCAAGACGAAGAAGAAACTCTGACTCCTGGAGAGAAAATCTTCTGCAGAGATAAGTTTCAGTTTCATTTCTCGTTTTTTTGGCGCTTAAACTTTTCTTTCCTCTTGTCTTTCTTATACCGTAAAACTTCAAATAAAAGCCCATCCGGATTTAAGTCCCAGTCTCTTTTTACCGGCGGCCAGGTGTTGAGGCTAATTTTGAAAAATAAAGCAGCTCTCCAGCAGAGACTCTTTTTGCATTTATTGTTGAAATAGTTTTCAAATCCAAAATAAGTAAGAAGTTAAGGCAGGGTCATTTTCATAGACTGAATTAAATATGAGCTAGTACTTTAAGTTTTACGGTAAACTGTATTGACTTAAAGGAAAGTGCAAACTATCAGACATACCAGTTAACGAAAAGAAAAGGTACAAGGAAAATTATCAAAATCATCCTTATAATAATTCAGTTGAAAGAGTCATTTGGGATACATTTAAATTATATGCATGGAGTTTGTTTAGGGACCAAGCAGTACACGACACACGAGTCATTTTAAACACAAGGCGGATTTTTATTTTATGGAACAAAGAAAAAACTAATTTACAAACCAAATTATAAAAACTCAGCCAAAAAACAAGACAGAAAATAAGGAGTGAACCAAGCGGTAACCTCCTGTGAGGAAAAATGAAGCCGATGCAGAAGTGTAAAATCCTGCAGTACATCGAGTGTCCACTAGAGGCTGGCTGCAGAAACACAGGAAGTCACATACACACCCATTCTAAAAAGCCTGTTTTTACAGCAGACATTAACATGTTTACAGCCTGGTTCAAAAAAACAAACAGGTCTGATTAGCTCATGTCTCGATCAGCACACACTGTACGGGGGGTGAATGTTTTGATGACTCATCAGTTTTGATTTGATGAAGGATAAGAGTTATTCACAATAAGGCGTGTAGCTGACCTGATTGACAGGTGGGCGCGGTGTAACGGTTTGTCAGGAGGCTTAAAACCCGCCTCAGCTCCAGCTCTCAGCCTGTCGTTAGGTTGACTGAAAGTTAGGCTGAGACAGCATTTCCAGCATGGAGACCGCCATCGATGGGACTCCAGCGCCCCCTGCAGGAACAGACGGGTGACGTCACTCAGGCTTCAAACGTTCATATTTACAGTTGATGGTTTGAACAAAAAAAAACAGACCTAACACAATCTTCTTCTTCGGTTGATATTTAAAGGAGGTTGGCATCCATAATGTTGCATCACCACCTACCTCTGGTTTCAAATAAATCTACACTCTTAATAAAGACAGACAAAATAAAATACTAAAAATATTCATTCCCCACCCGTCATCGCGTCCTCTCGTAAGGCTAAACTCCTCAATCCAGACTCTGATCTCTCTCAGCAGCCCCTGCACCTCTTCTCCAGTAACTCCATTAATATGATAAAACTTTTTAGCCGCATTGACGACAATTTCAAAACTTTCGGACTTTCTCTCAACTTCAGCTTAATCACCATTCTCCTGTTTCCTGTTGTTTGAGTCCGTTTTCTTTTCTTCTCACTTGCTCGTGTTTGGACCTCCTCTTTGATCTCATCTTTATACTTTCCATCTCCCGAGCTCCTTCTCTTTGGGCAGTCTGCTCTGCCACCGCCTCATACGCCCTCCCCAACACAAGCCGTTTTCACATCTGGATATTCTCCTGACCCGTCTGTTCACACATGCACCTCTCAGCGGAGACTATCCCTGTCAGCTGGGAGGGGGGACCTGAGGTACTGTAAGACGTGATGTTAAATAACGAAGACGCGGAAGCAGCAGATGAACCAACAGAGTCCTCTATACGATGCTATAATGAGAATATATGCCTTTATTTTTTATTTATAAATGTCCGACATTTTGTACACTGCGGGGGTTTAGGAAAGAAAAGCCTGACTGGATAACTGATCGTATCCAAGAAAACCGAATAAGGCAAGTATTCAGTTTCAAAAAACGCAACATGACCGATTTTGTCAGACAACCCTCTCCATCAATCATCCTGAACTTTCTGAGCTGGGTCTTTAGTCTTTTCTTAAAGGTGTAAAGGGACTCTGCAGATCGAATGGAGTTTGGTGGTTCGTTCCACCACCGGGGGGCGACAGAGGAGAAGAGTGTAGTTAGAGTCTTAGGACCCTGTTGTGAAGGTTGGATCAGACACCTTTCATTGACAGAGCATAGTGGGCGGGAGGGAGTGTGGACCTGGATGAGAGAGTTTAGGTAAGAAGGAGATGTTTATGTCGCTGTTTTGTAAGAGAGCAGCAGGGGACAACCAATTACATGTTCCTGCAACACAAGAGAAGAGAAGGCCCAACCTAACAGGTCATAGGGCCGTCACAATCAGGTAGCTCTGACACAATCTTTAATTTAGTCGGATTCACTAGATGATGTATTTACTGTCTGGCTCACAGGAGTGATGATCAGAGGGGCTAGGTTGTTCCCTGAGGCATTATTACAGGGACGAAAGTATGGGTACAGCTTCTCTTTGAAATTACAGCCAGTGAAGGAGTAGATGAAAGCTGCTGCATCTACATCATAGAAGGAGACCACGCCCTCCTCGTAATCCACAAACACGCCCACCTTCTGAGGCTTCGACTTAAGAGAGAGAAGGGCAGAGTAACCAGTGAGAGCTCTGTACTCATTTCCATTCCTCAACATCAGAGTCCAAGGGCCTGTCTCTAGGCTTGGTGAGATTATTTCCTTCCTGTTAATTGATCCGAGGGCCACTCCTAATTCCCAATCAGATTTCCATGCAACCTCAACCTCATAATAAAACTTTCCTGCAGAAAAACTCTGGTTTCCTAAAACACAACCACTCCTCGAAAACCTCTCTGGGTTGTTTGGGAGGTCCTGCTTTTTACCATAATATACTTGTTTCCTGTTATAACGCAGGTCAAGCCATCGATGTGCAGTTTCAGGATCCAGAGTGACGTCCACTGCATACTGCTGGACCTTCCTCAGCTCAGACTCAAGCTGCTTCTCCACCTCTTCACTGAGTTCCTTCTCCAGCTGAGCCACAGCGCTCCTCACAGTCCCCTCATACGATGAGTGAACTCTGACGTGGGTCCAGTCTTTGGTGGTTGGAGCAGGGTTCAGGGATGGGAGGTTTTGCAGGAACTGGAGGTGGTCTTCAAAGCTTAAGAGCTGCTGCACTTCAGCGCTTCTCTTCATCAACTCAGAGATTTCATCTTCCAGCTCTTTGATGAAGCCTTCAGCCTTTTCCTCTGTTGTTTTCTGCTTCTCCTCAAGTAAGTCAACAAGCTGAGCCAGGCCTTCCTCGACAGACCGGATCAGAGCGGTGAAGACCTCCACGCTGTCTGATTTCTCCTGGTCAGTATCTGCCCTGCTGAGCTCCACTGAATCCTTCATCTTCTGAATCTTCAGGCGTCTCTCCTCGATCATTTTCTGAATTTCAGCCTCCGTCTCTGCCAGCTCAGCCGTCTTCTTTTCATATTGCTCCATCAAGGGAACAATACAGTGAAGCTTGTGATTTGATTCAGTGCAGCTGAGACACACACACATCTGATCCGTCCTGCAGAACATCTCCAGAGGTCTGCCGTGACTTTCACACATTCTGTCCTGCAGGTTCTCCACAGGATCGACCAGCTCGTGTTTCGTCAGACCAATCATCTTCTGATGAAACTCCAGGTGAGTCTCACAGTAGGAGGTCAGACACACCAGGCAGGACTTCAGAGCCTTCACTTTGGTTTCCGTGCAGACGTCACACAGAACTTCTCCAGAGTTGGTGTTTCTCTTCAGAGAGATTCTGCTGCTTTTCTTTACAGCCGACTGTCTGAACTGAGCAGCCATCTCTGATATGAACGTGTTGACGTGAAGCTCCGGTCTCGTGTTAAAAACCTTCTTACACATGGGACACTCACACTGGTCATTAACATCCCAGTGATGTGTGATGCAGCTCTTGCAGAAGTTGTGTCCACATGGTATGGAGACTGGATCAGTGAACACATCCAGACAGATGGAGCACTGAAACTGCTCCTCAGATAGCGTGCAGCTGGCGGCAGACATTTCTAGAAACGGAGAGAGAAACCAATCAATAACGTGAAACAAGGAACTCTAACAGATCTTATATTTATATATATATACCCAACTCTATAAAGCCTTTGCATTGTGGGAAACAGTAAGCGAGGGAGACTGCTCTGATGCAGACTGTAGATTTGTCACGTATCAGCACGACATTCGGGTTTTCTTTTGGCATACTTCAGATCTCGTACTTGTTCTCATACTGCATTTTGACCAAATCAGTCCGTACTACTATAGTAGGCGGTTTGATAACAGCCACAGTGAGTGATCTCCCTCACATCATGGTGGAGTCATGTTGGCTCTCTGTAAATAATGCTTTATTAGGAACAGCTGTTCAACTGCCGGTTATTGCAAATATCTAATCAGCCAATCAAATGGCAGCAACTCAATGCATTTAGGCATGTAGACATGGTCAAGACGATCTGCTGAAGTTCAAACCGAGCATCAGAATGGGGAACAAAGGTGATTTAAGTCAGTGTTTCTCAACCCTGGTCCTGGGGACCCTCTGCCCTGCGTGTTTTAGATGTGTCCCTCTTCCAACACACCTGATTCAAATGATCAGCTCATCAAGAAGCTCGATAATGACTAGTTCATTTGAATCAGGTGTGTTGAAAGAGGGAAACATCTAAAACATGCAGGGCAGTGGGTCCCCAGGACCAGGGTTAAGAAACACTGATTTAAGTGACTGTGAACGTGGCATGGTTGTTGGTGCCAGACGGCGGGCTGGTCTGAGTATTTCAGCTGCTAATCTACTCGGATATCACGCACAACCATCTCAAGGGTTTACAGAGAGTGGTCAGAAAAAGAGAAAATATCCAGTGAGCGGCAGTTCTCTGGGAGAAAATGTCTTGTTGATGCCAGAGGTCAGAGGTCAGAGGAGAATGGCCAGACTGGTTCGAGCTGATAGAAAGGCAACAGTAACTCAAATAACCCCTCGTTACAACCGAGGTCCCCGTGTACTAACTGAGCATCGTTTAAACGCCACAGCCTACCTGAGCGTTGTTGCTGACCATGTCCATCCCTTTATGACCACAGTGTACCCGTCTTCTGATGGTTACTTCCACCAGGATAACGCTCCATGTCACAAAGCTCATATCATAACAAACTGGTGTCTTGAACATGACAGTGAGTTCACTGAACTCAAATGTCCTCCACAGTCACCAGATCTCAATCCATACGAGCACCTTTGGGATGTGGTGGGACGGGAGGTTCGTCTCATGGATGTTCAGCCGACAAATCTGCAGCAACTGTGTGATGACTTGTTGAATCTATGCCACGAAGAATGAAGGCAGATCTGAAGGCAAAAGGGGGTCCAACGCTGTACTAGCAAGGTGTACCTAACAAAGTGGCCGATGAGTGTATATTTAAACGTACCGTCTGGACCTGCTCTTTTAAAAGGAAATGTGACTTAAGATAACAATTTATAAGACTGGGCACTGGTTAATAAAGATTGATGATTGGTGATCTAGCATTTAACTCAAAATTAAAATAATGATTTTGAGATCTATGGGGAGTGAGTCTTTGCCCCAAGTGAAGGAGTGTAAGTATCTCGGGGTGTTGTTCACGAGCAAGGGTAGGATGGACCGTCAGATAGACAGACGGATTGTTGCAGCGTCAGCAGTAAAGCGGGCGTTGTGCCAGACTGTTGTGGTAAAGAGGGAGCTGAGCCTGAAGGCAAAGCTCTTGATTTACCGGTCGATCTTCGTTCCAACCCTCCCCTGTGCTCATGAGCTTTGGGTAGTGACTGAAAGAATGAGTTCACGGATACAAGCGGCTGTTTCCTCTGGAGGGGGTCTGGGCTCAGCTTTAGAGAGAGGGTGAGGAGCTCAGACATTCAGGGGGAGCTCAGAGTAGAGCCACTACTCCTTCACATGGAAAGGAGTCAGCTGTATCTCTTTGTAGACATTCTGACTTTCATCATTCATTAACAGATAAAGGACTCAGTTTGTAATTATCTACGTCTGTGGTCATAGACTGATTAATGTTGAAGTGTGCTTGATTTAAAAAGCTCTCAGTATTTGAAGATGTTTTTAAATCGGACAAAATGTTTCAGTGTAGACCTGACACACCTGACAGAGACTACGTCATCACGCTGCTACTGACGTTCAGACATTTCATCTCCAGTAAAGTTAGCTTTATATTCAGATTAGTTCACAGGTATTTCACATGTCTGAATAATTATTACTTCCACCAATGTCCGCAGCAGCAACAGGAACACTTTTCAGACTTGTTTGTTCGTGAAGAAGAAAAACACTTCTGAAATGATTTAGGCCTTCTTCACTTCTTCTCTGAAACTCTTTCAGCCCTGATTGAAGACTTGAGTACAGCTCTGTTCTCTCTCTCTCTCTCTCTTATTATAAAAGGCTACAGTTACTTATTGTGCTCACCTGTGCGGATGCGACTTCGTGACGTCAGACAGGTAAAGGAGTTGATGAAAATACCTTTTTCTGCTTCAGATACAAACAGACGTTGTTGTTCTTCTTCGGCCGTGATTTTGTGTCAGTTTCATTTCCTCGACTGTGACACCCAAACACTCCTCTTTTCTGTGTTGCCCCGCCTCTCACTGCGCATGCGTCACATGTGTCATGACCGGCTTAAAGGCCATGGCAAATAATGGGAGAGACACCCAAAATAACACTTAATTAAACTGATTTATTTACAAAAAAAATATGAATTAAATTACGGTATTACTGACTTGTAGAAAGTCTCCACGAGCAGACTGAGGTGACAGCTTTTATCATGACTGAGCACCGGGCCCAGGTGCTCCCAGTCAGACTGATGGACAGCCACACCTTCTAACCACACCAACCTGCAACACAAGACAAGAGGAGGCACAACCTGACAGGCCACAGGGCCGTCACACTTCGTTAGTTGAGTTTAAAAAGAGGAGGTAGTAATACGCACGTGACGTAGGTGCAGGGCGGTGCAAAATCAGCAGACTGAGGAAGAAGACAGGCCTGCACACTTTGATCAAAAAGCTTGAATTGATCAAAATGTTTCGACCAGAGGTCTTCAGGTGATCATTTTTGAATGGGGGGGGGGGGGGGGCATACATATAGATGCTGGAAATGCTGTCTCAACCTAACGGCAGGCTGAGAGCTGGAGCTGAGGAGGGTTTTAATGGTGCATTCCATTTGATCTCGGAAATCCTGAGTTGCCGGTCCGATAGCCTACGTCATCAGGAACACTCCCTGAAGTTGGAATTCCTACTCGGAAAACCTTCAGTAGCCTGAGTTAAAATCCAACATGGCCGCTACGTGCACCTACAGGGATGTTTAAGCTGTAACTGTTGAGATGAGTCTTTAAAAGATATCAAAGTCAACAACAGATAAACAGACCCAAACATGCACAGCAATAAAAGACAAAAGTGTTGTGTCCCCGGTCTAGGGGAACCAAGACACAACATAATAAGTGACCCCCACTCCCAAGAAAACCAGCAGCCCAGGCCACTTCAGATTCAACACAGTCATTTATTTATTGTTAGAGCAGAGAATGGCCTGAAGACAATAAACAAAAGAAGTACAGTAGCAACACCCTCGTCTTTCCTAAGATGATAAAGAAAATAACAAAATGACAAACCTCGTACCTTTTCTCCTTACATAAAAACAGGAGAAACGCAGTTAACACCAAACAGGGCTTCACCCTCCTAATCACTGCTGTGTGGTGCACAAATATTTACAGTGTCTACGTTGAAAATTGTATTAACAATCATCTATTTTTATCTAACACTAACTAACCTCCCAGTTCCCAATAGTTAAACACAAGCTCTGGGCTACATAACACAACAAGAGTCTGAAGACCGGCTGGCTTTGTTGGCAGCGGCCAGAGAAGGGAAGAGCAGGTTGCAGCAGTTGAGTTTTAAAAGCTGGATCCACCAATCCGATTGCGGCAATTCTCCTTTCCTCCCTCCATTCAGCTGCAGCCTCTGCATCACCACCTGATCCACCTAGACACACGCCCACTGACTCACTCATATAGACACGCCCACTGAGGGATACACACACTGCTGAGGAGGAGACAGGGCTGCACATTTCAAAAACATTATTTACAACATAAATGTGACTCAAGGTCATAAAAGAAGAGTACAGGATACAAACGATCAATTAAACAAAGTAAAACAGGAAGAGCAAAATCAAACATGACCACGAGACTGAGTCCTCTTTAAGAACTGTTCCAGTTTGAGTTTTAAAAGACTCCAGTCTGGATCCAGTTTGAGTTTTAAAAGACTCCAGTCTGGATCCAGTTTGAGTTTTAAAAGACTCCAGTCTGGATCCAGTTTGAGTTTTAAAGGACTCCAGTCTGGATCCAGTTTGAGTTCTAAAAGACTCCAGTCTGGATCCAGTTTGAGTTTTAAAAGACTCCAGTCTGGATCCAGTTTGAGTTTTAAAGGACTCCAGTCTGGATCCAGTTTGAGTTCTAAAAGACTCCAGTCTGGATCCAGTTTGAGTTTTAAAAGACTCCAGTCTGGATCCAGTTTGAGTTTTAAAGGACTCCAGTCTGGATCCAGTTTGAGTTTTAAAGGACTCCAGTCTGGATCCAGTTTGAGTTTTAAAGGACTCCAGTCTGGATCCAGTTTGAGTTTTAAAAGACTCCAGTCTGGATCCAGTTTGAGTTTTAAAAGACTCCAGTCTGGATCCAGTTTGAGTTTTAAAGGACTCCAGTCTGGATCCAGTTTGAGTTTTAAAAGACTCCAGTCTGGATCCAGTTTGAGTTTTAAAAGACTCCAGTCTGGATCCAGTTTGAGTTTTAAACGACTCCAGTCTGGATCCAGTTTGAGTTTTAAAGGACTCCAGTCTGGATCCAGTTTGAGTTTTAAAAGACTCCAGTCTGGATCCAGTTTGAGTTTTAAAGGACTCCAGTCTGGATCCAGTTTGAGTTTTAAAGGACTCCAGTCTGGATCCAGTTTGAGTTTTAAAAGACTCCAGTCTGGATCCAGTTTGAGTTTTAAACGACTCCAGTCTGGATCCAGTTTGAGTTTTAAAGGACTCCAGTCTGGATCCAGTTTGAGTTTTAAAAGACTCCATTCTGGATCCAGTTTGAGTTTTAAACGACTCCAGTCTGGATCCAGTTTGAGTTTTAAAAGACTCCAGTCTGGATCCAGTTTGAGTTTTAAAAGACTCCATTCTGGATCCAGTTTGAGTTTTAAAAGACTCCAGTCTGGATCCAGTTTGAGTTTTAAAAGACTCCATTCTGGATCCAGTTTGAGTTTTAAACGACTCCAGTCTGGATCCAGTTTGAGTTTTAAAGGACTCCAGTCTGGATCCAGTTTGAGTTTTAAAAGACTCCATTCTGGATCCAGTTTGAGTTTTAAAGGACTCCAGTCTGGATCCAGTTTGAGTTTTAAAAGACTCCATTCTGGATCCAGTTTGAGTTTTAAAAGACTCCAGTCTGGATCCAGTTTGAGTTTTAAAGGACTCCAGTCTGGATCCAGTTTGAGTTTTAAAAGACTCCAGTCTGGATCCAGTTTGAGTTTTAAAGGACTCCAGTCTGGATCCAGTTTGAGTTTTAAAAGACTCCAGTCTGGATCCAGTTTGAGCTCTGCAGGTAAAGCGTCCCACATGTTGATCCCCTGAACAGAAAAGTTTGTTTGTCTGAGTGAAGATTTATGAAATGGCTCCTTCCAGTCTCCATTAGTCGCTCCACATGCCTGATGATTGAAACATTTAGGATGAGTGTAAGCGTAGAAAATGTAATAAAATTATCCAAACAATAATGCAACCTTATCGACGTCCTGCCTACATGCAGGATTCAGGTAAATGACCTCATTTAAGTCCTACTCTGATGCTAAATGTGAACGTGTGACAGAATAGTCACGAGTATCATTTTGTCCGTCATCACGTAGTCCTGACACAATCTTTAATTTAGTTGGATTCACTAGATCTCAAATCAATGAAACATCTATGAGCAGGTGTGTTAATGGTGCTCTCTGCCTCATCATCAAAACAAAGATGATCTCACACTGAGGTGATGTAATGATGTATTTACTGTGTTTGGATCACAGGAGTGATGATCAGAGGGGCACGGTTTTTCCCTGAGTCATTATTATAGAGACGAAAGTATGGGTACAGCTTCTCAGTGAAGTTACAGCCAGTGAGGGAGTAGATGAAAGCTGCAGCATTTACATCATAGAAGGAGACCACGCCCTCCTCGTAATCCACAAACACGCCCACCTTCTGAGGCTCTGACTTCAGAGAGAGGAGAAGGCCGACAGCTTTGTAATCACTTCCCTTCCTCAACATCAGAGTCCAAGGGCCTGTCTCTAGGCTTGCATAGATATTTCCCTGCCTGTTCATTGATCCTCGGGCCACTCCTATTTCCCAATCAGATTTCCTTCCAACCTTAACCTCATAATAAGACTTTCCTGCAGAAAAACTCTGCTCTCCTAAAACACATTCACTCCAACCAAACCTCTGGGAGGAGTTATCTGGGCGGTCCGTACTTTTACTATAAAATACTTTTTTCCCATTATAACTCAGGTCAAGCCATCGATGTGCAGTTTCAGGATCCAGAGTGACGTCCACTGCATACTGCTGGACCCCCCTCAGCTCAGATTTAAGCTGCTTCTTCACCTCTTCACTGAGTTCCTTCTCCAGCTGAGCCACAGCGCTCCTCACAGTCCCCTCATACGATGAGTGAACTCTGACGTGGGTCCAGTCTTTGGTGGTTGGAGCAGGGTTCAGAGATGGGAGGTTTTGCAGGAACTGGAGGTGTTCTTCAAAGCTTGAGAGCTGCTGCACTTCAGCGTTTCTCTTTATCAGCTCAGAGATTTCATCTTCCAGCTCTCTGATGAAGCCTTCAGCCTTTTCCTCTGTTGTTTTCTGCTTCTCCTCAAGTAAGTCAACAAGCTGAGCCAGGCCTTCCTCGACAGACCGGATCAGAGCGGTGAAGACCTCCACGCTGTCTGATTTCTCCCGGTCAGTATCTGCCCTGCTGAGCTCCACTGAATCCTTCATCTTCTGAATCTTCAGGCGTCTCTCCTCGATCATTTTCTGAATTTCAGCCTCCGTCTCTGTCAGCTCAGCCGTCTTCTTTTCATATTGCTCCATCAAGGGAACAATACAGTGAAGCTTGTGATTTGATTCAGTGCAGCTGAGACACACACACATCTGATCCGTCCTGCAGAACATCTCCAGAGGTCTGCCGTGACTTTCACACATTCTGTCCTGCAGGTTCTCCACAGGATCGACCAGCTCGTGTTTTGTCAGACCAATCATCTTCTGATGAAACTCCAGGTGAATCTCACAGTAGGAGGTCAGACACACCAGGCAGGACTGATGAGCCTTCAGTTTGGTTCCAGTGCAGACGTCACAGAGAACTTCTCCAGAGGAAGAACTTCTTTGGACTGAGCATCTTCTGGCTCTCTTTACAGCAGAGTGTCTGAACTGAGCAGCCATCTCTGATATGAACGTGTTGACTCGAAGCTCAGGACGTTTTTCAAACACATCTTTACATGTAGGACACTCACACTGGTTACTAACATCCCAGTGATGTGTGATGCAGCTCTTGCAAAAGTTGTGTCCACATGGTATGGAGACTGGATCAGTGAACACATCCAGACAGATGGAGCACAGAAACTGCTCCTCAGATAGCGTGCAGCTGGCGGCAGACATTTCTAGAAAAAGAGAGAGAGAAACCAATCAATAACGTGAAACAAGGAACTCTAACAGATCTTATATTTATATATATATACCCATCTCTATAAAGCCTTTGCATTGTGGGAAACAGTAAGCGAGGGAGACTGCTCTGATGCAGACTGTAGATTTGTCACGTATCAGCACGACATCAGGGTTTTCTTTTGGCATACTGAGCTGTGGTTAGAGATCGAAAGTAAGAGTTCACGGATACAAGCGGCTGTTTCCTCTGGAGGGTGTCTGGGCTCAGCCTTAGAGAGAGGAGGAGGAGCTCAGACGTTCAGGGGGAGCTCGGAGTTGAGCTGCTCCTCCTTCACATCGAGAGGAGTCAGCTGAGGTGGTTCGGGTATCTGAACGCCTCCTTTTGGAGGTTTTCTGTGCACGCCCAACTGGGTTGACTTACTCAGCCTGCTGCCAACGCGACCCGACCTCAGATAAGCAGAACAAAATGGACGGATGGACGGAATTTGAGACAAATCCAAACAAAGGTGTTATTTCAATTTACACATAACAGCTGTTCAGTTGAGCACGTTCAACATGTCGGCTGATGTTTTTTACTGACACAGTAGGTATCATTAAAACAAACTGAATATTATAGAACAGGAGAAGAAGGAGCTTGTATTTAAAAAAGAGGACAACATTAAACTCTGAGTAGAGATTTAAATAAAACAGAACCAACAAACACAACATGTACAGAATGTGTTAAAAACTAATTGAAGGTGAAACCTTTAAACTAAACAGTGTTTGCTGCCATCATGCGGCCATGAGATGTCACTGCAGCATCTCTTTGTAGACATTCTGACTTTCATCAGTTATTAACAGATAAAGGACTCAGTTTGTAATTATCTACGTCTGTGGTCATAGACTGATTAATGTTGAAG
Organism: Tautogolabrus adspersus; assembly: GCA_020745685.1. Classification (NCBI taxonomy): domain Eukaryota; kingdom Metazoa; phylum Chordata; class Actinopteri; order Labriformes; family Labridae; genus Tautogolabrus; species Tautogolabrus adspersus. Next base: position 1,465,675 of record CM036555.1, read on the forward strand.
TGTGCTTGATTTAAAAAGCTCTCAGTATTTGAAGATGTTTTTAAATCGGACAAAATGTTTCAGTGTAGACCTGACACACCTGACAGAGACTACGTCATCACGCTGCTACTGACGTTCAGACATTTCATCTCCAGTTTTATATTCAGATGAGTTCACAGGTATTTCACATGTCTGAATAATAATTACTTCCATCAATGTCCGCAGCAGCAGCAGCAGCAGAATGACGGAGGATTAGGACCACGTTAAAGAAAGAAAATCTAAATCTAAAAGATTAAAGTCGTAAATTTACGAGTTCGAGACCAGCCTGCGCGAAAATGATGAAGGAGAACTCTTCAATTCTTTTCCTCTGCAGACACAACTTCCTCCAAGTCAGTGTGGTTGTGTCTTCAGTGTCTTTTCAGGGTCCTGATATCTTAAGACAATGTGAAGAAGATGATGATGTGTCCAAAGCATGTTTCATCTCTGCATGAGTAAAGCTCCAACACAACCATCGCACATGTGTGCCTTGTTAAAGTGTCTCTGTGCACAGACAGTTTGTGTCCTGTTCATCATTTCACAGATATACAAGTCCTTACAGGTTGAAGTGAAACCTTCTCTTGAACTGTTGTTTTTACCGACTACAAACCTTTCCTTATTTGAGAAACCTTTACTAAAGTTTAACAACATGATCCACGTTTGTTATTTGTGAACAGGCTGCTGCTCTTCTGATACACACTCAAATAACGACATTCATCTCGTAAATGTAGGATTTTATTCTCGTCAATTTACGAGTTTCATCTCGATTTGTGTTCTTGAACTTGTCCCTGATCCTCCGTCGTAACAGGAACACTTTTCAGACTTGTTTGTTCGTGAAGAAGAAAAACACTTCTGAAATGATTTAGGCCTTCTTCACTTCTTCTCTGAAACTCTTTCAGCCCTGATTGAAGACTTGAGTACAGCTCTGTTCTCTCTCTCTCTCTCTTATTATAAAAGGCTACGGTTACTTATTGTGCTCACCTGTGCGGATGCGACTTCGTGACGTCAGACAGGTAAAGGAGTTGATGAAAATACCTTTTTCTGCTTCAGATACAGACAGACGTTGTTGTTCTTCTTCAGCTGTGAAATTCTGTCAGTTTCGTTTCCTCGACTGTGACTCCTCTTTTCTGTGTTACTCCGCCTCTCACTGCGCATGCGTCATTGTCGATCTAACGTTTGCTCTGAGTTAAGAAAGAGGAGGTAGTTGCGCACGTGACGTAGGTGCAGGGCGGTGCACAATCAGCAGAGTGAGGAAGAAGACAGGCCTGCACACTTAGATCAAAAAGTTTGAATTGATCAAAACGTTTCGACCAGAGGTCTTCAGGTGATCATTTTTTAACGGGGGGGGGACCCATATTTATAGCCATCTATGATGGCAGGTGTGATCAAACATTTAAAATGTCCCGAGGTGAAACACACCTGTAATGATCACCTTTCAGATATAACACCAGGACAAACACACAAAGGCAAAATACACATAACCTTATTTATTTACCGCACTAACACAAGAGACACCGTCTACAGACATCAACCAAGACACATCCAAAAAGCAGACAGCATGAATATGTGAAGAGCAGGAAACACATCTGATTGGTTTGATTACAGATGTTCATCATGTTCACATGTTCTACTTTCAGATACATTTTCATGTTCACAGACGTGCGTCCACGTTTGAACAACATTCATTTCAATAGTTTATATTCTAAACTACATTTAAACCAGGTCTCTTCATGTCTCGTCTATCTCAAATCAATGAAACATCTATGAGCAGGTGTGTTAATGGTGCTCTCTGCCTCATCATCAAAACAAAGATTATCTCACACTGAGGTCATGTAATGATTTATTTACTCTGTCTGGATCACAGGAGTGATGATCAGAGGGGCGCGGTTGTCCCCTGAGTCATTCGTACAGGGACCAAAGATGGGGAAGAGTTTCTCAGTGAAGTTACAGCCAGTGAAGGAGTAGATGAAAGCTGCTGCATCTACATCATAGAAGGAGACCACGCCCTCCTCGTAATCCACAAACACGCCCACCTTCTGAGGCTGCGACTTCAGAGAGAGGAGAAGGCCGACAGCTTTGTAATCACTTCCATTCCTCAACATCAGAATCCAAGGGCCTGTCTCTCGGCTTGGTGAGATTGTTTCCTTCCTGTAAATTGATCCTCGGGCCACTCCTAATTCCCATTTAGTTTTATTTTTAACCTCAACCTCAAAATAAAACTTTCCTGCAGAAAAACTCTGCTTTCCAAAAACGCAAGCCGTCTTAGAAAACCTCTCTGGGTTGTCTGGGAGATCCTGCTTTTTACCATAATATACTTGTTTCCTATTATTGGACAGAATGAGACATGAACTTGCTGTATCAGGATCCAGAGTGACGTCCACTGCATACTGCTGGACCTTCCTCAGCTCAGACTCAAGCTGCTTCTTCACCTCTTCACTGAGTTTCTCCTCCAGCTGAGCCACAGCTCTCCTCACAGTCCCCTCATACGATGAGTGAACTCTGACGTGGGTCCAGTCTTTGGTGGTTGGAGCAGGGTTCAGGGATGGGAGGTTTTGCAGGAACTGGAGGTGGTCTTCAAAGCTTAAGAGCTGCTGCACTTCAGCGTTTCTCTTCATCAGCTCAGAGATTTCATCTTCCAGCTCTCTGATGAAGCCTTCAGCCTTTTCCTCTGTTGTTTTCTGCTTCTCCTCAAGTAAGTCAAGAAGCTGAGCCAGGCCTTCCTCGACAGACCGGATCAGAGCGGTGAAGACCTCCACGCTGTCTGATTTCTCCCGGTCAGTATCTGCCCTGCTGAGCTCCACTGAATCCTTCATCTTCTGAATCTTCAGGCGTCTCTCCTCGATCATTTTCTGAATTTCAGCCTCCGTCTCTGTCAGCTCAGCCGTCTTCTTTTCATATTGCTCCATCAAGGGAACAATACAGTGAAGCTTGTGATTTGATTCAGTGCAGCTGAGACACACACACATCTGATCCGTCCTGCAGAACATCTCCAGAGGTCTGCCGTGACTTTCACACATTCTGTCCTGCAGGTTCTCCAGAGGATCGACCAGCTCGTGTTTCATCTGACCTGTTATGTTCTGATGAATCTCCAGGTGAGTCTCACAGTAGGAGGTCAGACACATCAGGCAGGACTTCAGAGCCTTCACTTTGGTTTCAGTGCAGACGTCACACAGAACTTCTCCAGAGTTGGTGTTTTTCTTCAGAGAGATTCTGCTGCTTTTCTTTACAGTCGACTGTCTGAACTGAGCAGCCATCTCTGATATGAACGTGTTGACTCGAAGCTCTGGCCGTTTTTCAAACACATCTTTACATATAGGACACTCACACTGGTTACTAACATCCCAGTGATGTGTGATGCAGCTCTTGCAGAAGTTGTGTCCACATGGTATGGAGACTGGATCAGTGAACACATCCAGACAGATGGAGCACAGAAACTGCTCCTCAGAAAACATGCAGCTGGCGGCAGACATTTCTATAAATAGAGAGGAAAAAAATAAGAAATGTGAAAAGAATCAACCTTTCAATGGCAGAAGTCTGAGGTGAGACTTCGATTATATTTAAACTGAATTCTGAAATGAGAACCTCCATCCGGTCTTGGTTTCATGAACACGGAGCTTTAGAGAGCACTGAAATACCTGTCCGAAGGGTTGTATTACTCGAGATTGGTCTTGTTCACAATTTTTAAAGGTCTGGGCCTCATCCCAGAATCGTAAGCATTTCTACTCGGTCTTGTCTCGGCCTCCAGATTTTACATTTACAAGAGAGACAGGAAACATTAAGAGGAGAGAGAGCGGGGGATGACATGCAGGAAAGGTCTAGGGTCGGATTCCAACCCACGGCCGCTGCAACAAGGACTATAGCCTCCGTACATGGAAAACGCAACATAACCACTAGGCTATTGGCGCCCCCAAAGACTTCTTTTTAAACTAACATCAACTAGAGGTGTGAAGACAGGAGACAGAAATAAACACCGAGCAGAATCTAAACGATGAGAGACACTTTTATGACAGTGTTTGCTGCCATCGTGTGGCCATAAGTGGTCACTTCACTTTGTAGACTAACTTTTTAAGTGTGAAAAAGATGTTCTGTGAATATAAGATGTTTTAATATTTTAGACACAATGCCTGTGGTGATGAAGAGACATAAATCAGGAGACAAAGACCCCGCTGATACAGACAGACTCTTAAATCTGGTAAAGAATCAAAGTGTTCTCAATCATTCAATCCATCAGTGCCTGCAGCGGTCATGTGGTCTGATTTTGAATGTTTGTGTCCATAAAGGAAGAAAAACTTCTCATATGATTTACTTCAGTTCTCTGAAACTCTTTTAGTCTCGGACTGAAAACAGGAAAAGGAATTTCTTGCATACAGTTCGAACAAAAACTGTTTTTTTAACTGTTTAAACACTAAATATTATAAACATTAATGCACTCACCTGTGTGAAACTGCAACACTTCAGCGTGTATCAGGAAGCCTAAAGGTCTGATTAAATGATCTTGTAAGTTTTAGATAGAAAGCGACGTTACTGTTCTCCAGCGGTGACTTTCTTTCACTTTCATTTCCTGGAGTTTGACACTGAAACACTCCTCTTTTTCTCTCCAGGCGTTGCTCCGCCTTCACTGCACTGACATGATCCTTCATGAGCTCCAAAGTTAACCCTTCAACAGAGATAGGCTATATTCTAGCCCAACATTTTCTGTGAAATCTTCTTTAGGCTACATGATAGTTAAAGTGTCACATGTCCGCAGGTTTCAGCAGAGAGATAATGTTCTGGAATACGGGAGGCCGTTTGAGCATTTATTCAATATCCATATCAAGCTTCAGTTTCCTGCACTAATTCAGCATTTGACAGCACTGGTTCACTTATTGAAAGCATTACTTGTTACCATAGACTGTAAATATTGATGGACGAAGCCTGAGTGACGTCCCCCGTCTGTTCCTGCAGGGGGCGCTGGAGTCCCATCGATGGCGGTCTCCATGCTGGAAATGCTGTCTCAGTCTAACTTTCAGTCAACCTAACGACAGGCTGAGACAGAGCTGGAGCTGAGGCGGGTTTTAAGCCTCCTGACAAACGGTTACATCTTGCCCACCTGTCAATCAAGTCGGCTACGAGCCTAACTATGGAAAACACGTATCGTTCATAAAATCAAAACGTAGCCATTAAAAAAAAAAAAAACACCCCCTGTACAGTGTGTGCCGATGATGACAATAACTAATCAGACCTATTTGTTTTTTTTTAACTAGACTCTAAACTTGTTAATTTCGGCTGTAAAAAAAAAAGATGTTGAATGCTGGTATGTGTGTGACTTCAGGTGCTTCTGCAGCCAGCCTCTAGTGGACACTCTAATAACTGCAGGATTTTGTACTTCTGCATCAGCTTCAGTGTTGACTTGAAGCTCTCAACACCGGAGGCTGCTGCCTGTTTGTTATGCAGTGCGTAACTATGGAAAGCCATTTGAGCACTTATTCAATATCCATAATATTAATCTTCAGTCTGCTGCTCTAGTTTATTGGTTGGTTGCAAAAAGTCCTACATGTATGCTAGTAAGGTCAAAATATATACTAGTTAACTAGTAACCTTTTTTGCGCTGAACTAGTAAATTAACCGAACTAGTTCAGGAAACTGAAGAGTTATATCAAGGATATCAAATAAATGCTCAAATGGCTTTCCATAGCCTTCAAAAGCGCTGACATGTTAACTAGTAATGTCCAAAACAAACACTAGTTTGACTAGTAAGATGTATTTTGAACTACTAGTTAGTTGGTAAACATTTACAAGCCTCAGTAGTTACCTCATAAGGTTAAAAACTAGTAAACCAGTAGCCTAAGCACAAAAAGACCCCAACTCGTTTTACTCCACGAGCAGAAACGTGCTCAAACTAGGATCAATATTGGAATTGAATTTAGCCTTTAGTACCCATTTTAAACACTAGGTGTCAGTATTCCTCCTTTAATAAAAGTTAACAAGCCTGACAGGTACATGATGAACCTTTCATAAATTCAAGCAGCGCTTTGTTGCAAGAAATATCTTTAATTGAAACAAGCATCCCACATCAGTCTGCTGTGATGTCTGATATTTAAACATTTACACATTTACAGTTATACAGCGAGAGTTGATTCTTCTTAGAGTCCACTTTTGATTTTCTGATACAAGCTTTGTATAAAATAAAACAAGTCATGGTGTAACACGTGAGAATTGTTTAATAATAGACAATAGGCTGTATAGAAAGATGGATAACATGGCTGCTCACAACAAGTGAAGCCAAAAGATTTGGAGCTCCCCTTACTAACTGGTTGCACTGCAGGCCATAAGTCCCGCCTCCTCCATGTCAACAGATGATGCATGGGCCAATAGGTGCTTAGAGTTCATTGGTCCAGGAGTAAACCATCATAGCAGTCTCCATTATATTATGTTTAGCATAAGATCCTCCCTCTTTTATCAGTGCTTCCCAGTCCAATCATTCTTTTCTGGCCTTTCTCCTGGACCAAGTTAGAAGTATAGATTACAAGTTTCCAGAGTGGCATTGTTTACATCCGTGTGGTTCCTTTGTGTGCGTTTCCCTGACAACAAAGTAAGTTTCTCTATTTGTGTGAAATCAGTTAATTTCTGTAATATTTAGATTGTTTGAGTTTTAAGTTTCTCCTGCTCAAAGTATTTGATATGCAGAATGGAAACAGCCGCTTACATCCAATAATATTGCAGCGTAATTCAACGTGTTCGGAGAGAAACTGAGAAATGTTGAGGTATTTGTTGGATGTAGCTGGATTATCTTGCTGCTCTACTTGCAGACCATGTGCGTGCATTATTACTGTGACAGCCAGCAGAGGGCGCAGTTGACTTGCCAATAACCTTTTGTGGTGTAATTAGCTGCTAAGGTGTGTATGCTCTCCTGCCTGTTTGCCTGTTTCTGCCTCTGATATGTAGATTTGTATTCTTACATGTATAACAACTTGTAGTGACCTTATCATTGTTTAAGACGTGAATTTAATTCCTCTTTATGTTCCTCTGCTTTTGTAGACCACACACAGTACCTTGCCTGCCGTGTCCTCACCGACACCCCACAGAGATAGTCACACTTGCCTTAACCAGCTTCATAAAATCCTCTACACCATGATTGACAGCTCTGTTGACAAATGAGGCTCCTGCAGTGCTGTGCTGTAACAAACACTAACAGAAGAATCATTGAACTTTCCATAACGGTGAGCGTCTACTTCAAACCGACACAATAATCTGTTCTGCTGTGGACTGAAGCCACCTGAGCGACCTTTGAGGGTTCATCTGTAAGTTAAACGTGCAGGAAGTCAATAACACAACTCCATCAGCTGATCTCTAATGCACCTTCTCCGGATCTAAATTATTTCACCGGCACAAGATGTTTGCACCCGGGGTGAAGGACAATTTGGGATCTCTTTTGTTTAACAGGAGGAGGCGGAGCAGCATGTCCATCTTTATATATGTTCATATGCTTAAAAAAAAGGCTTACGATAGGAATAAAGACAAATTAAAAAAGACAACTTGAAGAAAGGAAGACTTACTTCGGTCTTCCCAGAGAATACAAATATTACTTTAAATGCAGCAGGGGAAAACAGGGGTTAATGGTTAACAGATTTTTACTTTTAACTTTGGCTGACCCAGGATCAAACAGGCAAGTATAAACACCAGGTGGAGTAATCTGAATATAGCCAGAGGCGTGTCCGGAGGGGCGGCATCGGCCCCCCTTGAAATCTTATTGGCCACCCCAAGTGCCACCCCAATATCCTTGACTATTATTGGCTATTTGCCTTGCCACAGGTGGGACTTTGGTTGAACTCCACTATTCAGGTGTGTTGCAACAGGCAGCTCATAGAATACTTTAACAAATACTTTAAATTGTGACATTGGATGAACAAGAATTAAGCTCAGAAGATGTATATGATGCCATTATCTTGTTACTTAAAAGTCGATGTGATTAGTGCAGACAGAAGGAGTAAATAAATGTTCTTCATGTATGTGTGTGCACACACTTCAGGGCATCCCATCAAGCACAAGTCAGTGCACCAGCAGGGCCACCCCAGTCCAAAAAGTCTGGACATGCCCCTGAATATAGCTGAGTGTGGTACAGAGGTAACACACACACAAATAGTTCAAGCAAGGATAAAAGTACTGCTGGGTAGCAGGTAGGAGATGTGGTCGAGACAGCAGCAGGTATGAAACCAGGTCAGCAGTTCATAAAAACAAAACATTCCAGTTACAGGATGGAAGACGTGTGTGAGCCGAGAGGGTAAGGAAGGTAAGCAGGTTAAGCAGGTGGGCGTGGCCGGCAGAGGTGAGGTGGGTGCAAAATGACTGAGATCCAAGAAGCAGAACTGTGACATTTAATGGTTAAATACTTAAACCGGCGTCACTGACAGAAGAGATGATTAGAGGGGCGGAGTTTTTGCCATTGTCAAGATTACAGGGACGGAAGTATGGGTACAGTTTGCAACCAAAGTTGCAGCCAGTGAAGGAGTAGATGAGAGCTGCTGCATCTACATCATAGAAGGAGACCACGCCCTCCTCATAATCAACAAACACGCCCACCTTCTGAGGCTGCGACTTCAGAGAGAGGAAGACAGAGGGACCAGCAAGCGCTCTGTATTCACTTCCATCCCTCAGCCAAATTGCCCAGAATCCATTCTTTGGGCTGAGTGTGATATGTCCCTTTCTGTTTACCCACTCTCTGGCTATTCCTACCTCCCATTTAGTTTTATCTTTAACCTGAACCTCAAAATAAAACTTGCCAGAAGAAAAACTCTGTCTTCCAAAAACACAAGCACAAGTAGAAAACCTCTCTGGGTTGTCTGGGAGATTGTGTTTTGCATCGCAATAGCTCACTTGTTTTCCGTCGTTTTCCAGAATCAGTTTGGAATTTGCAGTTTCAGGATCCAGAGTGACGTCCACTGCATACTGCTGGACCTTCCTCAGCTCAGATTTAAGCTGCTTCTTCACCTCTTCACTGAGTTTCTTCTCCAGCTGAGCCACAGCGCTCCTCACAGTCCCCTCATACGATGAGTGAACTCTGACCTCCGTCCAGTCTTTGGTGGTTGGAGCAGGGTTCAGGGATGGGAGGTTTTGGAGGAACTGGAGGTGGTCTTCAGTGCTTGAAAACTGCTCCACTTCAGCGCTTCCCTCCATCAACTCAGAGATTTCATCTTCCAGCTCTTTGATGAAGCCTTCAGCCTTTTCCTCTGTTGTTTTCTGCTTTTCCTCAATAAACACAAGCAGCTGAGCCAGGTCATTCTCAACATTTTGGATCAGAGCGGTGAAGACCTGCAAGCTGTCTGATTTCTCTCGCTCTGCATCTGCCCTGCTGAGCTCCACTGAATCCTTCATCTCCTGAATCTTCAGCCGTCTCTCCTCGATCATTTTCTGAATTTCAGCCTCCGTCTCTGTCAGCTCAGCCGTCTTCTTTTCATATTGCTCCATCAAGGGAACAACACAGTGAAGCTTGTGATTTGATTCAGTGCAGCTGAGACACACACACATCTGATCCGTCCTGCAGAACATCTCCAGAGGTCTGCTGTGACTTTTACAGATTCTGTCCTCCAGGTTCTCCACAGGATCGATCAGCTCGTGTTTCTTCAGGCCTGGGACTCTGTGATGGGGCTCCAGGTGAGTCTCACAGTAGGAGGTCAGACACATCAGGCAGGACTTCAGAGCCTTCACTTTGGTTTCCGTGCAGACGTCACACAGAACTTCTCCAGAGTTGGTGTTTCTCTTCAGAGAGATTCTGCTTCTTTTCTTTTTTGTTGACTGTCTGAAATTAGTAGCCATCTCTGATATGAACGTGTTGACATGAAGCTCAGGACGTTTGTGATGAACTGTCTTACACATGGGACACTCGCACTGCTTATTAACATCCCAGTGATGAGTGATGCAGCTATTGCAGAAGTTGTGTCCACATGGTATGGAGACTGGATCAGTGAACACATCCAGACAGATGGAGCACCGAAACTGCTCTTCAGAGATGAGAGTGCAGGCAGAAGCCATTTTGTTGGTCAGACCTGAGAAAAAAACAAACGGGGAAAGCTGGTACATCAACAAGCAAATAGCAGAATATAAACGTCACTCCCCCCTCCCATTGGCCCGAAGTGAATTCTCCTGATTATATCCTGCTGCGTTCTCACATCAGCTCACTCTGACTTTCTGCAGAATAAATAGGAGGAGGCTGGAGGAGAAACTCCAGGTGAAGTCTGAGTGCAAAATGTGTCTGTTTGCATTCACACATGCAGCTCCTCCTGTGAATATCAGGAGTATCTGCACGTGTGAAAGTCTTTAAACACATCTCTTGTATTGTTCTTCCCTCGTGTTGCTTTTAGCCCGATGTACTTTCTTATTCCTGGTGAAAGTTTCTAGTGCTTCCTGTTTAATGTTCTCTATTTATTATATTTTTGTTTCCTGTGTATTTTTCTGTTTATGATCCTGTCTTTAGTTTACAGTGTTTCCTGTATTATTTGGTTTCCCCCTGTGTATCATGTCTTTCCTGTTTCCTCCTGCCTGTGTCGTTTCCCTCCAGTTTTGATCGCCCTCATTGTCTTCACCTGTGTGCTTTGTCCAGCTGTGTTTGATTGCCCCTAGGCTCTGGCTGAATCTCGACGTCCTCCCTAAACCCTGAGCCCTTACAGACTTCACTGACGTCACCTGCAAAGTGATCGAGTGCACGAGGCTCGAAATAGTTTAATACCAATGGGACTGCACTTTGTGACTTCTCTGTAACCACTTTGGACTTTTGTTAAATAACTGATTTTGCTTTTCTGCAGTTGGGTACAACTCTTTGTTTTTTTTTAATGAGACGTGTTTATCCAAATAAAGTCAAATTAATATTTCTGTTAATATTTTTCTGTATTTCACTTCTTCTTCACATCTTAAAATGCAAACATGAAATCTTCCTTCTGTTTTATTAACCCTTAATGTGTTCGTCATGACTTCATTCTTGTTATAAAAAAATAGTAATCTCCCTCCTCTCATTTTCACGACTCTTTGAATGCTGCAAATTTGCCAACACTTCAGATACTTATTGAAAAAGTCTCTTTGTAGATCTCCATCAGCACAAATCATCACCAGCAGTTTGTTTCAATACTCACCACGGCCGGATTTAAAGGTCAGATGAAGTTTGATCTTCCTCCGAGAGAAACAGAAAGCCTCGACACGTCTTCCCTCTTTTTATTTGGTTTCACCTGAAGAACGAGGTGAAGTTAAGACATGTCTCCGCCTCTCACTGTTGCAGGTTTGTTAACCCTTTCAGGTGAAAGATAAAGGATGGAACAATAGAAGCATAAAGATGGATGAAACTGTTCACAAAAGAAGCTTGCACAACACCTGTGTGCATATTTTGTTGTGTAACTGTGCGTTGTGATGTTAATTGTTATCGTTGCGGTATCTACGGTGGCTGAGAAGTGCAAATCCAAAATTACAAAGTGTGAAACGCTTCAACAAAGATGAGATAAATTGACATTTTGGAAATCAAATGTACAAGATGTGAAACAGTTTTACGAGCGCTGAGACAAATTCACAAGTGTCAGAACACCGCGTGATGTTTTGTACATTTTGTGGTGAAACCCACCTGATACGGTTAACGCGATTTTGCTTTTTGTCTCTGGAATTTTTCGAGGACACGGACGAGACGGGAGAACCAAGAGCACCTTCCAGACCTTCCGTCTCGTCGTTGACCTTCAAAAAGTTCAGAGACGGAAAGCAAAATCACGTTAACTGTCTCAGGTGGGCTCCACTCATTTAACGTCTTTCTGCCATAAAAAACCCTGAATTGACCGCTCGACCACCTCCGGGTCACTTCCGGTATTTGATACATTCCTCTTCCGGCAAGATTCTGTGGTTTGTTGTGTCAGTGCTCGTAAAAGTTTTTCAGATAAAATGTAAACATGTCTTTCAAAATGTAAATTTGTCTCAAGCTTTGTTCAAGTGTTTCACATCTTGTAATTTAGCACTTCCGAGCCACCGTAGATTTCAGTTCAATTTAGTGAACTGACAATAATAATAGCAATACTTATATTTGTTTAAGAGCATTTTGAATCACTGGAGGCTGCAATTTCAAATACTTGAAAAATGTATTAATTGGGGCACTGGTAGCCTAGTGGGTAGTGCACTCGCCACATGCACAGAGGCTATAGTTCATCAAACGGGCAGCCCGGGTTCAAAACCGACCTTTGTCTCTTTCCAGCATTCCCCACTCTCTCTCTCTCTCTCGCCCCCACTCTTGACCTAATCCACTGTCTCATCTCTAAATAAAGGCTGTGTTTTATTCTGCTGCCTTTTTAACATAGGGCTGTACGAGGGGTTGACTCACTTTTGGTTGCAGCCTCAAGAGGCAACTTGAGGAACTGCAGTTTTTGGCATTTTCTTAATATTTCCGTCCATGAGCTGCTTTCAGTAAACAATAGAAGATATTTCCTATATTTTCCCAAGCATACATATAAGAACAATAACTATGTCATGGTTTGTTTGGAATTAAAAGTAGAGTCAGTAGAAATGTTCGTTGCAGTTTGTAAACACATTCAAACGTGGCCCCTTCTCCTCCAGAAGCTAACACTCACTGCAGGACGTAGTGTGTACGTTTACTGCTTGTAGCTACACTGCAAGCTAACGCACGCTAGCACAAGCTGCCCGTGTTTGTCACCTGCCTGACCAACAGGAAGAAGACCAACTCCACGTCCACTGGTAAAAGCCAACACAAGGTTTAGAAGGAGCTTTAGCTGCTTTGCATTTCGCCTTACAATGATTATATTTTCTCTTCTTTGCTGCTACGTCCACGTCCGTCATATTCGCCGGTTTGAATCACGTCCAGTCGCTGAATTGTATTCTCTCCTAAACTCACCTGCTGCGCTGTCATTGGCTGGAGGAAACACACCAGCTCCGCCCAGAAACGTCCCTATAAGTCTATATTTTATCTTTTAGGGAAAAGCTACTGACTCTACCTTTAAGAGAGAGAAAAATAATGAGACAGGCCAAGAGGAGCTTTAAAAGTAAACAATTAGATATTAACATGAAGCCTTTAGGAGGCACGTGTTCTGTAATAATGCTCCATGAGTCTGTGCATTGCAGGAAGTACAGATTGTCTGTACTTCCTGCACAGACAATCTGTACTTCATATCATGTGAACTCTAAGAAACAAGGAAATAGTTTTCACAGTCAAAAATGCTCACGGACCGGTTACATGACTGTTGCATAACTGATTACAAAGGCCACACTCTTCTGTTATCAGCTAAGGAAAAAAAACTCAAATTCTTTGACAAAACATCCTCTTGACCTCTGACCTCACAGGCAGTAATGGCTGCTCGATCCATGATAACCATAACATGACGCTGGTCAACAACTGATTAAGTCCACAGGGTTTCCATGAGCGTGGGCAAAACAGAAGGGGCGGAGTTCACAAAAATGATCAGTTAAAGCAAAAATGTGTAACTTTTTTCATCTCAAAATATTCGCTTCAAAGGTCGAGCTAACAGAACAATAACCTCCAACAGGGAGAATGGCGTCTCTCTCGTGTCCACAGAGCGCCCCGCTCGCCTGCTTTCTGCACTTTGTAACCTCGGCATCAGGCCGAGGTCATCTCATGAGAAGTGCCTACGTCTTTACGTCACTAGTTCACACAGCAGCCTTCAGCTACAAAGCAGCCAGTTAGCTAGTCTCTGTCCTGTTTGATACGACGGCTGAGAGGAAGAGGACGGAGACATCACATCACCTCACCATCTCGTCTTTGTTGACCTGATCGTCCTGACCTGACCTTCAGGGTCAAACCTTCGTATCTGACAAGCTTTAAGTTTTGTTTTAAGGACCAGTGTTTGCACATGTCTAACTGCTGAATGTGAACATCTGAACGATTCATATCATTTCTGCTTGTCATGATCTGTTCTCTGTTCTTTGTATGAAACTTTGTGTGTTGCTGTCTGTGCCATGGAGGACTCTCTTATGAAAGATGTTTTGTGTCTCCATGGGAATATTCTGGGTAAAATAAAGGCAAAATAAAAATGAAAACAATTAACAGAAAAATCCAAAGTCACTGTTTTTACTCTGAACACTCTTTCCTTTCTGCCTCTCTTAGATTCAGGTTCAAGAGACCTGATTGGTCAGTTTGTTGCGTTTCTGTACGGGTTGATCTCTTTATCTGGAACATGAGATGCAGCATCAGTTACCATGGCGATGTATTCTCATAAGAAATTAACTGCTGGGTTAACCCTTAAGTCACCTCACTGCTAAATCCTGCCTCAGAGCACAGACTTAGTTTAATGTACTGAGTCTTTTCCGCAGTCAGTCTGTCATTTCAGCTGCGACCCCCCCGCCGCCCCGGTCTCCTCCGTTCCAGGTCAGCAGAGATCAGAGTCAGAGTCAGAAACCACCACCACCAGGGTCTAGACTCCATCAGGGGGGTATCACCACCACCACCAGGGTCTACACTCCATCAGGGGGGTATCATCACCACCACCAGGGTCTAGATTCCATCAGGGGGGTATCATCACTACCACCAGGGTCTAGACTCCATCAGGGGGGTATCACCACCACCACCAGGGTCTAGACTCCATCAGGGGGGTATCATCACCACCACCAGGGTCTAGACTCCATCAGGGGGGTATCACCACCACCACCAGGGTCTAGACTCCATCAGGGGGGGTATCACCACCACCACCAGGGTCTAGACTCCATCAGGGGGGTATCACCACCACCACCAGGGTCTAGACTCCATCAGGGGGGTATCACCACCACCACCAGGGTCTAGACTCCATCAGGGGGGTATCACCACCACCACCAGGGTCTAGACTCCATCAGGGGGTATCAACACCACCATTCTTCAAACTGTCAGACTAAATACAAAACAATAGGAGACACAGGAACACAGACTCGGGTATAATCACATCATAAAATATGTAAATACACGACAACAGCAAACCATCAGACTCATCATCTGTCATCAGCAGCTGACGTGAAACTCACAATCAGCACGATCGACATGAGAGTGTAACTGTTTGATGGTGTCTGAGATTAAAAAGAGTTCAACCAGCTCTGTGGAAATCTTAATCTCTGTCCATCTGATAGGAGCTCAAATCCTCCGCCATCAAGGGTGAGGAGGAAGTCGCTCTCTTATCACAAACATCCGTCATGACTTGTGACCTGATCGCTCAAGTGTTAGGTTACTACCTGTTCTCTTCCTCAGTCTGGAGAGATTGAAAAGTAGACGATAACAGCTCGAGGTATCGAGTGACGCCGTAAAAAAAACTCAAGAAGAGGGTCACGAGTTTACAAGACAACAAAGTACCTAATCTTTGGAGAAAGTGACTTGCAGATTTGTGACCATCACATCAAGTGAAGAAGCTTTTACTCTGCTGAGGTGTGTGCAGATCAAAAGTTAAGCCAGTGATTAGTCAACACAAAGGCGCAAATAGATGCAATAGACACAAATCCTGCAAATCAGATCTTCTGCAAGAGTTGAATTTACTCATCTGCGGTTCTCTTCCTGGTATTCAAGTCTCTTTGCAGATTTTTTTTGGAGAAAATAAGAGGATATTGTTGAATTCTTCTGCATGTTAGCTTTTAGTGCAGATGTCATTCATAAATATAAACTAAACTTATCAGACTGAGGGAGCCCTGCAGATGATTTCACTAATACGTGGTTTGCAGCTCAGTCTCACACGCAGATAACCAGCAATACATCACAGACACGGCGTGTGTGTGAGGCGGTGATTAATATACGCTTGGATCACAGTAACTCTCTGCTTTATATTCAAGGTGATTCATCGTTGTTATCTATTGTAGAGGTACAGATCTTCTCCTCGCGTCGTCACTTTACTGTCCTGAGTGAAAAATAACTTCCGCTTTTTCATTCGTCCATGTTCAGAGGAGAGAGGAGGAGAAGAGGAGTAAAATATCTCAGACATAACTCCATCTGGAGAAGCCGGGCCCGTCTTTCAGTCTCCTCTTTGATTAAAATTTCAGAGCAGGCTGATTAATGTGGCACCATCTGGACGGGAGCCGGAGTGATTTAACAACTCAGAAAGTTCTCAAACTTAATTTCAAAGGTGTTAAATCACACAGCTTGATTATTCCACCACTTGAACAGGAAGCGTTTAGTCAAAGAGCTGCACATGCTGCTGCATTTAGAAAGTCATTTATTAACGTGAACTGAAAGGGTTCAGTACAGTCTTTTGAGGACTGCTGAGCCTTTTACTAAGATCCACCTGCAAGACTTCATGTTAATCTGTTTGCCTAAATAATGAACTTCTAACTGAGTTATTAAAACTGAAGTGTTGCAGTCATCAAGGTGTTCAGACCACATGCAAAGTGAATGTTTCATGTGTGGCCTTGACATACAATGCATCATAAAGATTCAGTAAAATTCATTTATCAGACGTTTCTATCCAAAGTGACGAACATCAGAGAGAAAGAAAAACACGAGCGAGGAGAGAGAAAGAGGAGGAGACAACGTCAGGAAGTGCAAACAAACAGCTTTAAGTCTGATCGGACACACAGGTGCAGACAGGAAGTGACCAGAGGAGCTGACAGGAAGTGACCAGAGGAGCTGACAGGAAGTGAGCAGAGGCAGAGCAATTCAACAACAACGACAGTTGCTCTTGAGAGTTCAGCATCAAAGCCATCCTAAATATCGTCATCGTCATCATCATCAAGGTCGTAGGTAGTGATGTACTCAAGACCACATTAACCGAGACCAGAGTGCTCCGAGACTGAGTCAAGACCAAGACCATAGATAAATAGTCAGTGGTGGTCTTGACTTAAAATCCAGAGTCCAGCCTGAGACAGAGACAAGAGCGAGTCAAAATGCTTTGGATTCCGAGACGAGAGGGAGCCCTTCAAAAAGTGGTCTCGAGACCAAGACAGATTTGGAGTACTAAACACTAGTCGTAGGTGTTCATAAAGAACGCCTACTTTCCTGTTTGATTGCATAATAAAGAACCAAAAGACCTCCTGCTGAAGGAAAAATGCTGGACCAACAAGATGGGTCGCACCCCATCTACAGAGGCTGTAGTCCTTCAGACGGGTGACCCGGGTTTGGGTCTGACCTGCGGCTCATTTCTCCCTCAGTATAGTTGCATCTAAATCTGCACCAAATAGAAATACAGCATTACATCGATGTGGACTTTTCCCCGGCAGACCCTTGAATTTACAGCAAATTTCCCAGAACATGAACGCGTCTCAGGTATCTCCATTAAAACTAACGAGAGCATGATCCTGATTGGACTAAGTGGCGTGTCACTGTGATAAGGATTATCTTCAGAGCAAATGGAGCAGATAAATCAGCAGTGAGTGTGTGGAAGCTGCAGCCAGCCGCCCCTCTGCTGACATTTACTGCTGCTCTCCATCACGGCTACAAAAGACCGTTATAGCAAGAGACCATCATGGTGACACAAGCCTGACAAGACGAGCAACGCCAGAGGTCATTCATTAAAATCAGGCCGTAAAATCAGCAAAAGCCTGGTTATAGCCCTGATGTTAGTTTGACTCAATGTAGTCCTTCAGATAACACATAAAGAGCAGCCTCTTTAGTGGGAACCAATCAGAATGAAGCAGAGAAAGAGGAGGAGGCGGAGTGGAGGGAGTCGCTCCATCTCTGTGGCTCCATCAGACGACAGGAACAACTAATGGACCCTCTCTTTCATTAATGCAGCCTGAGAGTGTGTGTGAGATAAATCACCGGGGCTCAAGCTCCGAGTGGAAACAAGGCCATTACACGCATGAGAACATGTAACCATGTAAGCACGTGTGTGTGTTTGTGTGTTTTTACCCACAAACAGCAGATAAATAACTCTTATCCTGACAGTCTCATGCATCAAATGTGGGGTAGAAAAATGAAGCATCTGCTGAAGCGTAAAATCCTGCAGTTCCTCGAGTGTCCACTAGAGGCTGGCTGCAGAAGCACAGGAAGTCACATACACACCCATTCTAAAAAGCCTGTTTTTACAGCAGACATTAACATGTTTACAGCCTGGTTCAAAAAAACCAAACAGGTCTGATTAGCTCATGTCTCGATCAGCACACACTGTACGGGGGGTGAATGTTTTGATGACTCATCAGTTTTGATTTGATGAAGGATAAGAGTTATTCACAATAAGGCGTGTAGCTGACCTGATTGACAGGTGGGCGCGGTGTAACGGTTTGTCAGGAGGCTTAAAACCCGCCTCAGCTCTCAGCCTGTCGTTAGGTTGACTGAAAGTTAGGCTGAGACAGCATTTCCAGCATGGAGACCGCCATCGATGGGACTCCAGCGCCCCCTGCAGGAACAGACGGGCGACGTTACTTAGGCTTTACCATGAATAATTACAGTCTATGGTTACACTGGCCCTCATTTATCAATCTGGTGTAGAAACCAGCGCAGATTTGGGTGTAGAAATCATCGTACGACAGGGTCCACGTGGGACCTATGAAACGTGCGTATCTGGCTGATTACAGCATACGCATGACCGGGTGTTGATAAGTGTGGCGGCTGGGAAACGATCGTCATTTAAATACCACGCCCCTATATATTCACGGTTCAGCCGTCCTCGCCCCCAGAGTTTACGGCATGGAGATACGTAATACGGTAAAAAAGAGAAACGAGATATGACCTGAGTGACACTATAACAAAGAGAAGTAAAGAGCAACAACTTTGTGTTGTTTGGCAGCCTGACATGTAGAATTAAAGGGCATCAGAAGAAATACGTCTGCAAGGAAACCTCAACAGCGTTGGTGTGGAAAACCAAACTCCAACGGAGTTTTTAATAATTAATGTAAACATCCGTGATATGTAGGCTAACGTACATAATCTAGGCTATAATATAATCAACATTTTTTACTTTCAGTTTAAAAAAACGTGGTTAGACCATAGATCGCTAAAGTGTTGCGGCTCTTAAAAGAAGCCGCTCCTCCGGTCTGGGATCATTTCCGGACCCCTGAAATGATCCCAGACTGAGGAGCGAGTGGCTTCTTTCATCGGTTCAGCCTCAATATCAGACACAAGTGGCACAGGCGAACCTGCATCTGTGTCGGATAACGTCGGCTGCACAAACGGGCTTCCTGCTTGCCATTAATGAAACTTTAAAAGAGATGAATTAAAACCTGAAACATCCTGCATCAAATTAATAAAGTGTTGGACCAAACGCTGTGTAATGTGTATTTCTCATCTGAATAGCCTACTTTCCAAACATAAGAACTTAACACTAACATACAGCCTAAGAAGGTCCTGACTCCGTCTAACAGCCCCCAGATTTCTCTATTTGTTATTATGTCACATGTAGTCTGTCCTAAATGCGTCTGCTGTGCGCAATTACGCATGGCACATCAGCGTATTATTGACTATTTAAATCTCCGGACATACCGATTAGTTATGATGTAATGTTCTGTATTCTTAAATATTTCCTATTTCAGAGGCTAAACGTTTTATTTTGTTTCCTCTGGAGGTTTTTCTGTCCTTTTAAAGAAACTGTTTTTAGTTTTTCTGTTTGAATTTGTCTCAATATTTTCGGCAGGGATATTCCTGTTACCATGGAAACGTTTAACATGTAATTACTGAAAGCAGCCTCTCTAATCCTTAAAATAAATCAATTTAAAAAACATTCATTCATCAAATATAACACACAACTAAAGAAATCACCTGACAGATTTCGCTGCTCAACAATATTTAAAAAGCAATATAGCCTACAGAGATCGTTTGAGGTGGAGCGTAATGTAAAATACATTTTAGATGCCATATCTTTTCTAACAATAAATCTGTGAACTTCTATCTGTCTGTCTTAACAGACACTGCAGTATGATCTAATGATTCCTGACTCAGACGGATTCGCTGCACCGCAAGTCCACACTGGGTTGAAAACGTGCGTACACGAGCTGAGACCTGGCGTGGGATTTGAGCGTACACTCCGCTCACGTCCAAATTGATAAGTGCCGAACTTTGCGCAGAAATTACCGTACACCCATTTTTCTGTCGTACGTACGTTTGATAAGTGAGGGCCACTGTGTGTGTGTTTGTATTTCTGAGTGTTATTCCGACATTGAACTGTAGGTGGAGTCTTGAACTATGCTCTGAATAAACCAAGACTCCGGGTAATTGCAGGCAGGTGTGAATGAAGGCAAACTGTTTTTGACGTTGGGTACTTCTCATGTCTCTAATTGAATCAGTGTTTCCGTCACTTGCAACCCTCACATCTTAGTCCCTCCCACCAGAGATGCATGGAGAGACGCGAGGAAACGAAGTAGGGGAGAGAGGGAACGAGGAAATATGTTTTAAGAGACATGAGACGTCCTTCAACATGACGGAACAGAAAAACTTCAGGTCCAAGCCAGGATTGAGAAGTCAGAATCATCCATCCACTCACATTTTGACAGTCAAATCGTTGTCTTTGCTGCCTCATTTTAAACATTAGCAATGCAGGAAGAAAGAAACGGCTGAAGATTTGACAAACTGAAGCTGTTTTCACACATGCACTACTGAAAATTACCCCTGAAATCTTCCTCATTCTCAGTTGCTCTTTCACATGTGTCCCTCACAGCGGGAGAATTTCCCTTTTGGAGAGGGGGATGGTGTCCTCAGGATGAAAAATATGACGTAAAAAGGACACGGAAATGGTGGACATAGCAATAGAGTCAGACGCTATGACAATGACAGTTTTAGCCTCAACTTGACTCATGGGCGGTTCTAGGCAGGGGCCAACAGGGGCCAGTGCCTCCGTAACACTGAGCTTGGTCCCCCCTTTGGTCCCCCCTGTGCCTTATATTTTGGTTTGACTTTTTCCATAGATAGGAGTATTTTAGGTTGTGGTATGCTGTGCGCATTAACTACCATTAACTAAATCAATGCTGCCCTGAAAACCGAACAGTTCTTAAATGTCTTTAAACAGCTGTTTCTCTCTCTCTCTCTGTCAGTCTGTCGCTGAACATGACTGCTGCTCCTGTCACTCGACACACAGGAATAAATCATGACCCTGTGTGCTTGTCATCTTTCCCTCCTCCTCCCTCTCTCTCTCCTCTGCACCGTCTGTTTCCTCCTCTCTTCACTCCATCCCCTCTCTTCTTCTTCAAAGAACTTGAAAGCATCAGTTAGTCTGTGAGGCTCTGCTGTGATCTCTGCTCCAAAACACAGGAGTAACACACCAACCATGTCTGATTAACAGGTGAGGAACGTGTGTGTGCACGTCTGAGAGCTTCAGGTGGATTTCACTTGCTGCAGGGAAACTGTTTGAAGCACGAATGTTCACTCTGTTCTCAGAATAAAATATCTGATTTATTCTTTTTGTTTAGCGTCTGCAGGATGTGAGCAGGCCCTGAGATGCTTTCACCAACAGCTAGAAGATGTTCCTCTTTAAAGTGACTGCATAGATCGATAGCAACTGGAACACAGTTGCAAAAAAGTGCAGTTCCTCCAGTGTCCACTAGAGTCTGTCTCCTGCAGTGAGTCAGTCCCCATAGAGCCCCATGTTAAAATGTCCAACTTTACAGCTGCAGTTCCTCCAGTGTCCACTAGAGTCTGTCTCCTGCAGTGAGTCAGTCCCCATAGAGCTCCATGTTAAAATGTCCAACTTTACAGCTGCAGTTCCTCCAGTGTCCACTAGAGTCTGTCTCCTGCAGTGAGTCAGTCCTCATAGAGCCCCATGTTAAAATGTCTAACTTTACAGCTGTAGTTCCTCCAGTGTCCACTAGAGTCTGTCTCGTTGCGAAAGTTAACCTTCACTCCTTCTTGTAATAACAGTTGGGTGTATCTCAATACTCTGTGTACTTCATATTTGCTTTAATTCAAGGAAATATCATCAAGAAAACATAAAACGAAGTAAACGAATCGTGTCCTGGCGTAAGCAGCTCTAGTCCTGGAAGTAGTTCCTCAAAATTTGAACAGTCAGGGGGACCAGGTAGCGCAGTGGTTAGTGTGAGCGCCCTATGTGTGGAGGCTGCAGTTTTCCAGACGGGTGCCCCGGGTTCAGATCTGACCCGTGGCTCCCTTCCCACACGTCATTCCCCACTCTCTCTCTCTCTCTCTCTCTCTCTCTCTCTCTCTCTCTCTCTCTCTCTCCCAGATTCCTGACTTTATCCACTGACCTGTTTCTCAAAAAAAATACAAAAAAGCCCCAAAATAAACCTCAAAAGAAAAGTCAGACTAGTTTCTCCTTCGCCTTTGTTGTTTACAATGCTGATATCATAAGCCCCGCCCCTTCTTGAGTTTGATTGTTCAGTGAGGGAGGAGTGAAATTGAAATGTGCTGCGCTTTTTCAAAAGTTGAACTGTTTTCAGCTGAGAGCGTTGGGAGCACAGCGATAGAGGACAGCTGACGCTAAGGGCGTTAGAGCGCTCTGAACATGGAGGGCTGAAAACGCTGGTTTCGTATTGATCACAAAAAGCGCCGTCTGCAGACACAGGCCCTAAGTAAAGACTTCAAACACGGTTTAATAAAACATATACTTTATTTTCTTGGTGCGATTCAGACATCGCACGGGTCACTTCATTTTCATTCCAGAGTCATTCCACAACAAAACTCGATCACAATCAATACGACCGTCAACAAAATCACAACAAACAACCGAACAGCAATCTTCAGAGGTTAAAGTACGACAGAAGCTTCAGGTCCTCACATGGAGCTTATTAAACCTGCACACCGCTCGCCTCTTCTTCTGTGGTAGGTTCTGAAAATGGAGGTCAGATGAATATCCAAGGAGAAAGAAGATCTAAGGCCCCGTGTCCACCTAGCGTTTTTTTCAGTTGTTTTCAATGGGTAGAGAGCGTTCGCAGCAGAAAGCGGCCGCCTGGATGAAAAGCGCAGCGTCTAGCGTCTTCTGAACAAGCGCTCTGCAGTTTTCGTGCGGCCGCTCCGAGCGCTCAAGTTGAAAATCTTTCAACTTTTCAGAAAGGCGCTGTTGACGTCACCGGCGCTCCTTTCAAATTGTATGATATTCCCCGTATTTTAGCCGCCTACGGATCGTATCTTGTACCCGCATCCTCTTTGCTCCGTGTCTGCTGGGGCAAAAAACGATCTCAAATATAAAACATGCAGTAAAAAGTAACGGAGCAGTGTCGGTCATACAGCGGCCGTTGTCAACAAACTGTTGTCATAGAGACAGGACGGACGTGCAGCGCTTTTCTTCTCAGCGAACAAACACTCCATGCACACACTCCCGAGCGCACAGCCAGCGCTTTACTGCCCGGAAAAAACGCTAGGTGGACACGGGGTCTTATGTGGTAACCGTCCTGGAGCTTGCTTTTTGTTTTTCTCCCTGAAATACTGACTGGAATTAAAATGTCGAAATATTCCCTTCATGTGCAGCACAATAGTCTAAACTCAAAGGACCACATACAAGTGTTTCAGTCTAAAATGGTGGGAGGCATATTGGTAAAAAACAAAGATGGCGGTGCTAGGGCTGCACGACATGTTGTTCAACTACGTCCATTTCACACATCGCCACATCGTTGGGAAAACGACCTCAAGCTAATTAATGGAACCACATCTTACTGCTATCGTTTTTGCTGCTCAAGGCAAATTAAGAACTTGTTCTTCTCAGCAGGAAAATACATCGAATGTTTAAAATGACTGAGCATATATAAAAGCATCCAGATGTTTCCAGTAGAGCACGGACTGAACTCTGTGGCCTGTGAACACACGATGCAGCAGCTGTAAACATCATTTGTTGGCTGCATGTTTCTTACGTTATCCTTAGACTGTATAAAAAGCTGGACAACATGACAGACATTCAGAGCTCCTCCTACTGGCTGGCTGCGGCACAGGTCCTAAGCTCCGCCTCCGGGATTTAAGCAGATGGGACAAACTATAAAATCAAAATACACGTAAAAATAAGTTAGCTCTCATCACGCTGATTTATGTGCAAGTGTTAATTTTTCTGAGCCTCCTAGTTTATTAGTTATTGGATGCTATGAAAAAAGGGTATGACGCCATGATTGACAGCTCTGTTGACAAATGAGGCTCCTGCAGCGTGTGCACCGATCATCAGAGTAGAGGAGGAGCCGTGAGAAGAAACGTAACAAACTGAAAGTTAAATCTTTGTTTTGGTTAGAAGAAGACGCGGGACGCCATACTGCACCTCCAACAGCCGATCTCTACTGCACAGGCTCCGGCTATAAATGATGTCATCGGTGTGAGATGTCAGCGTCCGTCACCGGGGGAATTTGTCTTCACTTCAGCCCAAAAGGAGTAGTTGTGAACACGCCGTCCAACTTTATACACAGTCTAGTTTCTTTAATGTTCAAACTTTACAGACGTATTTGTAAAGTGTTTTTAAATTTGGCAGAGGGCTGCGATGTAAAAGCACGAGGAGAATATAGACTTAAAGAACATTTTCTATAAAAGTCTTCTCTGCAAATATAATTACTATAATTTATACATCACAATATGTATCAGAGAAAAATAGAGGTTGCAACGTGACTTGTTTTCTAATATCGTGCAGCCCGAGCTGCAGCTGATGAAGAAAAGTCTGAATCTGATTTTGCATCCGAATTAAACAACCAGAGCGGTTGTTGTGAAGTGTTAGCTCCTAAATCATCTGTGTATCGTGATGCTGCAGAAATAACAGGATTTGGATGTTGGAGCTAGCTAAGTAGCCTAGCGTTGCTTGGGTTGGTTAAAGGTAAAAACAATTACATCCAGAGAATGTTTGATATCTGTTTGTTGAAAACGCCCATTTGAGATAAAACATTAAAGGAGATCTATTCTGCTGATCCATATTTAAATTCATACATATCATGTTACAATGTTGGCGTAATCCCTGCACGCGGTTTCCTGTCGCTCTGAACGAGACGTTACGAGAACTTGTCGAGACTTGAACAGAACCTGACGTCATTGTCCTCCCTACGTATCAGAGCAAAGCATGAAGCAAAGTTGGAGGACACGCCCAGGCCAGAAGCTCACTCAAATGTCCCTGCAACTGCAAACAGAGCTGGCCAATCAGAGGAGAGTGAGCACATGGGGAGGCGGGGCCTTAAAGAGACAGCGGCTGAAGGTAAGCCTTTCAATCAGACGCCAGTATCAGATAAATAAGGAGGTTTCTGAGCTAC
Organism: Tautogolabrus adspersus; assembly: GCA_020745685.1. Taxonomy (NCBI): domain Eukaryota; kingdom Metazoa; phylum Chordata; class Actinopteri; order Labriformes; family Labridae; genus Tautogolabrus; species Tautogolabrus adspersus. The sequence goes on from CM036555.1 coordinate 1,490,698, forward strand.
ACATCTCATAATGCTACTCAACATGTGTCCCAGACTGACATCATTAATGGTGAGAGTGAGTTTAATAGATCTCCTTTAATGGATTGGTCGTGTGGCGTGTTAATTTTAATGTCATAGTTCCTGATTGAACCTCGAAGCTCCTTTCCTTCATATTAACAACATTTTCCACAAACTGTCACTGCACTAATATAAATACATGAATAATTGTGGTAGGCAGAGCAGAGGACAGAATAATAATCGGTCATTAAGTGCATTAAAGGAAATAACTTCACAGGAATGTAAATAATAAGTCAACAGGTCACAGCTGAAGCAGCGTGTTGAAGTAAAGCTGATGCAGACGGGCGTCCCGGTGGTCCTCGACCAGCCGCTTCCTTCTGCCCGACCCGGAAAGGCTTCTTTGGCCGGACCAGTCTCTTTGAGCCCCCCCCCCCCTACAATCCCACCATCCTCTGCTCTAACAGGCAGGTCGTCATAGTAACCAGGTACGTTTCATCCAGCAGCCTGGTGGCTGGTCTTTAGGCTCCAGAGGGGCCGGGTCCGGAGGTGCCCTGCTCCCATGATTTCTTCCCCAGGAGGGCATCGTCTGGTGGATAGTGGTGGTAGTCTACGCCCCCCCCTGTCAGTTTTCTCTCCAGTCGGTCCAGCTTGGCCAGGTTTTCCTTCAGGAGTTTGGAACCAGGGCTCAGAAGAAGGGCGCGCTGGTAGTACATCCTGGCTGCTGCGTAGTCTCCCTGCAGACACAAACATAACAATGCACACTTCATATACGACAGCCCTGTGACATGAAGGGAATGAAACGCTCCTCCAGTCCACACTCGTACACCCCGGTCAAACACGTTCAGCACTTCACCAACCACACAGAGTTGTCACGTAAATACTCGGGATGTGCGTGATTTTTCAACTAGCAATTTAACGTCAACTACCTCGCTCGTCAACACCAGAAATACTCACCGGGGGGGGGGGGGGCATTGCTCATGGGCTGTTCGATCAATCGTACAAGAAAAAGCTCGACTGTAACGCATAACATGGCAGCACAGAGCTGTACATCATGAACACACACGCACGCACGCACGCACGCACGCACGCACGCACGCACGCACACTCTTCTGCCTTTAAATGGGAATTTTACATTTTCTACCTTAATGTGCTGAATCCCTCCCATGTTCATCCAGGCCTGGGATTGGTCGGGTTTGAGCTCCACAGCCAGCTTGTAGCTCTGCAAAGAGGAAAAAACAACAACATAGCAGACAGTTTAAAGTCGGGGTGAAAAAGTACTCGACGATTCGTTGTTAGAGCCTCAGTCGACTGCCAGTGTCTCAGTCGAGCACGAAGATCGTTCCATTCCAGCTACATGGGGAGTTTAATGTCTAACTTTACACAGATGTGTTTGTTTTCTCCAAATACTTCATGACTCTATCACCTGATTAACACTTTTAATGCAGTTCTGAAAACCACTCGTACTTTAAATCACTCTCCTGAGTGTGTGCATGAAGAAATCACTCTGAAGCATTGATACAAGCAGCAGATCTATGTTTGGAGAATTTCACTGGCTACAAGAAACGTCAGTCATCGGCAGAGTCGCGTGTAATTGGCCGTCAGAACAGGGGGCGGCACCTCCTTTCAACAAAGGCTCTCATTGGCTGTTATGAGGTGTCATCTAAAGGTCAGCTGAGTTTTTCAAAGCAGTCCGTGGATCGTAATGGATCTAATGTGTTTGGATTAAATCTCTCACTGGGTTTAAATTGTGTGGACTCAGTTTGTTGGATTATTATGATCAGGAGAGTTCAGTCAATCTTCAAATGGTTTAAAGACGTTTGTTTGTCGGTGGTCTGACAGATGTGTAGATTGTGGCTGCTGTGGTGGTCTGACAGATGTGTAGATTGTGGCTGCTGTGGTGGTCTGACAGATGTGTAGATTGTGGCTGCTGTGGTGGTCTGACCTGCACACACTGGATGCACGGACGTGGACTTGACCGTGTGTCCCTTTTTGCTTTGAGTTCGCCTGTCTTGCAAACTAAGCACGCTTCATGATCACGTAAAGCCATGCATGTGTTGTATTATGACGTTATGTAGAAGAGGTAACCGTGCTCAGGCCCTGTTAGTCCTGGAGCAGTGTGAGTGCAGGCCAGCGGGGGAATGGGGAGGAGGGACTATCGTACTTAAGCACGGTCGGTACGGGACAACTGAGCCTAGTGTGAGAGCGCCCTTATGCATGAAAATCACTCACATACAAGGATTTCTCTCCAATGACTTCCAGTTACACTAAACACTTAAAAAAGGATATCCTTCTTTTTAAAGCAGTTCTTTAACGTCCTCATTGTAACGCGGAGATGAAGGACAATGACTCCTGCTGTTTCAAGGTCACGACTGTAAAACAGTCACAGTAAGACAGCAGCACGTGAGCAGCAGCAGCTCCTCCTTTTCTCCATCTGTGTCTCCACACGAGGCGTTCAAGGACAATATTTCATGTAGGTTACTCTCATCTGGCAGCGCTCAGAGCCAAACACACGTTCTCTGAATTTACAAGCAGAAAGCAGGCGTAAATAGTTTAAAAAAATGTTGCTTCAGGTTGAACTCAGCCGTTATCTAGCCGTCTGTGTAAACAGGTTGTCGTGCCCACAGGTGAGCAGTGTTTTGCTGCTGTTGCTTGTTGACTCAGATTCAGTCTCGTGGCGTGTTTACAGTCGACATGCTTCTCCTCTAAATGGATGGGGCTCATGTGACTCTCACTCTGCACAGGTTTTAAATCCCTCCTGAAGACTGTTTTTACACTTACTTATTATTCATGGTATTAACTCACTGCAGCTGTGTTTACGCTGAGGTTCACTAAAGGGTAGATTTTCAAGTGTAATGTTGGGAGCTGTGCAAAAACAGAAACTATATAAGAATGTGAATAGCTCAAAATGTAGTTAACCACGACAAAGAACATCAACACTGTGCAGGATGGCCTTCAAATATACTGTCGTGATCTAAAGACTTCCTGGGGCTTGTTTCAGAAAAAGAGGTTGAACAATCTCTCAGTCTAACTCTGAGCTGATTTACCCTCAGGTGTGAAACTCTGGGTTTCCAGTTCAAGAACAGCTGATTTCAGTTTCTTCAATCAAATCTACCTTTGAAAAAAAAAAAACCCGCCTACGTGTGGATGAGGCTTTATTTGATGAATATTTGTCGCAGTCCAAATTCAAAACATTACAGAGAGCTGAAGTCCAGAATCTAAAGTTAGAAGGAGGACATACTGGCTGCTGCATTGTTGTCAGAGAAGCCAGCACTTCAACATAGCATGTTTCCTTAATGTCTGATCATAGAGGAAGGTCACTTTATCATTTCACTCTCTACACATCTCACTGATTGGACCTTTAAGTAAAACATAAACTCATTATTAAAAACCTTTATCTCCTCTTCTCTCACTGATCAGATTTAAGTCAGCGTCACTCTGGGACTCAAACAGAAGCTCGGTGATAAAATCAAAATACTCCAGGATGAATAAACAGTAATGGAAACAGTGTACCGTGTTAAAAAGCTTCTTATTTATTTAGCTTTGTATCTGCAGGGATTAGGGCAGGAGGTTTGAATCTGTACACTTTCTGCTCCGACACTCAGGAGATGAAAAACAGACCGAAAAGTCCAGAAATAAACCGCTTTAAAGACACTTCAAACGCTGCTGCATGTGTTTACGTTTCTCCTTCAGAGATAATAGAAAAGGAAAAACGCACCGTTATCTGTATGAGCTAATAAAGCAGCTTCCCCGCACAAACACGGCTCTCTCTTTTTAAAGCTGCAGTGACCTCAGATGGCGCCCTACAGTATGCCCCTCCCGTCTCGTTTCCACTCAAAAGTTCTCACAGTCGTCTCTCTCTCTCTGGTTTGTTTGATTTCTCACCTCTCAGGAAGTCAATCAAAGCTTCCTTACCAGGAAAAAAACTGCCTTCCAGGAACTTTCCCTGCGGATTTAATCGAGGTCACGGGGTCCTCAGACGAGTCATTAAGAGCGTGTTGGAAAGGGGAAGTGAAAGAAAGCAGGACGAGGAGAGAAACCGAGGGATGGCAGCAATGAGCCGGACGTGTTTCTGAGTGTGGGGAGGGTTTATTTTCTTTTTCCCCACTTAATTTACACTTTCAGCTGCATTTACAAACACCTTTTGGCTGTAAATGTGACCCCTGACACTGCGGGAGAAATTCAGATGTGACTCTAAGTTTGTGTCGGGTTCATGAAGGGATCAAATAATCCGAGTTATTCAACTCCACCTTAAATATGACAGCTTGAGGAACACACCAGGTATTTTTAAACCAGGCTCCTGTCCCCTTTTTTTTACAAAGTGCGGGGTCCAAAAACTAACTCATGAAGAGTTTTGGAATTTCTCCCGACTTGTTTATATAGCTGGGAAACCTGCTCCCAGTGGCTCCCTGTGGTCTTCAGAGAGAGCTTAAGGCTCAGATTGTTATTCTAAGAGTCTGACGACATCACAGAGAGGATCCCTGCAGAGAGAGAGCTTTTTGTTTTTGTGATAATGTTCTTATTTTCGAAGCAGAGACAGCCTTTAAATCACCATCTAGTCGCTCAGTCTGTAGTGGACGCACTTTGATCAGGAGCATTTGTCCAAAGGGATGTTGTGCAGGCATTACATCCTTTAACAAAGCTGCAGGCTGAAGCAGTTATCAAAAAAGAAAACAAATCTAAGGTTTCAAACAGATTTTAATCTCAACGATTTGTAGGAACAGTTGAGTTGTAAGTGGATGTTTGGAAAACTGCAAACACGTCTATGATTTTTTTCCCCACATACAACAACATTAACTGTGTTTTTCATAGGGGCGGCTGTGGCTCAGTTGGTCGTCTCTCAACTGGAAGGTCGGGGGTTCGATCCCCAGCTCCTGCAGCCACATGTCCGATGTGTCCTCGGGCAAGACACTTAACCCCAAGTTTCTCCGGCTGCTTCGTCAGCGGCGTGTGAATGTGTATGAATGGATGAGTTAATACTGACGGACTCTTTACTCAGCAGCCTCTACCATCAGTGTGTGAATGTGTATGAATGGATGAGTTAATACTGATGGACTCTTTACTCAGCAGCCTCTACCATCAGTGTGTGAATGTGTATGAATGGATGAGTTAATACTGATGGACTCTTTACTCAGCAGCCTCTACCATCAGTGTGTGAATGTGTATGAATGGATGAGTTAATACTGATGGACTCTTTACTCAGCAGCCTCTACCATCAGTGTGTGAATGTGTATGAATGGATGAGTTAATACTGACGGACTCTTTACTCAGCAGCCTCTACCATCAGTGAGTGAATGTGTATGAATGGATGAGTTAATACTGATGGACTCTTTACTCAGCAGCCTCTACCATCAGTGAGTGAATGTGTATGAATGGATGAGTTAATACTGACGGACTCTTTACTCAGAAGCCTCTACCATCAGTGAGTGAATGTGTATGAATGGATGAGTTAATACTGATGGACTCTTTACTCAGCAGCCTCTACCATCAGTGTGTGAATGTGTATGAATGGATGAGTTAATACTGATGGACTCTTTACTCAGCAGTCTCTACCATCAGTGTGTGAATGTGTATGAATGGATGAGTTAATACTGATGGACTCTTTACTCAGCAGTCTCTACCATCAGTGTGTGAATGTGTATGAATGGATGAGTTAATACTGATGGACTCTTTACTCAGCAGCCTCTACCATCAGTGTGTGAATGTGTATGAATGGATGAGTTAATACTGATGGACTCTTTACTCAGCAGCCTCTACCATCAGTGTGTGAATGTGTATGAATGGATGAGTTAATACTGATGGACTCTTTACTCAGCAGCCTCTACCATCAGTGAGTGAATGTGTCGGTGTGACCTGCGGTGCGCTTTGAGGAGTCAGAAGACTAGAAGAGAGCGATACAAGCTCAAGTCTGTTTAACATTTATACACACAGGCATTTTACTTTCTGCAGAACACATCAGAGAGAGACAGAGGGGGAGAGAGAGAGATATTGGTACCTCGAAGGCTCGGTCCAGCTGGTTCATCTCTCTCAGCTGGTTTCCTTTGGAGAAATAAAGCTCGGCTCTCACGGTCAGATCACTGGGATTCTGCTGCAGGGCCCGGTCCAGCGCGTCCAGAGCCTGGCACAGACACACACAGTCATTACACACTTACACACACATATATAATCAAACATCCCCCCTTCTCCGGCTGCTACTTTGAACCATGAAGGCCTCTGTGGGAGAGAGAGGGATGGAGGGAGGGAGGAGGAGAATTTAAAGAAGGCTGACGGAGATGAAGAGAGAGAAAAGGTTTTCATGTCTCTGAGCTGCAGAGAGAGCGACGCAGAGAAGAGAGAGAGAAGAGATTTAGGGGCGTGTTTGTGAATTTAGAAGAGACTCCAGCAGCAGCATGCATCCCTGCTTCAACCGTGCCCTCCTCCCAGAAACATGAGACCCCCTGACACCGATGAGAAATACTGATGTTAAATTTCTGATCTCTGAGTGCGACTCAGAGGCTTCAGATTCCCCCCATGTAGAAAAATAAATACGTTCAAACTGCAGTGGTAATTGATGACACCTCAGCGCGTCCAATAAGAGGGAAGATCTGATCACAACAAACGGTGTCTCACTTCCCTGAACTCTAGCTTAAAGACCTACCGGGACATCAGAGAGAGAGCTCTAGTTTGTAAAGACACGTACAACAGTTTGGGCGCACCAGGTGTGTTTAAAACAGCAGCAGAAATGTGTGTCGTTGTAGAGCTGCAGCTCCTGGTTGAGCCTAAACTCTCCCACATCCTGTCGTGCCCTGAGGATTTCTGTTTTTACATGAACAAAAAGGTCCATCTCTGTAGAGATCCTTTCTATAATGTTATCACACAGGGACAAAAACAACAACTTTTAGTGGACGCACTTTATTCTTTTATCACAAATTGCTTCCAAAAGTGTCCCACAGAGCGCCCCCTACAGGCCTGGAGTATTTACTTATTTAGATTACTCGAATTTCCCTTTGAAAGCAAAGACAGCTGGTCAGAAAGAAAAGGAAAAAGACAGACGGGCAGAAGTGATGGTGGTGAGAGATAAGAGTGGGAGGATAAGCAGCAGCAGCAGCTCGCCAGCAAATCGCTGCAGGTCTGATGTACAGTGGAGGTGATTTGTTTCCACGGTAACTGTGGGAGCAGTTTCCTGCTGAGAGTTTATCACTCCTGAATGTGATTGTCTGAACAAAATGTGTGTTCTCTTACCTGACAGCAACAGACACACCAATGCCATGAGATGCACACACACACACACACACACACACACACACACACACACACACACACACAAGCACACACACACACACACACAGTCACACACACACACACACACACACACACACACACAGTCACACACAGTCACACACACACACACACACACACACACACACACACACACACACACACACACACACACACACACACACCTCTGTGTAGTTTCCTCTCTTGCTGTAGATTGCAGACAGGAGGCGGTAACATTCGATACAGCTGCCTTCTCTTGATATGATGTCCTGCGTCATCTTCTCTGCCTCTTTGGGACGACCGGCCATGGCTAAAACCTGAGCCTGGAGCAGAAATACAGAGTGTGTGAGTGTCTGTGTGTGAGTGTGTGTTAGTGTGTGTTAGTGTGTGTGTGTGTAACAAGAGAAATAGCTTTCCAGGGTTTGGCAAGAAGTTCAAGCGCTGACATATGTTGATTTGGTGAATATCCACAGTATGTGGCAGCTCTCCCAAACCACCCAGATGTCCCATCATGCAATGATTTAGTGCTTGTGTGTGTGTGACTGTGTGTGCATGTGTGTTTGTGTGTGTGCATGTTTGATTTTGTGTGTGTGTGTGTGTGTGCATGTGTATGTGCTAACCAGAGCAAGCCAGATGTCAGCACTGTTGGGCTGCAGGGTGGCGGCCTCTCTGTACACCTGCAGGGCCTCTTCGTAGCGGCCCGTGTTGTAGTACAGAGCTCCGAGTGGAGTCAGGATGTCAACTTTCCTCGTCACCTGCAGCGCCCTGCACACAGACGTCACAGATTTGCTTTTCCATGATGGCACTCTTTGAATAAAGTTTATTTTAGATCTTGCACAGTGCTAAACACCCAGGTGTATACACAATATAGATTAGTAAACTTGATCATCATCAACTGTGTGAACATCTGTGTTTAAATATTTTGTGAACATGTTTTGTTTGCTAAAGCAGCGTACCTGCAGGACCTGCTGCTGCTTGAACACAAAACCACCACATCACCTTCCTCTTCTGCCCATCACTCACCTTTTGTACCAAGATTCAGCTTCTTTGTTCTCATTGGACGATCTGAGCAGGCGGCCCAGGTTCACCATGGCAACGTAGTGTGCAGGTTTGAGTCTCACAGCTTGCTGGTAGTGAGCGGCTGCTAGCTCGCCCTCTCCTGGAGGAGGAGAGAGAAAGTAAAGGAGGCGAAATAAGGAGGGACAGAAGAGGGAAGGAAACAAAGAAAAAGTGGAGGAGGAATCAAAAAAGGAATAAAGAGGAAGGAGACAGGAAACAGGTGCAGGTGAGGGAGAGAGGCAGAATTAATAAAAGGTTAGAAAAAGGATGTATGAGAAGTTTTTATCTTGTCGCTTTTTTTATTTGTCAAGAAGCAAACTGAAATCAAATCAGCTGCGCTCTGTTCAAATGCATGTTTTACTCCAGAATTAACCCTTTGCTGTGTGCAGTATCTCACAACGGTCATTTAAAGGGGCTGTCAAGACTTCCTTTACAGTAAAAGTTTGTTAATCCAAACGTTTGTGTGTCCATGCAAGAGAAGACTTTGGTGCTAAAGCGTTTACCCATCAGCCACAGGGGGGCGTAAGAGAGCTGCTAACTCACCCGTATCCACCAGAAACACGCCGTAGTTGTTATGCAGGTCGGAGCTGTCGGGACAGTTCTCGATACCTTTTAGATACACCTCGTTGGCTTCACTGAAACGTTTCTGATGGAGATGAAGAGGAAACGGAGAGAACATGAAATAAACTGTCAGACATCCTCCTGTAAGCTGCAGAGATCAACAATATACGTGACGACGTGGTGACTGAAAACTTGCCTACAGGCACGAAAAGTCAAATGCTCTCCATATGTGTGTGTGTGTGTGTGTGTGTGTGTGTGTGTGTGTGTGTGTGTGTGTGTGTGTGTGTGTGTGTGTGTGTGTGTGTGTGTGTGTGTGTGTGTGTGTGTGTGTGTGTGTGTGCGTGCGTGCGTGCGTGCGTGTGTGTGTGTGTGTAAAGGGAGAGTCCTTTATGTGTGTTTTCTGGATGTTTCACCTGCTCAGCGTAAAGAGACGCCAGACTGGAGTAAGCATCCGCAAAATGAGGACCGAAGCGTATCGAGTCCCTCAGCAGAGTCTCAGCCTCTTTCTCCTTCCCCTGAGACCTGAAACACACAAAATATCATCATCATCATCATCATTATCATCATCATCATCATCATCATCAGCTGCATCATTAGGAGCAGTATAATCATACAGAGGAGAGAGAGGGAAGAAGACTCATGGAGTCCTGAAAGGAGAGAAGGCAAACATCAATTTTTCATTAAGACATAGTTGATGTGAGGTGGATGATTAACGTCACTCGTGATGTCGTTGTAATTTAGTTTCTGTCTTTGCCTGATTGTTGAATCCAAACAAGAACAGGGCTGGATGGTCCGAACCGAGCAGTCAACAAGAAGATGAGAGCTAACAGGAGGAGCGGACGGCAGAAAACTAGCCGAGCTCACCTTTATGTCAGGTAAAGCCGGCATGCTGCAGAGGCCTCTGTTGTCACAGTAAAGACAAGAAATGTCTGCAGTTTTTCTATTGTCAAGGAGGGGGCGACTCCATTGGTTGCAAAAAGTAAATTTGACTGAAACCAGACAATTTAATTCTTACTACCCATTTAAGTAGAGCCCGACTACATGCAGTTTAATGAGAATATGTGTCTTTCTATCAATGCTACGTGTAGTTGAACAGAATCACAATCTGAACTAAAGAGTGGAGAAGAACATACTGGAGAACAGGAAACAGAATGCAGCAGGTTCATTAGAGCACGGAGATCGTAGAGGTGGCGTGCAGACAGTCTATGGTCGTGCAGCGATCACAGGGAATAAACGTCACCACCCCCTCCCACTCGCTCCAGGTGAATTCTCCTGATTATATCCTGCTGCGTTCTCACATCAGCTCACTCTGACTTTCTGCAGAATAAATACGAGGAGGCTGGAGGAGAAACTCCGGGTGAAGAGAGAAACATTCAGCTGGATGTGTTCACACATGCAGCTCAGCCTGGAAATATCAGGAGTTTTTCAGGAGTTTTGTGCAGGTGTGAAAGCCCTAATATAAAGACAAACAACCACTCAAACTCACACCTATACGAAATAAGAGTCAACAGTTAACCTAACAGACATAGTTTGGCCTGAGGGAGAACCCAGCATGCATGGGGGGAACATGCCAACTGCACAAAGAAAGGCCCCTGTTCAGTCTGGGATTCTGTGAGACGAAAGTGTTCACCACTTCACCACCGTGCAGCCAATCACAGTCCTACTTAGAGTTCAAGATAATTAGCTCGGTATGCAAACTCAAATTATAAGACTTTACCCAGGCAGCCTGCAGATATGCACTCTGTGATCCAAATATGGTCACTTCTGGTGACAGGAAACTTGTACAGTAACAGCCAGATGCTGAACTAAAGGCTTCAAGAGGAGGGTTTGAAACCAGCGAGCAATGTCACTAGGCTGCGTGTATTTGGCCTGTTAGTAGCATGCATGGTCATGTGGCTCAATGGTTGTTTAATCCAGCAGCAAAACTCTCGTCCTCCCATCAGTAGCCATATCGTTCTTTCTTATAGTGTCACCTTTCATCTATTTTCAATTTGCTCATGTCCTCAGAACACACAGAACAAACAGAGATGTAAACACAGAGCGGGTGTTGACGTGCAGCAGCGGATCGATGGCTCAGTTCGTTCTCACAGCTCCGCTGATGACACACAGACGGTAATAGACCTGAGCAATAATAACAGGCTTCACATCAGCTTCTATTATTGATGTAATTTTCTATTAGAGCCGAGGGTAGTCAATCCTGTTTGACCACAAAACAAACAAACGAAACACCCAAAGCTGTAAAGAGAGCTGTTCAGAGCACAGCTCCGGTGTCAGGGCGACTCGACAGCTTTCATTTAGCCAGCGTGAAAAATGATTCTCGTTCAGAGCCTCCAGCCTCTGACTGATGCCTCTACATCTTCCGCTGACCAATCATTTCCATCCGAGTACGGAGGCAGTGTTTCGACATATCTCTCAATTCTGTTTGTCCAAAGAGACACATCAAGGTTCTGCATCAATAGTGCACCAATCATTAAAGTTGAATAATGGTTTCTGGACCGAAAGCTACGTGGGTATCACTGAAGTTTAACCACAGACCACAACAAATAAACATACATGATGCCTGGATATTTTCACAGCATAAAAAGAGTCACATTATTGAGACCAGGCGGAGACGACTGAGGGCAAGAGGCACAAAAGGATTGTGCAGCTCTTGCGCCTGCTAACGCACACGTATAAAAAAGACACCGTCTAATTTACAAAACAGCCAGAGGGTTAGTGACTCTGTGCACCGGTGTTATGCTGAGAAACGCATGCCTGCTACAGTAGAATTGCATTCGCCTCACGGGACAATGCAAAATATGGCAGAAACTATTTCTTTTTTTTAAGATTTCTTTTTGATCTTTCAGCCTTTACATGGGCAGGAAAGTGGATAGCGAAGGAAACCGGGGAGAGAGAGTGGGGAATGATTGGCGGGAAAGAAGCCACAAGTCGGACCCAGACCTGGGCCCCCTGCCTGGAAGACCACAGCCTCCGAAAATGGGGTGCAACGTAACCACTAGGCCATCTGTACCGCATCAGACCCAGTTTCTATGCTGCTGTATTTTGCATCCACTCAATCCAGAAGCTGTAGAGTCAAACAATGTCTGCAGCTCATATTTACGCTGACTTCATTGTTGAGTTTGTTCCTGAATATCATTAGCGCTGTATGCTTTGTGAATCCATTCTTAATGAATCAGGTCCAGCGTTCAGAAACTGGAGGCCGACTGGCAGTCACACAGACTCTCTGTGACAAGGTGTCAGGTGTGTGTAGAGAGGGTGTTATAGAGTAGATCAGAGAGGTCACAGTGAGGAGGTGAGTTTTCTTTTAATGGTAAATGGACTTGAGCTTATATAGCGCCTTTCTACACATTCACATCTATTCACATACTGATGGTAGAGGTTGCTATGTAAAGTACACACACATTCATACGCCGCGTGCGGGTGTGTGTGTGTGTGTGTGTGTGTGTGTGTGTGTGTGTGTGTGTGTGTGTGTGAGTGTGTGAGTGTGTGTGTGTGGCTGTGTGAGTGCGTGCGTGTGTGTGCGCGTGTGTGCATGCGTGTGTCTTACTTGAGGAGGTTTCCCAGGTTAAACAGAGCTCGGTTATGCTGAGGGTTGGTGTCCAGAGCTTTCCTGTAGTAACGCTCCGCCTCCTCCGGGGTGCGAGTCAGAGTGCCGAGATTGTTCATGGCGCTGGCATGACGGGGGTACAACCTGAGAGGAGGGCGAGGGAGAAGAGACAGGAGAGAGAGAGTTCAGAATGAGTTCAGTTTGTCCCCAAAGTAGATTTGTCATCTATAAGGAATGTGTCCTGTTGCAGAAATAGAAAAAAAGTGTGCAAACAACGCTAAACCTACAGTGAAGAAACTTGAACATACCATGAGGACATTTTAACCGCTTCTTAAAAGACTCCATTTGGACAGAAATGAGGAAGCAGTGGGAGATTTTTCATTCAATAAACTTCCTGCTTCTACACAGAGAATCTGCAGAACTGAAGTCGCTTTATCCGCGAGACCAAGAATCAACAAAATCACACGACAAGAAAGTTCAACATAATTGTTTTAAATAAATAAGCATTAAAGACATGGAGGAAAATTCTGTTTGTGTTGTGCACATGCACGCAACACAAATCAAAAACACAAAGGCAGCCATCTTTGGTACCAGTTTGGACCAACAGATAAAAGACTGGCCCGCACTGAAAGACTTTAAAAATCTTAACAGACGGTGAAAATGAGAGCGAGCCATCACACGAGGACAAAGAATGAGAGATGAAACAGTTTTGTTCCTATAGTGTGAGAAGAACAACGAGAGCTCAGCACACACTAACACCTTCATTCAGCAACAACCTGACCCGACCCAAGAGTCCTGACTCTGAACTCTGGAAATCTCACTAAATCTCTCGCCGTCAGACGGGACTTTAGAGGAAACAAACATGGCGGATGTGGGGCAGGAAAAGAGTTGGCGTGGTACTTCTTTTGGACTTCTTTTTACCGGATAAAAGAAAAAAACTAAAAATAAAGTCAGGACTGCGTGAACATGTTCTGTACATGTTGGAGGCCGGGCGGGAGGTGAGTGTAAATGTATTTGCTGCGGTCGTTGTGCTTCCCTCTTCAGGCAGCTCGCTTCCCAGTTGTCTAACGTAGTTTGGGTAAATCCACAGAAGTGTGCTCGGCTGTCCTCTGAGTGATAACTCCTGCACACGGTCTAAATTGCACAAATAAAATGGCATCGCTGCGATACCTACAGTATACTGTATGCTGCGGATGTAATCGTGCAAATTCGACAGTGCTCTCTCTCTCTCTCTCTCTTTCTCTCACGGCTGACAGAAAATCTGGAGTTTATTTAATGTTTCGGTACTTTTGGAGCTTGCATCGTTTTAAAAGCCACGGTATTGAAAAATATCAAACATTTTGACAACTCTGCTCTTAACACACCTCGGGGAAATCTGGCAAGATAAACCCACCAAATCCAAAGTGTGGTCCAAAGTTAGCTGAAGAGAAAAGAGTCTAATTAGATTTTTATAGATATTCTCACATTATCCTGAAGAGTGAATCCCCCAATAAGTATTTTTTTGCTGTTTTTGAGCGGCCTAAAAGTACACAACATCCCAATGTCTTCACCATTAAGTAGACGCAGTGACATTGTTGGTAAATATTTGCTCATTGACACGTCCAGCTGTTAGGAAACATCGTTAAGTCGTCTGCTGCCGACCAGCCGAACATCCGTCACAATACATTCATCTGAAGGAGCGCTAACGGCCGTGCACTTCCAGAGGGAAACATACCAGAGCATGATCCTGATTGGACTAAGTGGCGTGTCACAGTGATAAGGATTATCTGCAGAGCAAATGGAGCAGATTAATCAGCGGTGAGTGTGTGGAAGCTGCAGCCTGACATTTACTGCTGCTCTCCATCACGGCTACAAAAGACCGCCGTGTGATTCAGACACACTTTCATAGTTAGAGACCGTCATGGTGACACAAGCCTGACAAGAAAGACGCCTCGGGCACGCTCCTCTCTGTTTCCGTGGTTACTCTCTTCACGTGTTTCAGAGGCAGAAAAAGAAGCAGCTGTGGAAACACCGAAACCTGTTCACTAAATAAAGCGACTACTTCTTGAAAATGGTCCACTTTTAAAACTTAAAATTGATAATGTTTCTCATGAGTTTTCTGTTGTTGTTGTTGTCACACAGGTCAGAAAAGTAAAGCTCCGTTATCGAACATAGGGCGCTTACAGGGCGCTTTAATTTGTGCATGAACTTTAACCCTGACATACTGTTCAGGTCAAAGTTGGGCCTTTTTGTCTTTATTAGATATGACAGCTGAAGAGAGACAGGACATGTTTGGAGGAGAGAGAGAGAGAGAGAGAGAGAGAGAGAGAGAGAGAGAGAGAGAGAGAGAGAGAGAGAGAGAGAGGGATGACATGCAGCAAACGACAGAAGACGGATTCAAACCCACATCTGCTGCAGCGAGGACTAAAGCATCTGCACATGGGGCATGTGACATAACTGCGAGACTATCAGCCTTCCTGTTCGGGTCGAATTTGACCCATTTTGACCTCTGACAGCAGAAAAGACTGCCTGCCTCAGACTCATCGGTGTAGATGAAAATATGTGACAGTGAACCAAAGAACAAGTTTTTTAAAGAAACATGCACCGCAAGAACTCAAACCTAAACAATAGTTGTCTTACTTCTTGTCAAAAATATTTGATGACTGTGACTTTAAAAAGACAGAAAAGTCAGAGCACTAAATGTCCTTAAAGTGTTTGGACCCCCCCCCCCCCCCCCCCCCCCCCCACCTTCAGGAAATCCCGACAAACTCTCCTCTTCAACATCGCCTACGACCACGAACACACTCTGTGCCCACCCTCCTCCTCTCAGATGCTCTCTTCTTAGTTTTCTTGTGTTGTTGTTCTTTGTTAAGCGTCTTTAAGCACTCAGAGAAGCACTATATAATCAAATGTTTTATTATTATTACTCTATAATAAAATCAAGCCCCCCGGTGCTTGATCCTACAAAAGGCAGAGAAGGATGGGGGTGAAAAGTCTCTCCAGTGACAGGGACGAGTAATGGACCCTCTTTGGATGACTGCAGCTCGAGTGTGATCGATGAGCGGAACAGAGAGTCTGAGCTCTAACAAGAACATGCACCTTAACGTGTGTGGACCGCGTTCTTTATAACGAGTGACCACAGGAATCTGATGGAATATTAATTACAGGTTCATTGATGGTAGAAACTAAAATCCAGCTGTTGCTTTGCAGCTGAGAGTGTCTTTGTGCCTCTGATGCTGGAGCCGCTCTCTATAAATAAACACACACAGTCGACGAACGTGCAGGAGAGGGTGTGTCAGAGAAAAAGCCAGCAAATGGAGCGTGTCTCCTTGAAGGTCACATGCAATAAAAATGTAGTCCGACATGCAGTCACCTTGGCTTTCTGGAGATCCATTATGTTGTGAATGTATCGGACCTATTTTTATCACACTGTAAAGGTCCAAAGAGTTCAAGGACACGAACAACGATCTGCTTTATAAAGCGTGATAAAGACAACAAGATCAAGTGTCCCACTGGATAAATCCAGAAGAGTTAGCTTCTGTCTTTAAGAATAAATCTGCATCATTCCATATTTCTACATACGATCACTCAGGATCCTCTCGCAGTTTAATAGTAAGTACTACGTCCTGATTTGACCAGAGCAGTATGAGATCTAATGTGATATACTCAGTTTGCCAAAAATACCCAAGCGTTGCACTGATTCAGGAAGAATCTACAGTCTGCATCAGACCAGTCTCCCTCGCGTTCAGTTTCCCACAATGCAAAGCTTCAGGTCAGTGATGGAAATGACGGAGAGCAGCGTCCTTCTTAGCAGAGGAAATAATCCCAATCAGACCAAACCACACAAAGACACTTCCAGTTATCTTTGTTGATTCTCTAAATCATGAAAATCTAAATGAATCTCTGGTCAGCTTTTTTCAGACTGTAAGTGGACACTACACTGAAGCCGCGTTTGACGTCAGCTGGACTGTTGTTTACTTCCTCATTCCAAGACCGGGAGCCAGCTGCAGCCTGCAGAATAACCACCGACTAGCAGTCATACTACAAACTACTTCATATGCGTTTGATAGTAGTATGCCGCTTTTATGCATGCATTTTGCAAAGCATGCATCAAAACAAACACAGTTCCTAATCAGAGAAACATTTCGAGAATAATCCGGTGTTGAGTACTGAAAAAAAATGTGGTTCATTTTGCAGGTGTGTCATTTTAAAACAGAGGAAACATTGTGTCATCAGGAAAGAGTGTCAGACCTGAGGGCCGTGGTGTAGTGGTGGATGGCCTCCTGGTGCCGCCCGCTGTCCTTCAGGAAGTTGGCATAGTTGTAGTGGACTTTGGCATTGTGAGGCAGAGTCTGGATACCAGAGCTGAAACGAGGAGGAGGAGGAGGAGGAGGAGGAGGAGGAGGAGGAGGAGGAGAATGAGGAGGAGGATGAGGAGGAGGAGGAGGAGGAGGAGGAGGAGGATGAGGAGGAGGAGAATGAGGAGGAGGAGGAGGAGGAGGAGGAGGAGGAGGAGAATGAGGAGGAGGATGAGGATGAGGAGGAGGAGGAGGAGGAGGAGGAGGAGGAGGAGGATGAGGGGGAGGAGTATGAAGAGGAGGAGGAGGAGGAGGAGGAGGAGGAGGAGGATGAGGAGGAGGAGGATGAAGAGGAGGAGGAGGAGGAGGAGGAGGAGGATGAGGGGGAGGAGTATGAAGAGGAGGAGGAGGAGGAGAGGGAGGAGGAGGATGAGGGGGAGGAGGATGAAGAGGAGGAGGAGGAGGAGGAGGAGGAGGAGGAGGAGGAGGAGGATGAGGGGGAGGAGGATGAAGAGGAGGAGGAGGAGGATGAGGAGGAGGAGGAGGAGGAGGAGGGGGAGGAGGAGGAGGAGGGGGCATGATGTTAGATTGTAGAGAAATCCGACATGACATTTGTTTCAGGTCCAGTATGGAGATTTCAACCTTTGGTTATTTTAGTTTTGAGGACTGTGTCTGTGTTTTGTTTGTCATGAGGACACCAAACACATCCGTTTAAATCATTTCATGTTATTTAAATGATCTACAGAGGGCAGGGACACAAAAAGACTGCAGGCTGATAAACATGGATGGTTTTAAAGCTTCTGCACTTTTTAAAACCATCAATCATTAACATTACAGAAATTACAGAGATAACAACGATTTAAAACACGTGGTATTGAACACTTTGACAACCTGATCAAACACACACACTCTGTGTCTCTCCTCACCGAAAGAGGGCCTCCCTGGAGAGCCAGACGTGGTTCTGCTGGACGGTCTTCCAGGAGAAGAGGACGAGCAGCAGCAGCGTGGAGACGCTGAGGGCCGTGGTGCCCCAACGACCGACCACCGAGCACAGCCGGCCCAGACCGTGAGCCACCAGGATGCAGTAACCCATACTGCAGAGAGAGGAGAAAAAAACACAGGCAGAGGTTTTATTCATGAGCTGTGTGTGTCTCTGTCATCACTCAGCACCCGCCTCTTCAATCCAGTGAGACATAAAATACTCCCCCCCCCCCCCCCGTGGTGCTTTTCGCCCAAATCACTTCAGCTCCCCTGGGTGCTCATATTTCTACCACGGATGGATCACTTTGGTTTCACATAAAAACACAACATCTCAACCACTTTCCCCTACAATCTCTGACCCGGATCACATTTGAGTTTTTTTTTACATCTCTTCCACAGTGAAAAATGGTGAGAGGTTAGAACGCAGAAAGGTTTACAGACCGATGCAGAGCTGGCTAAACACTGAAGCTTCAGTGTCCACCACATGGTGACCTGCGTGAGCATCCACTCTAGAGAGGAGGGGGGGGAGCTCTCTACAATGTTTTGAATTAGGACTGCAGTACCAGTTTTAAACACTAGGTGTCAGAGTTACATGTTGCTCCTTTAAATACAAAAGACATGCAGACAAACACAGAGGTTAAGCTGAAGAGAAAAGAGCAGCGACTTCTTCCCTCCAGGCGTCTCTTTCTCTCTTTTCCTTTTCTTTCACACCATCCGTCCTCGTCACTATCTCTCCTCTTATTGGCAGGTAGACAGTAACCAGCTCCGACACCTCGCGCCCTCCCTCTGTTCTTCACTGTGTTTCCTGCTGTGTCAGAGTGTGTGTGCAGCCTTCCGTTACTCTCTCACTGATCACTTCTGACGTGATTCCAAGGCGTTGAATCCTTTTCCTGCTGAACCCGACTCTAACTCTGAAGTGCTCTCCGTCTCAAGGAAAAGATCCGATTAACAATTAATAAAAATAATAATAACTCCCAGTCTGTTCTCCGTTAAGGTTTATCATGAACATGGATCCACCTGGTGAATGCTGGTTAGTCAGTAACTACATTCTAGGCCTGCAACAAACTTTGATTTTCTTATTTATCCATGTTGGTTTGACCTGATAACTGCTCTCATATCTGGCAAACTGAGGGGCGTCCAAAACGGCCGTGTGGGGGTGCCTTAAAACCGCCTACCTTCTCTGGTCCAAACAAATCCAGACCATTCAGGACCAGAATCTAAAGTTAGAAGGAGGACATACTGGCTGCTGCATTGTTGTCAGAGAAGCCAGCACTTCAACATAGCATGTTTCCTTAATGTCATGATGATCATAGAGTAAGGTCACCTTTAAGTTTTGTTTCTGTTGCAGCGTTAATAAAAGGGTCTAGGGTTAGACTGACTTCTTGATAAATGCTGTAATAAAGCATGGCAGAGAAAACATTTCTTAGAAACAGTCGTTTGAGAAATTCTGCGGGAACATTTACGAGTGTTGAACGCACTCTTATGTTTCTGGTTTCTTGGTATTTAGGTCTTTGAAGGTTATTGTGTTTTATTCCCATCATTATTGTATTTCTACATCCTTTCAGAGAGCCTCGATCATGCACACAGAAGCTTCTTCATTCAGTACGTTCCACATTTATTCAGGTTTGTCTTTTTCACTCCAGCTTGTTGACCCAGAGAGCTGAACTCCGTAGAATTTGAGTAAAAGCCTCGATAGAAAAATGGATGCTTTGTTGAAATTCCTACATGCAGCAGAGATGAGCCTGAGCGAGAGGCGACGAGTCAAGGGAAACAAGAGCAAATAACAGAGAGGAGAAAGAGAAAGACGGAGAATAAATAAAATGTCAAAAACAGCGCGGACAAAAAAAAACACATTTAGCAAAAACACTGCAGATATCCTGTTAACGTTCTGTAAACCTTTTACTCCACGCTCAACAGAGTGAACAAGAGCTGGAACATATCTACACTGACAGGACAGATTGTACAGCTGTGTGTGTGTGTGTGTATGTGTGTGTGTGTGTGTGTGTGTGTGTGTGTGTGTGTGTGTGTGTGTGTGTGTGTGTGAATTCAGCATTCAAACCAAACAGCGTGTGATTCAACACTGCAGAAAATGAGATTATCCTACACTGATTCTGTAAGAAAAACATCCCAATCAGTTTGTAGACAAATGCCCCCGACGCACATTACCATCCTACACACACACGCACACACACACACACACACACACTTGAATTTACATGCAAAGTAACACAAATGCTCCTCTCCATTTTTTAAGTGAACCTCTGATCATATCTCTGTGCTGCATGTGTGCTTGCATGCAGACTACAACCGATCAGAAACCTGTTGCAGCACCACGAACTAGAAGGATCGCCATAAAACACACTTTCTGCAGGAGGAGGAAACTATCATCTGCAATATTACTTCTCATTATCTGCCAATACTTCACTCAGAAGTGCAAAATCTAGCACTAGTTCATCGAGTGTCCACTAGAGGCTGGCTAAAGAAGCACCGGAAGTCACATACACACCCATTCACAGCAGACATTAACATGTTTACAGCCTGGTTCAAGAAACCAAATAGGGTACTACATTCCCTAGCAGCAATGCCGTGAGAAGTGTCCTGAAACTGATCAGTCGTGAGCACTGCTGGGTCAAAAAAGCACCGTCGATGGACACTAAGGGACCACTCACGAGGCAATTCGTACCGTGCCTGAGCACGCTTCACCCCTTAAGTCCAGTTTGTTTGACTAGTGTGAGTGCTCCGATCACGGTACACTTCCTCGGCCCTGGCACGCTTGGAAGAGGTGTGCTTCGGCACGGTACAGTTCATGCACGAGCACAAGCACGGGTACACAACGTGGACAGCCTTCATTATGGAGAAACCCCGGAGTGTTCTGTCTGTATCTGACTAACATGACTCAAAATAAGTCAGTTTCTGTCATGGTCCCTGTGTTGTTCTCCGATGTGCAGATTTTTTTTCCCTTTCTTGAGTCCGCCTGTCTTGTAAACTGAGCACGCTTCATCCCCTAAAGCCATGCATGTGTTGTATTAGGACGTTATGTACAAGAGGTAACCTTTAGTGTGAGTGCGCTCTAACCCCTCAACAGTGGCTGCACTGATTAAAATTAAGTTAAATTGAAAAGGATGTCTTTATATTTCTGTTTAACCAACTTTCTACAATTTCTAAACGAATAACTCAAAGTCATCGAGTTGACAGAGATGGAATCGTTGTAGTCATAGAAGATCTATGCATTGCACCTTTGTATGCATCTTCCTAATGCAAAAATGATGTTATGTTGCATCATTTCTTCCCGCCGCCCACAATATTAATATACTCGTAAACTACACGGGCCTCCTGTGCAGTAAACATATGGAGGACAGGCTGCCTCCACGTCTGAAGCATGTGTGGCCTTAAGAGCAGAGAAGAAGAGTCAGAGAGGAGAACTGAACGTCTGCTCAAAGGGACGCCGCAATTATCCGTGCAGCAGGTTAAGAGAGCGCTGAGGGAGAACAAGCGTCCCCCTCCCCGCTCACTCTAAC